>VXAZ01000420.1:0-332622 GCA_013399875.1 Gymnorhina tibicen | reverse complement strand
TTTTTTTTTTTTTTTTTTAGCTAAAGACCTTAATTAATGCACAGAAGGAATGCCAGAGAAGTATGAATCAGACGGGCTGGACACATGCAACGTAGTGATAAAAGAGAAGCCCCTTCTCAGAGCTGAAGTATCTGATGAAATAAAAGCCAATTTTCAGGCAGCTGTGAAGTTGACAGAAGAGCCTTTGTAACACTATAACCACCACCTCCTGCATGGGACAACCTCAGAACATTCTGAATCATCTTTGGGATACATAGAAGCCAAAGGCTGATAAAGAGATGAGTCGGTCTCCTCAGAGGCTTGTAGGGGATTTCTCTGTCCTCTCTGTTCTCTGTTCTCTTTTGTTTGACTGTGGTTTTAATTCTCAGGGGGAGTCCTGGTGGAAGTAGAGACCTTGCAGTTGCTGCTGCAATAGGTTTAAAAAAAACCCCATCCAAATAACAACAAAAAACCCTAGCATCTTTTTATTTAAAGCCAAAAGTTTATAAGCTGCTTTACAGAAACATTCCAAAGGAAGAAACAAAGAGTGAAAAGAGACTGCTGATGAATGAAAGATTGTAGCCTCAAAGTAAAGCCAGGCCAATAGCAGTTTATTTGGAATATTTGAAATCCTCCTGTGTGTATGAATTTTGTCAGGCATAGACTGGAGTTTGTTCAGCTTCTGTCCTTTAAACAAATGTAGGCATGCAGTTGCATGGATTGAAAATTTCAGACCTAACCAGGAGAGATTCTGCCATGCAGAACTCCAGTCAGAATTCCAGTGAGGGCCATCTGAGTGAATCCTCTGGTCAGCTTTGGGAATTGTGTGCCTAAACCCCCTCTGTACTTCTGGAAACCTTTGCCATTATGTGACCGTGTGGTGAACTGTGCAATTTTGTGTGGCTGCAGCTCTGAGTCCACAGAGCTGGAGGCCATTTCTCATTCTTACAGACGTGGATATCTTACCCAGGAGCTGGCCCTGTTATTCCCACAGCACTTTTTGTGTTTTACTTTTCCACTGCTTTAGGCTTACAATTGTTCTGCTAGTTTGCTGTCAATAGTCTCCTTACAAGAACCTGTAGATCAGAGGGATGTGGGGATGTGGCTGTTGCTGCAAATAACGCTTGTGAACTCCACACTTCCTGGCCATGAGAAATGGCCATCATCTACTCTTCACATCAAAACCAGCAGTGAAATAATAATTTTTTTATTAGTGAATAGGTAAGACCCTGCTGGATTGAAGATACTCTCACCTAAAGGCTTCCTGCAGTATCATTTCAAGCACAGGCAAAATATTAAAGTGGGGAAAATAGTTTATAAATGGGTTAAGACTGGAGGAGGTGATGGTCACAGGGCAGTATAACATCTGTAGACTGTATAAAAATGTGGTTGGTTCTCATAGACTGTTTAGGATTCATGATATCAACCACAACATGCGTTGGAGGACAGGTCTGCAAAACTTTGCAATGTCTGTCCGTGTATATTCAATGTCTACTCAGAGTGCTTGTGGAGGAAATACCCTGGATATTAGCAATGAGAGAAGGGAATTTATTTCTTCTATTTAGTATACAATGGAGGAATTGAAGAATCACTAAGAAGCTTCATTTTCTTTTAATATAGGACAAGTTCCACTCACATGGACACATTTCTTATCTGGAAGGGAGAGGATGCCTAAATTGGACCATTACTGTCTCACAGGACTAGAAATGTTTAGACCATCAGCTCTGTGGAGGCACCCAGGCAGTGGGGGCCACAAAGCCATTTGCAAAATTTGAACCAATGCTCTGTTCCCCACTCCAGCTCTTAATAAAAAATGACCAGGAAAAACTAAAAATAAAGAGAAGTGCAAGTCAGAGACACAGTAAAAACTGCCTTAGAAAAGATTGATAATGTGTCAAAAAAGATATCACACTTTGCAAAGTCCTTTCTTTTAATGATACCTGTGAGAATAACCTCCAGCTTCTTTCTTCTCCCTCCCTTCTTTCCAGATTTTCTCTGGCTGGATTCCACATAGCAGAAACATTACACAAGAAGGAGCTCTTTGCAGAAATGTAGAATGAAGGGTTGGTTGAGGGCATCAAAACAGGGTTTATAATGGAAACTTACACTGAGTGTATGAGACAGTTCCTTGGGGTTCCACACAGATTTTGTCTGCAGCTTATCAAAAGATACATCTATTAAACTGCTATCTGTTGTAACCAACTGTTTGCTATTGCCTTTTAAGACTGAGTGCAGATATGCTCTCCGAGTCTCTGCTGGATCACTTAGAATGACTGCTGCACATTGCTGCGTTTTAATAATTTTCAGAGGCTGGTAGCCAACAGTGAGAAGTACACCCTTCCCATTTAGCTGTACCATAAGAACTGCTCTCGGTTAGATGTCAGGACTGGGCTACAGCTGAGGATATTCACTGGGTGCTGATATTGTGAGACAAGTTTTCACTTTCTTGTACTTCTGTGTTGTTCTTCAGACATTCTGATACGATCCTAGACATTTGCTGGCATTTAGACAGAATGTTTGTTGCCCAAACAATTCTGAATTCCAGGAACTGACAGGCAGGAAAAAAATGGTATGTGTTTTAGGGGTTGCCCAGAGGGAGGAGAAATAAACTCTCATCATGAGCTGCTGCGACTTTGCTAGAGACAACGCTTTCAGAAGCCCTCCCTCTGCTCCAGTGATAACTTCACTTGTCCATGCCCGTATTGGCTTTCCCAGTGCAGGCAGTCTTTCAGTGTTTTCATCTCAATTATATTCCTGATACTGTAACAAATAAAATGTTTAATAACGTATCTACAGCTGAGCAGACATAATTTTTTAGAAGCCCTCTTCATTCATTTTGAGTAGGAAACAGGAGGAGGAAGTGGAAGGAAGGGAGGCCCTACGTGCCATATCCATAACTGGTGGACATCATTCTCTATTAACTGAGCTCTGGGTGCAGAAACTCATCACTTTTTACACTTTTCACTGGCTGCTGGGAAGAAGAGCATTAAAAAGGAGAAAGTGCAGGCTCAGTGCTCTGAATGCTGCTTAGGAATTCTCCAGAGAGGAACAGAGGGAACCAGCATGAATAACTCCTAGCAACTTTCCCGTTAATTAAAATCTGACAAGCAGCTGGCAGCTGAAAGGGGGAGCTGTAGGTGGGGGAATCCTGTGGTTCACCACCACATTCCTCACATTCATAAAAGCTACGGAATATTTCACTGTAGGCCCGCCAGATATGTCGATGGAAATGTGAATTAAAAGAAAGAGCTGTCTGAAGGTGACAGAGATATTGGATGTAGCCCAGGTAATACAAAGGTGAAAATATATGAAAGTTTATGACATGTATGAAGGAACTTCTGTAAAAACCTTTCATTCTGATGAAAGGTAATACGATTCAAGAGATGCTATAGTCTGCAAGATGAACCCATCCAGGCAAGAAATTCATTTTGGGGAAGAGGTAAAATAAATTCCTTCTGTGCCATCTCTCTGAGGCCAAACATTTGGGTGATAGTTTTGGGCACAGTAGGTGAGTTATTCAGCATCTCTGTGGGAGCTTTCCTGGTCTGCAGCTTGCTAAGATGTACCTTTCCCTGCCCTCTCAGGCAAAAGCTGTGACAATTTTCATGACGGCTCTCACACTCTAAAATCACCAGCCTTGTGATAGTGGCTTTCAGGTTTCTGATATAGATAATTCCTCAGAAAAGGACCCACTTATTTCCTGAGGAAGGGTATCTTCTATTTCACACATCACCATCTGATTATTTCATAGCCTTGGCACAGGACTGCCTGCATATGGCTAAAGAAAATGCAATGATTTCCTCTTGCAGCATGGTCCCTTTGCTGGTGCCTCTTGGTCTTCTCTACAAATTATCCCACTCACGGTCAGGCACAGATTTGTAAAAGAATGCAATTATTGCTTCACAACCATTATATTTGGGGCCATATAGGATATAACAGAACCTTATTTCATACCCAGGATCTCTTCTCTGTTCAGATGTTGGTCTGAAGGGCTTTACGAAAAATGTGAGGTATCAACAGTGCCATGACAGGGAGGGCCACAGCAGAAGCCATTTTGTGTGCAGCAATTAAATGACATTTCCTTGCTCTGAGAACAGTGGAAAGTTGGCCAGTCATTATCATGTGGAAAATAATTTTAAATCCCCCTGGACAGTCACCACGGACAGCTGGAAGAGTTTACCCTGAAACAAAAAAATCATATTGAAAAATGCTGTCTCCGGTACCGTTATTCTGAATGTGAACCAAAGCCTTGAAAGTAAAAGAAAAAAAGACAAAAAGTAGAGAAAATTAAACGCTTCTAGGTTTCCTGTAATCAGTTACCTTAATTTCTTCCCCATTTCAACTTTCTGAGGGTTCATTTCTGTTTGGTGGCTGGCATTTAGGCAGAATGTTTGTTGCCCAAACATTTCCAAATTCCAGGAGGTGATAGAGGGAAAAAAGCATGTTTTTTTAGGAGTGCTCATATAGACCCTTTTCTGATTCCTGTATCTCATGAATATTGCTCCCAAGGTTAACTTTCTCATTTGTGTAATTGGACACTGCTGGAGATCTAACTAAAAGTGATTCTAATAATCTTTTCATCCATAGAAGGTTAAATACAGGGAACTTTTTAATATTTTCTTTTTCTTTAATGAAGTGCTTCCTCTTAGTTAACAAAACTGGTAGTCTTCAATTTATCTCTTCTGAGATGTCTGACTGCAGTTCTGTTTTGCAGCTGAATATTTTATCTCTTCTTGTCTGGTGTGGTACAAGAGCAGCAGAGAGTGCTAATTGCCTGTGTTGTGTTCCAAGACCATCTGCTGAAATCTGGGTTTACCATGGTGGTTCCTTTCTTCAACAGCTTATAATTCAATGCCCTCACTTTACTTTTAGGCCCTGGGTTTCTTTTCCCATTTTCTGGAAATCATTGCCTTCTCCAACACCCTCACCCTGCCCCCTCACCAGGGTGTCTCACTGGGAATAGATAATTAGTGCATCCAAAATCAGTACATGAACAGTTTGTACACAGGTTTTCCAATTTTGTGGTTTTGTCCATTCCTTTCAATTTTGCCTACCCATTTATTCTTTTAACTTTCCTTAGAACATGAAGTGCGGAAGCAAAAACTGAAAGTGGGGTTTGAGGCTTTGCTAGAAACACCCTGAATATACGGATATGAGAACTGTGTTTGGGGTTACCCAACAAGCCTAAGTAGGACCTCCAGGTTTGCTGTCTAAGTCCCTGCGTGTCACCTCTACTTGCCCACAGGCATAACTTGTAAGAGCTGCAAACCTGTGGCCTAAGAATGTTCATCAGCTATAACAATCAAGCTGTGAACTAGTTAATTTAATAATCTAAATCAATTAATGTCTGGTGCTTCGTTTCAGATACTATAGTTCCTCACTGCCTTTGCTTCCAGACAAAGAGCTGAGTAAAAATATTTCCTCCCAATCTGAACCAACCCTCTTTCAGTTTAAAGCCACAACCCCTTGTCCTATAATGACACGTCCTGGTGAACAGCCCCTTCCCTAAAGGCCTCCTTTAGGGACTTCAGTAACAATGTAGGACTGTGATCTCTCTTGCAATATGATCTTGTCCTACATTACGACTTCTTGAGGTTTTTTACCTTTTTTTTTCTTTCTTTCGTCATGTAGAAATCATGAAGCATCACAAATTTTCTGTATTAATATTTCCAAAAGTCATCTGTTCCTTATCAGCTCCTTCCCAGTGAAGCATTCATCTATGTCCACCTGGGAAAATCTTGATTCCTACCATGACATCAATCCCCAGAGACCTTGAATAAAGCACACCTAGTCCTGGGCTGGTTTAGTCATTGCAGATGCTCCTCAAGACTTGACTGTTATATTGATTTATAGGAATTTATTTTTTCCATAAAAATCAGTTGCCTACGTTTCTTGTAGGCCTGAATAAGCATGAGACATACTCAAGGCAAAAGGAAGCTTTATGCTCGAGAAGAAAAGGTTTTTTTAAATAAAATAGACACATACAATTAATAAAGTATAGATACAAAATACATCCAATATGAATCTCATATTCAGTTGCTCCCATGTTAATTTTCTTTCAGAGAATCTCTCAGAGATTCCCTTCTAGAATGGGGTCCCATACTTTGGCTTCTCTCTCACACCTGGGCAGGTGGTAGTTCCTCAGTTTAAAGGAAATTCCAAAGCATTTATCGAGTAATCTTTTCTTTGTGAATTTAGGGAACCTTGTTTTGTGTCATCAGGAAGGATGGCAAAGGCACACTCAGACAATCTGAGTGCACAACTCTAATACCTCCTGCAAAATCTGGGACTATTGTGACAATCTTTCTCTTGGTATAATACCTTTCTACCTTTTTTTTTCTTAAGAATCAGTTCATTGAAATTTTCTAGAATTTTCAGGTTCACATTTTTAAGAACAGTAAAAGAATAATAAAAGTAATGGCTTTTCAAGAAAGGTTTTATTTCCATTAACCAATATTCTCAGTAGATTAAAAATCTTGGAAAAAAATCCCCAGGGTTTTTTAGCTCACTTACACAACTGTATTTGTTCCATATATGTGTAATCATGCAATAAAGATACTTATATATGCTAGCGCTACAGAACCAACATGGTTCCAGCAAACAGTGTGAAAGATCACACTCACCTCTCTTCTAAAGCAAATTCTGGGAGAATTCTTTTGATATTTCATAATACACCTGTATTACTGGAACCCATAACTTCCTTTTAATATTTGTTCCCACTCTTTACGTGACATAAAGAGATAAAAGTAGTCAAGTAGAATTTATTACACAATTAAACACTTTTGTGACAGACCTTTTTTCTGCTGAACTGAGGAGCAAACAAAAGCAGAATAACCAGAATTATTATTCATCCTGGTTTTTCTGGATGTATTCATTAAAAGGGTGTATCTTGTAAAAAAAAAAAAAATATAGTAATAAGAAAAGAAGAAATAACGATACTGTGTCGGACTGACTTAGCATAATGGTCTGTATTAGTTTCTTCCTTCTACAAAACAATATTTTGGGCTTTTTTTTTGCCGGGGAATCCAATGAACTATCCCAACAGAGAGCAATGGACTCCTTGGTTGTGAAGAGACTACAGTCAGCATTTCCAATGAGGTGCTAGAGTCAGAAAACCAGATGCCTCCGCAGTACGCCACCTCCCTGTCTTGCCACTTCTGTTTCTGTACCATTTTTTTTCAGTCTGCCCAGAAAGCAGAAAGGTGTAATTTCTTGTGTTTTCATTTGTAATAAAACTTTCGTCTTTTGGGGTGTATAAACATTGTCATAGTTCTGCATCCTCCTTCCATCCACTCAAAACACTGCTGGTAGAATCCGAGTCACGACTTGGCAGTCTGATTGCACTCTCCTCTTTGCATTCCTGTATCAAATATTTCCCCATTACTGTATCAAAAATAAACTTCTTATCTTTGTTTGTAAAATCCCACAGTGTTTATCTCCGTCCTAGTCAATCTTCTACACACACAAGTTTTGTTTCCATCTTCCTTCACGCCCATAATGCTTGATTTGACCTCCTTTCCTTAGTCTACTCCAAGCACGTGCACAGTCCTATCATTCCATCTACATCCCGAAACCACCACCTTATTGTCTTTGAAGAAAGGGTGCCATGTTTCCAGATATCATTCCTGCTCATTATTCAACATACCTCTGATTTTGGTCCACATTTTTTTTCTTCTTTGATTTTTGTGCTCTGCTCAGTTCCTACTTTAATTTCAAAACCTACAGCTTTTCTGAATCACATCCTAACAGATATATGAGTGCTTTAGGCAGCATCACTTGGGTTTTTTCATTCTTTATGCAGTGCTTATCACAACAGCTGCCTGACTGTGACTTGTATGGTGTTCATAAAGATCTCTCAGTTTAGGAATAAGGGTTGGAATGAGGTGATCTTTAAGGTCCTTTCCAACTCAAGCCATTCTATGACTTTATGATTCTATGAATATAAATGTGGAAAGGACATAGAGTTCCCCAGAGTCAGACTCGTTTGGGTATTCAAGCTTGAATCTTGGCCCTGTGCTTTGTGCAGGGGAGATGAATACTCTCTCCTCATCATCACAAAAGATACACAGGAGTAGGAAGAAACAAAAGGGATGCACAACTGCCACACCATGACATTTCTGGCAGTAGAAATACTGGCAGTTAGGATACTTCTAGTGGCATTCACTGCTGGGAAGCTGAGTATTAACTCTGGAACCTTCAGGATCAAGACCAGAGAAAGACTGTGCATCTTTCACAACTAAATCCAGCACATGCAAACATAAAATGAAGAGAGGGAAAAATTTATGTAATGAATGCAGAGAGGAAGAGGAAAGAACAACTTCAAAACCAGTTCTATTTTAAAAGAAACAAACAAACTATCATTTACTTACTTCTTTTTTTTTTCTACCCCCCACTTCCTCCCTTATTCCATTATTAAAAATAATACAAGTGTTGAAAGCACAGCTGAAGCCTTTGACTCTTTTCTGTAACATACTTTTTCAACTCTGTCTTTTTCCCATGGAGATAATAAAAAGCCCTGAAGTAAACAAAGCTCAAGCAGACCTCCTAAAACTTTCAGTGACTCCTAACAAACTCATCAACTGGAGTATCTGTAGTTATTTGATCATCTTCTGGTTTTATATTTCATCCATGGATACTTTTGTCTTTCCCTTAATCTCCTGGGAAATTTTTTTAGGTGACTCTCCCTGGATTTTATGTTTACCATGAGAGATGAATATTTAAAATACCATATCTTTGTAAGGAGGTGTAATATCTGTTGATCTAATTCCACATCCCCCAATGTCTCCTGCCTCCCAAGAAATCCCTATTCCCTCTGTATTTATAAGAAATCAAGAGATTAATTTCCTTGCCAGAATTTCTCTGAATTTTGCATGATAAAACCATTGTGGATGTGGAGGAATAAGGCATTTCTGGAATGTTGGCCTATTTTTAACTCTGTATACTTCAGTGGTCAAAGTTACGCAAGCTTTTTCTAAAATAGTGCCACATGTCCTCATAGTGGAACACAAATACCTTATGGTTTTATCATCAAATGCGGAAACAGCCCTAAACATCACAGGGAGACAGCTCAATGGGTGGTCTGAAACTCCTATCTTCCCTTCGTGGAGCAGAAAGGAAACTCAAGTATCTGGTCCTTGCAGAAGAGACTAATGTGTGGCTAGATCAGATAATTACAGGACAGTTTACACCAATAAGGTCATTAAACCTTGCTGTTCTTAGGTTCACATGCTTAATTATCAGCAACGTGAAGTTTGAAGAAGTGGGTGGCCAATTAATCTCTCACGCATCTTTTCACAGTCACTTTAATGACATGCTATGGATATTGTAAAGCATTAGGATCTTTAAACTCATACTATAGGATGCAACAGCAGCTTCACCTCTGCAATGGATAGATTTTCCTTCATTTAGAACTACATTAAATTATTCACTACAAAAACTCTGCCTGCAAAAGAACAGCAGAAGCTGTTTTTTCCTTGGAATGTGTGAAATCCGTTGCTTGGTAATTGCTATTTTTAATGCAGCCATGTAGCATAGCGCAGTGTTCACCCACACTTTATACACCTCTGCACATAAAGATTACAAATCCATTAATTCTTCATCTTGGATTATTCAAATGCAAATCTTCTTCTATAGAATGGATCCAGTCCAAAATACAGATGAATTTCTTCAAAATGTCAAAACTCTTATTTTAGAATCATACTTTGTAGGCATTGCTAAGACCTTGTTCCCTCAGACTTCTCCCTTTAAATCTTTGGATATAATGCAACTGTTTGGCAGGAGCTGGTGAAAGTGCAAGTCCACCAACAAGGAGTATAATGTAACTAAAAACTTCCCTAAAATCTGGTGAACCAGGTCTGCTTTCAGATCATAATAACACCCATACACTTGACATTTAGGACACTTGCTGTGGATTTAGAACTAGCAAACCAAATGGAATGTGGTCTGGAGTGTATCCCAAAGTCAGATGGACAATGGCCATATTATGGAAATATTAAATGTTCTTCACTGTAGTTCACAGGTTTCTTTCTCTCTGTTAATTAAATCACTGAAGTATTAAAATATGAAAAAATGCTTCAAATTCACCATATTTGTGAAAGCTGGGGGAAAAAAAAGCTTTGGTTAAACTCTGAACTCCACGGTCTTGTCTTCTTCTTTTTTGCTTTGAGTTGATGACATTCAAAGTTTGAAAATTATAGCATTAAACAAATCATGCTCACTTTTGTACAGCAATGCTGTTGAAGTTTTTGTACAATCAAAAAGCTGAAAAGACATAATCAGCTTTGCTTCTCCTTCCCTTGCTGGTGGTCTGACTAATACAACACCCTTTGTGATGGACTGCAAATGTTGTAGGGGAACGTAACAAAATTATTTTTAAAAAGTTCTAACTTACCTTTGCCTTTTTAAAATCTCAAAAAAACACTCCTATTAATGGAGCCTTCTGTAGACTTTCTATCCTTTCCTACCAAAGCTTGCATTTTTGGTCTAACTTACTTGACAGTGACCCTTTTCAAACGCTCAAATAAAACATGTAACTTTATTTGCAGTTCCTGAGGCAACCACTGTAAATGGCAGCAACACAGAGAATTGCTGCAAGTTTACTGTTATGTCACTATGGTGTCCATATATAAAGGCAAACTACTGTTTTCTCTGGAGCTGCAATAAATACATTTTAAGGCACCCAGTTGCTAAGGGCGCTGATTGCGTTCAAGAAAGAACTCAAAAACATGTTTTCCTGGTGACAGGGAAGGGGCCCCGGCAGCACTGAGTGTCCCAGGCTGGCATCCCACAGCTCTCCCTGAGACCACTGCTCCTGCCCCAGTCTGAGGAAAGAGGGAAAGGGCTGGCTCCATTCCTTGGGACAGCACCTCAAACCAAGAGACTAAAGGCAGGCTTTGTGGTGGGAGACCAGAGAAGCCATGGATGCTCCCCCTTGTGCAGTGTCAGAGCTCCCAGTAGGTTATGAACTCTGATGGCTTCCACTCTCCCTGTTCAGTGTGTAGCTGAGCAATGGGACCCCAGCTTCTTGCGGCTATTGTAGCAAAGCTCCCAGCTTGTCATGGGTGTCCTTGAATGCGTGCACTCTCAGGCAAGTTGTAAGGGTCAGGAAGAAAATCTGGGAGTGCTACTTAAAGCTTTGGTGCTGCAAGGACTCCTACCTTGCTAGTTCTTCTCTAAAAAAACCAACAAAATATTGGCTTTGATTTTTGGATGTGTGAATGGAGTAGCAAGAAGCTCTACTCAGGAAAGTAAAGAATCCCTACATGGCACCAGGTCTGTCAGCATCTGACTCCAAAACACATCCCATTCTCCTTCATAGCATTTGGTCTTCAGAGATGAGCTAAAGTGCATTGCCAGATTCTGGCAATACTTTAGAATCCTGCACATTGGCATCAGTCTGAAGAACCTGCAGGTTCCCTTTGCCTTTGTTACTTTTCTCTCACAGCAATCTTCCAGTGGAGCAGTTTGTATGAGAGACCTCCTTATTCACCATGAAAGTAAGAAATGCCTCTGAACGATAAAGGAGAGCACTACGCACAGCACCGTGGTTGTACAAAACCTTATAACAACCTCAGCAGCCTTTCCAACAACACTGCACCAGCTGTTTCTGGTCTATTTGGAAAACACTGTGCGGTATTTACCCTTTCTCATCATCCTAATTTTCTTTCAAAACCCAGCAGAAGGAAGAACATACAGACACCTCACTGCTGTCACCATGGTTATGCTTCTGACTCACCTGTCAGAAAGGACATAACTCTGCCCTGTTTGCTCAGCCGGCTCCCCAGCCTCCAAGCAGAGGTTGCTGGGCACTCTGTGCACTCTGCCAGCTGTGGGAAGGCCGTGTGAAATTAGCACAGTTGTTTCCACCCGGGTTGATCCAAAGTGAGGGTCAACTCTTTTAGTTTTAGTGAGGCTAAAACGTTTTCACCAAGAACTGAAGTATTCAGGGCACAAGAAAGGGAATATTTATCACCCATGAAGGCAGAACATTTTATTTTGTGAAGCCTTTTAGTGTTTTTTAAAATGCCCAGATTCACCAAGTGTGGCAAAATAAGACCTTGTGCTATGTTAAATAACTATCCATAGCAAAAGTATAGAAACATTTATGTTTTAATTACAATTCTTGTTATTGCATTTTTTTTCTGACAAGAATTGAGAGGTAAAGGAAATCTAGTTTTTGTTTTGTGAGCCATTTGATAAAACTTGTCTCGTGGCCAAAAGAGCTGCTAAGAGACACAAGATTTCAGCTGAGCTACCCCCAACTTCATGGCATTACCAGTGAGCAACCCAAGAGCAAGGGGCAGCACAAAGAAGGAGCAAATCCAAGATGCATAAAAGGGTATAAAGAATGAGATTATTCTATCTGGGAGAATTCAGAGCAGAACACGCAAGTGGGAAACAAAAGATATAGGCAGGTGTGAGATGACGAACACAACGTCCTGCAGATAAAGTCAGAGCGCCTGAATGTTGTGACGTAATGTTAAGCCAATGAAAGGAGCTCATGTGAGAAGGGCAATTCTATTAAAAGAGCTAGATAAAATACAAAGTTGAAATATTTAAAGTGCAGTACTGGTAATTCAGAAATGTATCGGTTCACATTTTCCAAGATACAACCAGATTCTGTGTTGGGGAAAGAACCAAATGCTAAAATGAGGGAGAAAATGGTGTCTTATTTAGGACAGATTTACAAAAGGCCTATTACGGGTATTTATCAGAGATGAGTGTAGTTACAAGAGGCAAAGAGTCCTGCAGAAACCAGACAATAATAATTTTAATATGGTCTTTTTCAGGGTGTAACTGTAACATCTCCAGGCACCTTACTGAATTTCTGTGAATTGGAAAGGGATCTCCAGCTATTTTTAAACCTCTACCCCTGATATGTATTTTTCAATGACTTTATGGGCTTAAAATCTTGAGCTATACATTTTTCTCACCCAATGCAGTCATAATCCCCCAACAAAGTAAAACATTAACATTCAGTTATAACAAGTTAATCACTGCAAAACTGATGTAAGCAAACTTTTTCCTAACAATTGCAGTGGCCATGAAATTTTGGTAATTGCAGATACCCAAATGTGAAACCTCTTACATTTAAGATCAAATTTCTTCTAGACAAGCCAATATTAGGCACTCCCCAAATGTGTCAGTAGCTATATGCTAAACCACCTGAACTGGAAAGCAATTGTCATATTTGCTGTGCACTGTAAAGTTGCTCATTCTCAAACCACCACTTTTAATGTTTGAATTTTTCTTATGCTTTTCATATACTTCTAAGATCTTGAGAATATTTTGCATATAAGAATCAAATTTCATAATGTTTCAAGGAGGCATTAGCTCACTGAGGCATCAGCTGCCCATGTTCTTCTTTCCAGGAAGAACTCTATTTTTCTGTTAAGACAGAGTTGAGTTGTTAACCTACCCAAATGTTGGTGAAATCTCAGTAAAACGCCAGCTAGTTTCCATTGTATCTGTCCAGTCCTCAGAGTTTGTCAAGTTTTTCATATGTTTAATAACCCTCACCCCTTGCAGGAACTGAGGAGACTGACCAAAGAGAACAATATTTGCATTAAAATTGTAAGTGAAATTTTTAACATGTTCTCAAAGGCTGCTAAGTGTTCGTTTTAAGTGGAAAAACCACCATCGAAAATTATGGGCAATAATCAGTTCCTCTGAGAGTTGCTTGTTTAACTTCAGTTTACTTTTAACAGGTGTTGCCATAAGCAGGAGAGACTTTATTCCCTTTTTTGATTTATTATTCCCAGATTTAATACTCTGGATTTCTTCAGACTAAATTGTGTTGTGCACTGACTGACCTGATACACAGAAAGGCTTTGCTTTCTCTAGATCTGTTGCAATTGTTCCTCACTTTTTGATCCCAACTTTTGATAAATAGGTTGCTAGCAAACATTTATTTTTTTATTATTGCACTGTTGAAATAATGGATTGGACTGCTATCCTTGAAGAGTTCTGAGTAAAAATTTGAGTAACATCAATATTCACCAAATTCAACACAGAAGACAAAGGAGAAAAGACCATTATGCTCAAATCACTTCTGGCAGAAAGGTCCAAGTTTCCAAAGGAAAATTACCATACCTAGGGTAAACATTGTGGCTGCATTTAAACACCAGCACAAAATTGCACCTGCAAAAGGAGAGAACGAGGCTGCAAACCAGGTGATGTTACTTCATCTGGCATTCAGCTGCTGACAACACAGCTGCACTTTTGTTCCTGGAGGGGCCTCACTATAAAGCTAGTCCAAACCGACATTTCACTTGCACTGATACACTTATTCCCAAACTCTTGAAATCACTTGGTGTCCATGTCCTAAGGCAGCAATGAGGAATGACGGGAATGAGGCCTTTCTCTAAAGAGGGCCTCAAATGAATATAGCAGCAGATAAAATGTTCTCTTACAAAGGTCTTGGCCTCCATAAAATACAGTGATGAATGACTGAGAGCTTCAGCACCACCTATTTGTAGCAGATAAAGTTAGAAGGTAACTTCTAAGTGATCCTGGTACACTCTGCTTAAGCTCCTGGCTTTCTCAAGTGTGGGTGTTCCTGATTCTGTTGTTTATACACATAATATTTAGGAAAGCTGTGTCTTCCCAAGGGTCCCATTTCAGTAACAGGGGTCAATGGTGATTGAAGTCAATGGGATTTCAAAATATGCCTAAAGATAAACACATGCTTTGGTACATTGCTCAATCAGAGCCAGAATGAATAGCGCTGTTCAGCACTTCTAATCAATAAGCTCTCATGTTTTTGAGACATACAATATCTGATTATGCTCTTTATCTGCTCTCTGCCTTAGGAGTCTGTAGAACTCCTTCTATTCTTCCTTTTGTTTTTAGGAGTAGGTTTTTAGTTGAAAGCCTGATCTGCTGATCTGAGAAAATATTCTGAGATAGTTAACAGCCAAAATTGAATACCCACTCTATTTTATTTACAGCTCACATTTGGCCTTTCAAAGCCCTCATTTCCAGAACGTCTCGCATTTTCTGCTCCATGAATTCTTAATGAGTTCCAGTTGAAAGTGCTACAGATCCACATTTGGATCATAAAACCCCCCTGAAAGGTACCGTGTGGCTTCCCCGGAGCCCCCGCTCCACCCCGCTGCCCTGGCCTCCCCCTCCTTTGCTAAACGCTGGCAATCTCACCAGCAGTCGGGCCGACCCACTATGTTTAAAAATCCTTTTAATCCTCTTTATAGTACCAGAAACATTTGCGATTGATCTGTGGAGGCTCTGTACGGTGCAGAACACCTGTGGCTCAGAGCGAACGCCCTGCGTGAGCCTGACGTGCTCTGGCATGGGCGAGCAGCGCTGCACAGCTCCATGGCCACAGCGAGGCCTCCACCTTCACACCCCCACCTCTACCCCTAACTCTGCTTTCTGGAAAGGCCTACAAGCCCGATAACTCGCTGTGTTTGTGTCAGTAAAACTCATTCACCGCACCGACTGAAAGCCGAAGTCATGGATGTCCCTCCTACACCGCTTGGTGTAGCACACAGCTATCCTTATTTCTGCTCTGTGCCTGGAGATGTGAGAGTTCGGCTAACCTGGAATCCAGGCTTCCATCTGCACTTGTAAAAATATCCTCTCTAGCAACCTGAAGCACCTGTGACTTTAGGCATTACTCTAAAAATAGATGTTTGCAAGCACGCAGATGGTATGAATTTGGTGAGAAGTAAAGGTTCCAGAAACTTTTGAAGCCTTTTAAGAAATGTCACTACAAGAGATGTCATCTATTTCATTGTGTTTCTCTGTTGTCTTCAAGATGTTCGCTTTCAGCACTTTATCTCTGCTGGCATCTTTTCCTTTAGAAGGGCTCTGGTCTACCAAAATGTGAATTTATTAAAGCATTAGCTCAGAAACTGCTCTGAGAGGGAGATAAGGAGAGAGAGCCAAGACATGAAGAAAAGGAACCTGTGCTGAAAGATGTAAACCCACAATTACATGAGGAAATCCACTCTGGTATGCTGCAGCCAATAAAGGTAATTTAGTGCAGAGGACAGGCAAGGAAGCCACATCAGCATTTGTGAAGACTAACAGCTCACACCGGAGGGAGGCTGGAGAGCAGGAGCTGCACATCGCTTGCTCTGGATTTCAGAAGTTGTGCTGACTGTTTGAACAAGCACAGCTCACAGGGTCCTCTGACACACGCTTCTCCAAATCAGGGGCTTTATGTTTTTTAATTTATTTTTACTTCCTGGGAATACTATGGAGTCCACTGAATCATGAGCATACATAAAATGTTTTGAGATTCTCTGAGGACATGGACCACAGAAGCGCAAAACGCATTCATGGTAAAGGCTACAAGCACTCTGTTGGATCCTGGGACAGCAGAAACTAGTGGGGCTCCAGTCACATAAAGGAAGGGTAAAAAAGGGGTTGCTTTGTTTTATGTACTGCTGACAAGCATGACACTGGTTATCCTGGGGAGAGCAAATGTACATCACATAGGAAGGCAATAAAGAATTTCGGCTGGTTGTCAGTGTTCCCTCTACATTCCCCCCTCAGCCTGTGGGAGTCAAATGTTCCCAAACTGATAACAGCTCAACTCGAAAATTAATTTTCATTACAAAATGAGTCTGCTTAAAAGATGGTCTTTTTAGTGAGAAACAGCTATTAAATGCCAACTGTATTTGACCTCTTGAATTCTCAGTTCACCAACACATGATTAATAATAAATAATAATTTAATCCATAAAGTACTCTGTCACTAAATGTTTTAATGAATCTTCACTGGCTTGAAACTTTTGAACAGAAAATATTAAGCAGATTGAAATAAAATGGAAAAGTAATAAAATATCAGGCTACATTTTGCTTGTATTTACCCTGGTGAAAATACAGATTTGCATTTCTAATCCACTTTTATGTAAACCTACAATCCTTTTTCTCCCCTTATTTTTTTTCTTGGAAGAAAAAATATGTTGCAGTTTTGCCGGTTTAGCCAAGCAAACTCCCACCAAACCCAGCTTAAGGATGACAAAAGATAGGGTTAGGTCTACATTTTTCCAGGCACTCTAGAAAGTTTTATGTCTCCTGCGACTTGCAGCAGTAAATGGCTTCCAGGAAATAGGGTGGTCTGCTCAGTGTTGGGCCTCTGTGCTTTGCTGCCAAAGGGTGTGACAAGCTCTGGAGCGACCATGGCTTCCACTGGAAAATGATTTTTAGGATTATGCCTTTGGGGATTTTCAGAGAATATCCAGCAAAGTGTGCATCCAAACTTCCCCGTTTCCAAACTGCAAGGTGGCCCTCAGCTCATCTTTAAGGAGATCAGCTGTTGATATCGTTCAGTTTCTCTCCAGGTTCATCAGCTGCCAGAAGTGCTCCAGATCACACAGGTTTTGGTTCAGAGATGTTGCCCTTTTGCTTTTGATTGGAGGTCTATGGTCATGCCCTTTACACACTTAGGGCTGAAATGCCTCTTTGTATAAACAGACACACAGGGTAAGACCCAGAAACCGATCCAGAAACTCTTACAAAATTTCCAAAACAGAGAGCAAAGGTTTTGCTTGGAAACTGCTTAAGATAAAGGTTCTTCTTTTGAGGAGCTCCACCTCTACATTTCCTTCTGACAAATGTAATTGCTGATGAAACCCTATTTTCTGATGCAGAAAAAAAAAAAATAGAACACTTTCAGCCAGCTATAACTGAAAACATAAGCAGCGATCTGAGTGAGGCAGAGAGGAGTACTGCCTTCAACTGAGCCAGGAGGAGGTGATTTGGTGATTTTAGCTACACCATCGAGACGAGGCCTGTAACACGCAGTCCTCCTGCTCGTGTGAGCTACAGCCAGTGCTGCAAACGCATCTCCATGCTGAGTAATGAGTGACACGCTGTTCAGTGAGACCTCAAAATCTCCTGCTTCTGAGCTATCTCAAGGAATGTGTACACATGCTTATATAAATAAAGGGGTGCTTTTGAAAGTATACCTTTGTGCCAAGCTTTTACCAATTTTTTTTCTGCAGTTGCTATGGAGTCTCTGCTGAATTGTACACCGTGGTGTTCGGGTCACTGGAGCTGCTGCCCCGCACGGGTCCGTCGTCTCAAAGAGCTATTGTATTCACTTGACATCTGTGAATGGCAGAGAGAAATGAGATGAAGATAGATTTATTTCACTCTGATTTTATTTCTCATATTTTCTTGCTGAAGTAGTACAGCTCTGACTGGAAGGAAACTCAATATCAAAGAACAGAGATGCAGAAACTGAAAAGCAAACCAGTGCTTCTTTATGCTGAGTTCTGGTTCAGTTTAGGAAACAACTTGGAATATTGCAATGCAAATCATTAGCAGTACATCTCTCCTAATAACCCTAATTATGAAGCAAAATCTAAAGTCCACCCAAATCAGGAGAAAATTTGGATCGGGGTCCAAATTTCAGAACATAGATCCTTCCAGTGATGGAGTAATATTCAGTAGAAACACATTCTG
Organism: Gymnorhina tibicen; assembly: GCA_013399875.1. Taxonomy (NCBI): domain Eukaryota; kingdom Metazoa; phylum Chordata; class Aves; order Passeriformes; family Artamidae; genus Gymnorhina; species Gymnorhina tibicen. The sequence goes on along the minus strand of VXAZ01000420.1, from coordinate 314,209 downwards.
TGAGATGAATAAAAATGTCTCAAACACCTGGCAGATACTCAAGATCGTTAATTATGAACCTGGGTAAACTCTAGTTTGCCAATATTAAAACCAGAAAATATTATTTACCTCTGTGTATCCCACATTGTGCCATTGCATCCCAAGAAATTAAAGAGAAGAGGGAAGAGGATTGAAATGGATGTTTCTGCATCCTTTCTCCTTGTTTCAAAGGCTCTGAAAAGCTCATAATTCAACCAAATTTGTCTCTAACTGAAATTACTAGCCTTCTTTCCATATTTAAAGAGTTTATACTTGTTTCTTTGATATAGTTCCTCTGAGGATCTGCCAAGTTCCTAAGTTCTTTGACCTTAGATGTCTTTTTCTCCATCTGTAATTCTGAGTGTTTATTTTACAAGTGAAACCAAATTCTTAATTGATCTAAGGAAAGTCAATCTTTTAGATTAAACAAGTGCTCAGCTGTGCATATAGGAATAGAGGTAGATATGAATCAAAACATGAGCATCAACCATCAAATGCAGGCCAGATATCAGCATAGCTGATGTACAGTGAATCCATGCTATGCTCCTAACTAAGACCATGAGAAACAATAAAACCACACAGTACAAACACAGAAACTTAAATCATGCTCCTTGAAAAGTTTGCCAAGATCCATGAATCTTTTGAACCAACCTGGGCCTATTTTTTGAAATGAACACAAAACATGATTTTGTATTGAAACCAGGTGGGACTCAGAGTTTTTTGTTATTTGGGGTTCATTTGGACTTGAAACTTGAAGCTGAATACAAAGGGTGGAACACAAAAGTCATCCAGCTGAAGAAAATCTTTCTGATACGAGCAATGAAAAATCACAGATTTTTCCTTTTTTTTTTTTTTTCAAGTGAAGCCATCAGGCCATTAGACTCTGAATCACATGGCATGATTGCACACATGTTTTTGGAGAGTGCTCTGAGGGATGGCACAGTAGGGAAACATAAGTAGCTGACAAATGTCTTATCCATGAAGAGACTCCATCTCTATCACTGAAGGACATTTGCCTTCCTGTTACCTGCTGGATATAATCAAGGCAGACAAGAGTCTGAAAGTCCAAATTCTGTATTGCCATCATCAGAGAGAATTATAAGCTGTCATTTGTGATAGAGAAACACAAGGAATAAGGTTGTTCTGAGATGCTGAGCACTCAGACTGTCCAATGAGTAGGAGACATCAGTGTCCATAAATCTGTAACAATATGATTGTACCAAATTATAGAACATACATAAAAAAGAAGATGGCTTCGTGCAGTTGGAGGCTTCTAAACTTTAGTCCAGAAGTCTTGACTCTGCTAGAAATGAACTTTGTTTGGTTTCACTTTCTCAGTCTACAAAATAGCTTTCATGATGTAAAGCAGATATTGTAAGGCATTTTAAGGTCCTTACCAAAAAGCACAGTATAAAAGATAGCATGTAAGACAGTAAAACCCTAAAACGTCCAATTCACAGTTGCTGAGGTAAAGGCTCACTTTGTTGTTCTCTTTTGAATAAGAGAAGGAAGAGGAACTCAGAGGAAAAAGGGGGGTTTTGTCCTTCTTAATAATCATGTGAGAACACTGGTTCTTTTTTTTTTTTTTTAAAGTAAATGAACAATCCACAAACCAAACAGCATCTTCTGAAGTAGCTTAATTTCTGAAGGTAAATTAGTAGATGAACAAGGAGGTGACTGAACAAGATTTGGAATGTAAGACTACTTCCACCAGAAATTATGTTTTTTCACCAGCTCCTACATTAAACAAGGAGAACTTTAAATACATCTTTGAACAGTAACTGTTGCACATTTTACAGCAACAGAGGAGGCAAGGCCAGAATAAAGCCCACTAAATTTTCTGTACCATGAAACCCCTAAAGTGAAAGCTCTGGGGAACAGTTCAGTTCATTGCCATGAAAGCAAACACACGAGAGAAAACTCCTTGGATCCTTTTCCTACCACACACAGCTAAAGACACATGAATGTGGGAAAGAGTTTGATTGACTTTTTAAAACTCCTAATGACACGATTCTAGTGTTTGTAAGAGGTACTGGATTAAGACATCTCTGGAGATGGCAACGACCCTTCCAGGCCAATTTTCTCACCTTGTCTCCTGGGTAGTTTGCAAATCTGCACAGCTAGCAGATGTAAACAAAATCCATTACATTCATTTCATAAAAACATTGAAAGAGAAACCAGGTGACCCATGTTCCCCTTCATATCTCAGTCTCTGCAGAGCTTGAAATAGGCTCAGATAAAAGGGTGTCCTTGCCTCCCAGTGTATTTTTTTTCTTAGATATCAGTTTCTGGATCCAAAGTTCTCAAAAAATCTGTGTGTTCAGATCAGCAGCTCTGGTCCACCTCTTTACACAGTGGTCTTTCTTACTTAAAAGGATGAAAACAAAGAGCTCGCCAATAAAAAATGATCAAAGCTGGTGGAAAACATTTGTTTCTAATATAATTTGTGAAGGGATTTCACCAGTCTCCCTTCATAACTAATAGAGATAAGAAGTTCGATAGACTTTGTGTATTTAAATATAAGTAACCAAATAGAAGTAATTAATAGAGATAACAAGGTTAATTCTTACTGCATGGAATCTGGCTCCATGCTGAGCGGCTACAATAAAATCAGAGGAATGACTTTGCATTTGCAGTTATGCAGCTCGTAACAGATGACGTGATCAAAGTGCTTTTCAACCCAGAAAGTGACTATTAGGGCAGCAGAGTTGTGTTTTCCCTAAGGATGGTGACCTATGGGCAGTTTGGGGTTCCTCTATCCCACGGTGACCTTCTGTCCAACCTGGCACTGCTTGACAAGGAGATAAGAGTGAGAGGATCCCACATAACAGCAATGTTGTGACTCAACCCTCCCAGTTATCCAAGTGCATTATCATCAACCCCATGTGTATAAACATCTGAAGTGAGTGCTCAGAGAATTTGATATCTGATTAGCATTACCAGATGTGCAAGGAACTGAGGAAGTAACAACATCAATTTTCACTTCCATTACTCTGCTGATCTGCCTCCTGAGTCACTTTCTTATTCTTTCCAGTAGTTTCCTTCCCCTTCTTTTCATGTCCTTTTTCTCCCTCCTTCCTTGACCAAGCAGGGAATGGCTACATGGCTGAACAATGCCTGAGGGGCAGGATGGAGCAAGTGGCCAGCAGTGGAGGACATAAACTTTAAAGGAAAATTAAAAGGTAATCCTATTGACTGATTACTACTTAGTGAGCCCTTCTCAGAATCCAAAAGACAAATTAAAAGTGTCAGTTTAGGAACCTCATTATTTTAAGTCAATCTGGTGAAGGCTTGATTAACTTGTTGCTTTTGGTGTTATCAATACTGTCAGTGGAACAGTAACAGTTCCCAGCTGTCGCTGACACCCGGCTTCCCAAAATGGAGGGTGAGTTTGAGGCTGAGAGATGTTGTCTCTTTTGGTTTTGTTTTTGTTGGGGTTTTTAAAATAATGATTTCCCATCCTCACAAACAAGACCAACACAACAGGCACGAGTCTTCAGTCACACATACTGTGCAGTAATGAGAATAGTTCAGGGTAGTGGCTGTTTTGCTGGACAACAAAAGTACTAAGAAACTGGACAAAGAGCACAGAAGGATTGAAAAAAGCGTCTGATTCAAAGCAAATATTTTTATTTGAATTTTCAAATGAATGTACTTTTACTGCATTCCTTCCCTTCTGGGCTCACTTTCCATAAACATGCTAGTGAATGAACTTTATAAACAGGAATACTTGCTAAAAGCTAATTTTAGAGAATAGGTTTTCAACTGCTTTCCAAAAGCAAATTCCAAACCAAACTTTAATATGAATTTTACACTTTGTGATACAATTTGGGTACACTTGGCCCACCTAAATCTGCTACTGTTGACCTAGCTACAGCAAGTGCCTTCCCCAGCCTCCTCCCCATCCCTGCTCCCTGTCTCTGTGTCTGCTGAAGGAAACTCTCCTGAGCTCCACCTCCTGCCAGTTCAGCTCTGCCTCCCTTTGCTCCCTAGCTCAGCTCTATGATATGGTTAAGGTGTAAAGAAAAACATGAAACTTATTACAGTTTGTCTTTTAAATTTTTTTTTTAACTGCAATGCATAGGATGAAACCAGAGACTAAAGAAACTCCTAATTAATTATTTAACCTAGAAGATCTGACAGAAACGTAACTTCTAGCAAAGGTGAAGGGATAAGCAGTCAGTAATGGCCTGGAAGTGGTAATACACAGCACAGGTCAGCAGTACTTCCTCGGTGATACTTTGATTTCATGCTTTGAAACATGAACTTCTTAGTGAGTTTTACAAGCCCTTTCATTAGGGAGTACAGCTAAAACCATCTAAAAAATTCTGTGCAAATCTGTGCAAAAAAAGAGTTTTTCCCTAATGGGTTGTTTTTCAAATGCATTTAAAAGAGTCATCTTGCAAAGAAAAACATGAAGAACATGATGATAAGAGTAAAAATGTGAACGTAAAAGCATCAGTGCCATGGATAAATTGCTACTGATTAGGTGTCTAGCTCTAAATAAAGGCTGCTTCAATCACCTCTCATGGGTTGTTACATCAATTGCTCTCTGTTTCCACAAGAAGTAGATAAATGGGCAGCTGGTGGAAGCTACACACACCTTAGTGAGAGAGCCAAGAAGCAACACATCTGCTGTCCCACCTCAGGCCCATCTCTAATAAGCCTAAAAAATAACCTACCATAAGGTATAGAGACATTGAGCAACATAAAAAAATATGAAAGTAACCCAAGAAGTTTGCAATGAAACCACAATTGTGAGAAAATCAGTTAAAGGAAGTAAAATCCCAGCTCTGCTCCCAACTCGCTGTGTGGTCTTGGGCAAGCCACAAAGGGCCATATTTTGAACTTCTTACTCACACTAGTAACCAGCTCCTTACAAAGCATTTTTGCTTAACATCACAGTCCACGAAACTTGCACTTGAGCTATGGAAACAGCATGAACATGGATCTACTTACACGAGGCTAAGTTTTGCAGTCTGCTCCTGAGGGTTTTTTTTTGCCTCTTTTTTATCTATCCATAAAAAACAGAGAAAAGCTCCTACCATTGTTGAGAGTGGTGTTGCTGGGATTCAGTCTAATTAACAAACATTTGTACAGCTCTTGGAAAATGTAAAGTGCAAAGTAAGTGCTATGCAGCTGGAATACATGTAGTTTAAACCTAATCTCCCAGCTTTGAATTTGCAGGCTTTTTAAAGTAGCTGCAACATGTGTGTGAAAGGAGAATAAAGGACTGTCAGGATCTCCTCCCTAGTGGGACTGAAGACTCTGTAGAAGAACACAGCACATGCTATTTTTGCTTGTGTTTCTGTGTCCCTGCCATGTTATCAAGAGAGTGGCCTGTCACAAGCCACAGACATTGCTGCACAGGTCTTTCAGTGTGCTGGGAAATCCCATGGACAGCTTCACACCACATCACTGTTATTACATAATGTGGGTCCAGCAGCAGTACATTTCACATATCCCAAATCTTTTCCATATATTTGGCACTGCCATACCTTAGTCCCCTAGATTTTGCTCCACCTTTCTTGTTTTCCTAATGTGGTTAATGCTACCCAGCTGTTTGCAGTCAGCCTTAAAAACTATAACTAAATTAGCATTCCTGCTGAAGGCTTATTCCCTGAGTATATATTCCCTACACTACTGATGTTCTCCATACATGTCTTGACATTCAAGTACGGCTTCACTTTTATTTGCACAGTGTTATATTTCAAAAAAATAACAGTCATTTGAAAAAAGAAGAGATGGGCCTGGAGAAAAACTCTGGATCCAAACAGTCCCTGGATGCTGGAGAAATTTACATTCAGGCTGGATTAGAAATGTGCAAGTAAACCTCATCATTCATCAGATTCCCTGTCCTTCTGTCACACTGTGAGTTCTTACAGCATGTATTCCCTAGCAATGGCAAAGCAAGACCTTCCCCAATAATAAATTAGGAGCATAAGTTCAATGACAATTGTTTAATACAACAATTACATATTTAAACAACAAGGCTGAAATTCTGTCCTCCACAGGCTGAACCCAGCAATGCACTAAGGCACCTTTAAAGGAATCCTGGTTATCACCCATACTGTGGCACCCAGAGTGAAGAGAGCCCCTGGAGTTACCTAGTTATTCCTTGTGCTCTGTGCAAGCTGAAGAGCTCCTGCACCAGGATCATGTCCTGGGGTTTTCAGTATGCAGACTCACAGCCATCCCATGCAGTACCTGTGCTGTGGCTCTTTCCCCAGAAACAGACCCTCTGGAGCCTATAGGATCTGTCACCCAGGTTCATAGTTAAGCCCCTCTAAGGTGGGATATTAGCTTGGGTTGCTGGTTCAGACCTTTCAGGATTGGATTCTAATGCAAAGACATGTTTTGGTAATATGGTATCAGAACGTATGATTTGCTTAGTAAGTGGTAATTTAAACAATCTCACAGTACTTATTATGGTCCTACCTGGATTTCTAAATCTGTAAAAATAAATCCTCTTTTTATTATTCAACCCCCATGCAGTCCTTCTCCCCCTGTAAATATCTGTCTTGTTTAAGTGGGGCTTATAGATGATTATTCAACAGGATTGCTCACCCCCCCTGTGCCTGACTCATGCGAATTTCTTCCCCTTCTTCCTTCACAATTATTTGTAGAAGACAAATTTCCTTTCCTACTCTGTGTTTAGAACCCGAGCCGGCAGTGAGCATGTTTCCCGCCTCCTGCTGGGAGATTAAGTTGGCCCTTGCACTCCTGGGAAGGTCTGAACCCCTCCTTCAAGGAACAACAGCTTAATGAAGGGGCAGGCAGAAAGGAATTAAAAATGCATGGGCACAAAACAGAGCAGTCCCAAGCGAGCTCCTGCTGACAGGCTGCACACTGGCCCCCGGATCAGCGGGATGTCCAAGCACAGGCTAACGAATGATTTCCCTGATGGAGAGAGGAGTCCGTGTGTGCCGAGAGTTCACTGCGTGCTGGAAGCATTTGTTCAGTCAGGTTTCAAAGGCCTCCTCTGTCATCTGCAGCACTGAGGGTCGGATTATTAATTTAATGGAGTGGTTGTGCTATGCGAGGAAGTGGAAAAAATCCGCTTCCACCTTGGCCAGAGCAGTAAAGCCTGCAGCAGCCTTACACGTTTTTTCATCGCTGTCAGCCCCTGAGAGAAGGAGAATTGTGACCCTGCTGCTTCTCACTCCAGGCATGATCCTTCCTCCTCTTTTTGCCAGTAGGAAAACACTGATTGCAGCAGGCCTCTCGTTTATCCACTGTTGATCCCAGCACAGCCTGCTCTCACCAGGTGTCAGTGGATCCAACACAAGCATCAGGAGTGCACAGCACTAAATGTGCATATACTTAATTCCAGGTTTTGTTTTAAGGTCTTTAGGCAGAGGAAGGGGTGGATAATTGTATGGAGGGAGGGGGGGTCAGGCAGGCAGTTAATACAAACTTCATAGGAGGGAGATACTTGGAAAGCAGTGGCACTGAAAGAGACCTAATGGACATTAAATTAGATATGAAATTTCCATCTGGTAAAATGGCAAAAAGCCTCATGCAAGTATGGGATGCATTTACAGACAATTCATGTCACTAGCCAAAAAAAAGGAAACTTTCTTACTTTAAATGGCAAAGTACCAACAATGGTATAATACCTAGAATGCTTCAGTCAGCGCTTGACACTGTTGGCTTCAAAGACTTCAGAGAAAATTAACAGAAATGAAGAAAGGCTGGAAGAATTAGTCTATAAAAACTGTTACTGACTCTGTGTGTGTGTCAGAGAAGGACAAAGTCAGTCCACACATCAGCCCCAGAGCACATCCCTGAGTGTCCAACACAGCCCAGGCTGCTTTTAGATTGCGTGAACCAGGCCCACCAGAACAGATGCATCTCTAGTCCCAAAGTGAAATAAATCCCAAAATGGGGAGTCCCGCTCTGCAAAGCTGAGCAGGAGCAGACCTAGGTGAAAAATGATGGCTTTTCAGCAGAAGATATTGAGAAAACAGCTTTTTTTCAAAAGTGTTTCCAAGAAACAGTGTTTCGGTCTCCTTGTAGAGAAGAGGAATCCAGAGATTTGCTCTGAAGATAGAGTGCTGAATTCATTGACCACAAACATCTGATGAGTGCAACTTTAATTACAGCTTTCCAAAATAAAAAGAAGTGCCTGAACATTCCAGGAAAATACCCTATTCTTTTCTCTTTTATTGCTTTTAAATGTAACCATACCTCAGCTTCTTTCTGTTTGTCCCTACCACAGTATCATGTCCCTGCACTTTTTTCCTGTTCATTTTGTAGCCAATGAAATGGAAGCACAGAGTGATCCACTTCTGGGGGTCCAAAATTTCCAAATCTTTGTCATGAATCCTGTCCTCACCTGACCTAAAGGTCAGATTGGTGCAGATAATTAGGTATAATTAAGTATTAGCATAAGATGGGTGGTAATTAGTCATGTGTTTGAAGGATGTACTCTACGTCTTGGCCCCGTTCCTTGTGGCTATCCCTTTGGCAGAGCACAGTGGCACAGGGATATTTTCAATACTGTATATCCCAGCTTAGGAGAACTCTAACAGAAACACAAGATAAATGCATTTTTGCTATTTTTTACACTTTATGAAGATTAGAACACAGTGCCAAAGGTGCTCTGGAGGGAAGGACATCTGACTTTGAACTATTTTTGTACTTCGCATTTTAAGCCAAAAGTGAGGGCTATGACATTCATTCTGATGAAATTTACACTTGACCCATTAATTATGAAAGTTATCACAGGATATGCTGCATACTAATAGGAAATAATAAATAATCATATCAATGGAAAACTGCTTCCTGTACTGCTAATTAAACCAGAGAACCTCTTTCCAGCTAAAGGAAATGATCTATTCAAAGAGCATTGACATTTCTGGCCTAATTGATAAAATGATTAACTGAGTGGGGTCAGGAAATGTGCTGTAGAGATTATTCTGAGGTGAAGTTCTCACACTATGGGTGACCAAATCTAATGAGCAGGATTTCCTCAGTGACCTGGCAGAGACTGGGAGGAACCTGCAGAAATGCTGAATGGGTTTTGACATTAAAATATGGATAGAGAGGAAAAATATATTAAAAGTTCATGAATGGAAATCATCCTGGGGTCAGCATGCAACAGCTTTCAAATCCCTGAGAAAAATCAAAGCATTTTGAGGAGATAATTTAAAAGAACACTCTCTGGATTAAAATGAGCTCTAGATGAAAGCAGTTGTTGGTGCAGCAAAGAACAGAAATTGGCGTAACTTTTCCTGCTCCAACAAAACTTCCAGAGGCTTGGAGTAGCTGAGCTGTCAAATTCCCCGGGGTTGTAGAGTGTGGAAGGAAATGGCCAAGAAGATCTGCCAAGGAATGAATCCATCACTATTGCCCATTCCCCATACTCCCTGTTCTCACATCACAAGTCATTGGAGAATGGCTTGCTGTACATTTTATTTCAGCCAGTTCCCATGTGAGTGGATAAAATGATCTGGTTTTCCAGTCATGCTTCCAGGTTTTTGAGGAGTTGTACTGAAATCAGGATATTGTCCTGCAGAGTTTGGGAAGGAGGCTGGAAGGAAGAGAATAAAGTGTAAGCTCACGCCAACCAAAAACATGGGCCCCCAACTCATTATTTCCTATGTTCCTTCCTTCACTGTTCATCCAGTCTGTCATCCCACTGTGTCATCCTGTGACATGTGTTTCACATCGCATCCTTCCCAGATCTAAACTATTTTTCACCCTTCTTCTATTTCTTTCTATCCTGTCTTTCTTCCAGAAAATAGCCACCCTACTCGGGCTGAGCAAATGCACTCACACTGAGTGTCCTCAAAGTGTCCTGAGTGGCTTCCAAACTCTGATCACCCTCCCATCCCAGAACCGATGTTGAAAGACTTGCATAAATACACACCCTGTGTCTGTTCTCCTGTTCTGTTCTTCACCCTGGTGTGAACTAGGGAAAGTTCTACTAACAACAGCTATGTTACTCTGGTAGAAAAATGACATGGGTGAGTGGAGAATCAAATCCATCAATTTTCTTCTTTGTAAGTCAAATGATGTCATTTTCTTGCCTTCTTAAAATGAAATGGTCTTTCAAAGACTTGTTTGTTTTTTTCCCACTGAGTATCACATGGGTCTTCCATTAATAATAACAATAGCTACAAGAACAGACTAACTGAAGCACACAGTCTGCTTAGTTTTTCTTTCATTATTGCTCTCAACATTCACTGTTGAGAGAAATGTGGATATCAGGAAAATAACTCAAAATATTGCTTCAAAAAGATTGATTCAAGTCACTGCTCAGAAGATACTGCACCATATGGAAAATGTAACAGAGTAGCCGCCAAATTTGTTTAGTTTAAACAAGGGTAGGTAAGATCTGATAATGCATGGGATCATTTTGGCACATAGTACAGCTCTCCCAGACCCATTGCATTATGCCTATCATCAAGTTAGTTCATCTAACAGCACTAAGTGGAACACCGTGACCCTTCTTATCCCTGTTAATCACTCTTAAGTAAATAATACCTCTTTGGAGAATAGTGATTCATGTGCTGCAACCTAAGATACGGTCAAGCTGTGAACTGGTCTTCCTGCAGTGATAGGTAAAGTCAGGGAGCAAAGATAAGGAAGAATTTTGTCAGACTATTATCACTACTCCACTTTTTAATTGCCTATAAAAGTTTTTTTAAAGCAGCAGGACAGCATAGAAGAACACAATCCTTTCTGTTTTCTTTCAGTACAGCCTCTAAACAGCTGTTCTGTTTCTCTCCCATCGTCACCTATTTAATTTTAAGATAAGGGATACTTAGGACTCATTTCCTCTGTGAAGCAGCTAGGAAAGGTTATATATCTCTAAAATGTCCAGTGCTATTTCCTTTAAAAAAAGTCAGACCGATTCTTGGTTTCCCAAGGCATTCTTATAGCCCTGATCACTCAGGGCAAAAACTGAGCAAGATACTGAGGAGTCTCGCAGTTCAGACATTTACTTTCCCACTTTTCTTTCTGCTTTCCTTTCCCAGGACCCAACCCTGCTCAGTACTGATATGCTCCTGCATACCCATAGCTTGCAGCTTGCCATAGATAGGACCAGGCTGAGCTGCTCCTGTCAGGATTTTGGAGGACTGGGCAGCCAGCTGTCAGTCCCTTTCCAGCGATTTTAAATCTCTTCATTGGGATATGGAGCTGAGGTGACTCTCTTAACACACTCCTTTATCTGGCAGCCATGGAGATAACTCTAATGTACCCAAAAGGGTTTTCCAGACCCCAGAGGACAAAATCATGCAGAATGGGCAAGCTACCTTGGATTGAGCTGGTGTGCACTGTGAGGTCAGGTAGAAATCCTGACTCAGGTCCTCAGGTGGGCCCAGCAGTGCTCACACACAGCAGTTCAAGGGCTGGTGACCCATATGGCTCTATGACTAGACTTTTGTCCCTACAGTGCTTTACAGCAAGGCCTGTTACTTCAGTGGAGAAAAAGCCAAGATTCCACTCCATGAAATGTTCAAGTCAGTGTTCCAAACTTCTCAGGAAGCAGAGTCAGTTCGTTCACACAAAGATGGATGACGTGTGTAAGACAGGTACTTTGCATTGGACAGGTCAGGAAGCACCACTTTATGTGTTAGACAGATGCATTAAAAGTCTAATTTCTTAAGCCCATTCAGGGAAGCACATCGAGCTCCAAGGAATTGTGACTGTATGCTTTTGTTCTTCTGTTCATGAGATACCATAAGTAAAGACTCTGCTGAAACAGACCTGGCTGTGGATTTGATTTTGGTTTGATTTATTCTCTCATATATATTTTGCTGAGGCTAGGGGAAAGACTGACACGTTACCTGACTTCCCTTCCCAAGGAGCAGTTTCAATATACTGAGGTGCTTAATATTTGGATAATTTTATTCCATCACTTCCCTAAATATTTTGACCATGATGCCCACAGTTAGTTTTTGTCAAAGTTGCTGTCTAACAAGAGAGGTCAAACGTGCACTTGTTGTACATCAGCAGCACCCCACTGAGGTCCCTTAGGTCAGTGGAGCAGTTTACAGCAGCTGTCTGGGCTCTGGGTTTGTGCTGGACCATGTAAGTCTTCTACGGTGTTTGCAATTGGCTTGAACAGGTTCATCTCCAACACCTCAGTTATAGAGCACTGATCATGTCTAGAAGCAGACCTAGACTGCTTTATTTCCTGAGGAACGGACACAGAGTAGGAGTGTGCCTTTAATAAGGTCTGGGAAACATATGTAAACTGCTTTGGCAGAGAATCAGTTCTTTGTAAGTAACTAATGCTGAGTGAAATTCTCCATGAGACATTTTCATCTCCTACAGAAGTTTTCTGCTGATGTCTATATTCCATTTCTTATCTCTTTACCTGTCATGATATAAATAGAGCAGTCCTATAAGTTTCTGTATTTATTTTCAAAAATTCTGAACTGATTGAAAAACTTCTCCACCCTTCTTATTTTATGTAATTTAACCATTTGCCAGGTCCAAACAGAGCTTGAAATAGTTATAATTCTATTTACCCTGGAATTGGAGGGGAGGGGAAGAGGAACCAAAATGTTGCTTTTATTTAGTGGGTGATATTTTTTTTCACACACTGAAGATTTTTTATAGCCCTTAGGAACAAAGATTTATCAGGACTTTATATTCCAATGCAGACCAAAAATGAAAGGTCTGGAAGGACTACACAACACAGGTTTGTTTAGGCATTCTTTGAAGATCCACAAGACAATGAGAGTTTCACCTACAACACAACAAAACACCACGTGACAATTAATTTGTTCATAGAGTATTATGAAACCAAACCTACTCCATGTTAAGTACCATAAATCAGGCACGTGAAGGATTATAATCCCATAAATTCATACGCACAAAACGAGCACAAAACTCGAGCACAGACGAGCACAGACGAGCACAAAAACCACTGAGCTTGCTGATCTTACAGAATACTTTGTGTTTCTGTAATTCACTTCCATGTAAACAAAACAGAAAGTGCACACCCAGTGCTTTACTGCTTGACACCATCACCATGCTCAAATAAATTGGTTTAGTATCTTTGGAACAACTTTTCTTTGTGTGTTGGTGCCTCCTCACATACGTTCTTCTTCTATCTTTTGGAACGGAATAAAAAAAATCAAAATTTTTATAGAGACATGCAACATTTCACTTCCAAAAAGATGTCGTAAATAATTTACTGTCAGAGTACGAGCTTAAAAAATAACAAAGAAACATGTTTTTGAAGATTTAAGTCTTATTGTGACCCTGGAAACTTGCTGGGTGGTGAATTCATTAAAAAGATGCCAAAATATAAGCTTAAGGTCTCAAATTTATTTAGTGCTATAGAAGTTTTCAATTCCAGGAAGAAAAGCATCACTAACTGGATGTGCATAACAAGCACCAAACCAAACTGTGCTGTGTTAATGGTAATTCCTATAATATTGACTAGTTAACATTAAAATTCTGATTCGATTAAAACAATTTTTTTTTTTTAGATATTCTCCTCTTTTTTACAGACTTTGTTTATGGCAATCAGGTTGTGCAATATGTAATTCAGATCAGAATTTCCACGGTACACAAGCAGAAACATGTGATGCAAATTAAAGGTGGGCAAACCCATTCAGACACAGGCAGGATGAACAAACTCAACCCTCGAAAAAGAATTTACTCTAAGGTGCTCAAAATGTGCTTTCAGTTTTGGAATGTTTGTTCTTTCCTTTTCAATCAGTTTTATATTTCTTCATTCTGGATAGCCCAGCAAGTACAAGAGAATAAACACTGGTTTCTCAGGCTATTTCTGCTTGTCTCTTTTCATGGCCAATACCATCAATTCTGCCAGCAGTGCCAGTCTCAGACCAGCATTCACTTCTTCTCCCATCTAGCACTTTCTTTTCCATTATCCCTGATGCCATACATTCAGTCTGCAGATTTTGCTAATTTACATCATCTTGAGACTCATGGGTTTAGAAATTACACATATTCTTGTTTCCTTGCACAATTCTGAGCATTTCTGCACAACCCTAAACCCAAATCCCAAACAGTTCATGAATGTTGATTCAAATGAGCAAACAAAGACTGTCCCAAACTCTGAAAGGTTTAAGAGGATCAGTACAGTGCTCACTAGGTAGAGGAACAACACAAGGAAAAGGAAACCAAAGAAGAGTGGAAAGAATGTAAATTACAAATAAACCAAGCCCTCTCCCCCTTCCCTTCTCCCCAGAAACTGTGGTGTGAGTGGAGGGATAGCAGATATTTCCTGGACTGTATCTCACTGTACATTTTGCACACAAACTCTTTCTTCCTGTTGCCCTAATACTAGGACTTTTAGTAAAATTCAACATTATTTGACACATGAATTGAACATTCAATTCTTACATAATTATTTTCATAGCTCTTGGTTGAAACAGCTGACTCCATAGCAGGAACTGTTGTAGATATTAAAGCTTTGTGAAACCATTTAAATACTTTAATAAAAATAAAATCAAAACCTCTCCCTCTTCTTTGAGAGAGCTGCTCCAGAACCTGAATAGGAAACTTTGGTCCAGAAGTATTTAATCCTTTCTGCCAGGGGAGAACCAGGTTGCAAGAAGCGACTTCTTGGTGGCAAACCCAGACAAACACTGAGTCAGTGGTCACATAACTTAGGGAATGCTGCGGCAATATTTGGCATTCATGGAAAGAAAATGCTCAGAGAATGCCGTGGCTCAGGCTACTGGTATCCCTTGCAGCTTGAATGGGTGGCAGTAACTCCACAAATACAACCTCCTTCCTCCTTAAATGAGCAGAACTGCACAGGCAGTAGCTTCTTCCCCTTCCAGAAAGAGCTCTTTTCATCTGGTTCCAGCTCAGCTGATCCTTGGGCCCCAAAAAGACAGAGCAGAAATGATACCACATGTGGGCAGATGAAACAGGGTAACCTGTTTCAAAACAGAGCACTTAGAGTCAGTCAAGTTTGGTGAGGGGGCACACGGGGAAGAATTATACTTGCAGTCAGGATGGAGCTTCAATATGTTACCTGAGAAATACAAATTTCTTTGGAGAAAACCAAAATCATCCTGCCTCAGGCAGCCAGCACACTCACAACTGCAGACCAGTCATGCATTCAAGTGCTGGAGACCAAAGGAATCACTCAGAATCAGAGCTCTTTCAAAAATCTGGCCAAAAAAAGAGCCCAATTTACCACTTCTGCAATGCAGCAAGACATTTTTCACCCTTACCTCAGTATTTTTGTGAAAATTAAAGGCAATTTACATTTGATGCCTAAGAGGGAAGCTTTCTTCTGAACAGAAGGACGAAGATTAAGCCCAGAACAATGTAACAGCATAATTGAGTAGGCAGGAACTGGCTTGTCACTGGAAAGGAAACTCTGCTACTTTGAAAGGAACAAGACTTCCAAACTCCCATGAAACACAAATTTAAAAAATGTTTGAAGTCAATAGCAACATCTTATCTAGATAAAAGGAGTATGTATTTTGGTTAAGAGCTGATCCCTTTTAACTTTCTGGTTTTTAATACAAAAAAGGGTCAACTTTTAAAATCAAGATATGTCTTGGACATTACTGAAAGGCTTTGTTTTGCTCTTTTTTCAAAACAGATATTTGTTAAAATTAATGTAGCAACATATTTAGTTTTAAATGAAAATTACATTTCTCTTTGAAAATTGTTTTGTTAAAAACTCTTATTAATGTTAATTTCCAAGAGCTGTACCTGGTCTAGCTTGGGCAAAAAGTTAATGTATTCACCTCTGCCATAGTTATTTCCTGTATTGTTGGACTTCAATAAAGTACTTTGCCTTATTTTACATATTGGTTAGTACATTAATGTTATTTTAATATAGACAGAGCAATACTTCATTCATGGTCTTCCCTCATAATTGAAAAGTGCATTTTTTAATCATTATCAATTATAGCATCTAGTCAAACATTTTGGTCATTTTCTCAGTACAGTGAGAACTTATAAGTCTGGTATTAGGAGTTAAACAAATGCATTTACAATTTGTCTTATTGTAAATGTAAGTGCATCTCCATATTCATTACAACAGAATAAGATCCAGAATCCTGAATTTCAATTCTAAGGTTAAGAAATATCAATACGGTTCTAAATGACTTAGTCTGCTTTTTAATCCAGTATTTTTACCACTTTATCCTTGTACAGAACCTCTTAACCTGCATTTAACTAACGCCCGTCTTTCAGATAGGCACAAAAATTCCAGCACTTCTCTATAGGTTGTTTGAAAAGGTATCATCTTCACTGTTAAATCTGTGCATTCAGGGATAATGCCGATGGTCATGCTTACTCGGAAAATTAATTTCTCTTCTTTTTACATATGGCATGTTTTCTCGTTGCCAGAAAACGCCAGATGAAGTAAACTCAGTTCCAAGTTTGATCCCTCAGTCTAAAAGGTCCAGTGATTTCAGGGTGGCACTGATCTGTGCAGGACTGATTTTTTTAAGCTTTGTTTTCAGGTGGCTGGTCTAAACTGGGTTTTGAACATTCTGATAAAGTCATGGTTGGGGGTGTAAAATGTGAAAGAAATATTTAAGCAATGCATGGAAAGAAAATGTGATAAACACTGCAGCTTTGAAAAGGGGAGCAGACTGAACAATATTTCATTACTATGTTTTGAGAACAGTTGGTTTAAATTTCCAAATAACTTTCATTTCAAAGGGACAGTATCAAAACACATGCAAAAAATAAAATTCTAAATAAGGCACAATAAATTATTTCACTGCTTAGGTATTGGATTTCAAAGGGAGAAGAGAGTATGCACAAGGATATTAGAATGGACTATATTGTATCTTTGGGAATTGCTGTCAAATATTGATGAAAACAGAGAGACTGTCGGAGATCAGATAAAAGAAAGAAATGATTACATTTGGAAGAACAATGTGAAGTGTGTGGCCAACAGAGACTTTGAATGTAAGCTAATAGCAATCCACCAAAGAACAAAGCTGGAGGAAGTCCCACATATTCAATCGCATTTACAGTCAGTTAGAATACGTAAAAAATTTATGGTGCATTTTTCCTTGTTTTGAAACTCACAAAATTGGCCATTCAGTAGATCTGACTGTGACACATCATTACAGGGAATTGACAAGCATCAACAAGACAGATGAAAAAATGATGAACCCTGGTTTTAGCCATTTTGTCATAACTTGTGCTTATTATAACAAACACAACTTTTGGCTTTTCTAGAATTTAACTGCACTGTGAAGTTGAAGAGATTCACTGCTTTTACACAGTACACATACACACATGAAAAGTGTTGTCTTTCAGGTGCTACTCTCAAGAGTCTCATGGTACCAGGGTACATGACACAGAATGTCTTGTTTTGAAATTTTTGGTCATAATATGAAACTAAAAGCCATGGTACAAAGGTTTCTTAACATAGTGCTTTTCCTGGAGTGACCGTTCCAGAAGAAAAGTGTTTTAAACAGTCTCTCTAAACCCTTAATTAGATAACTGCTGTGATCAGCAAAGATTTTTAAGAACTTGCATATCAACATTTACGAGGCATACATATTCGAAAAATTTTTAAGTTATCATGAAGAGCTACAAAATCATTAATCTTTAAATATGGAAGTAAGAAAGTCTAGAGCCCTCCATGCAGGCAGACATGGGCAGTACCAGCTCCCTGACAAGCAAGGTAGTGTTTTCTGTAACTATATAGCACTGCAGATTTTATGCAGTTTTAATGCATTTCATGCACAGATTTTTAGATTAAAAAGGGCAATTTGCTTTGTGCCCCATGTTCCAATGGTTGTTACATCACTTGTAAAGCTAGAGCAACTCTCTGGACCTCAGTGTAGTTATTGTATCCATACACGTTGTAACTAAGATCACAACGTGGTTTTACATTCACGTTGCAGAGAGATTACAACCCATCCCTTGATTTAAGCAGCTCCTGGATCTAAATTTACCTATTGAACTTCCGTACATCAGCTCTGCAAACCCTAAGGCTGCAGATGAGAGGGAGTTCTTCATTCTGTTGCTTTGGGCTTGAATCTGGAGTTTCATCCCCCATCTTATCTTTATTGCAGTAAAGGTGTAAAATGAGGATAAAGGTATCTCATTATAGCAATCATCAGCATCTTGTTACCTTCCCCTTCTGTGACCATGGGGATCTTTCACTCACATGTGCTTCCAAAGCCCCCCTGAAGCTGGGAAAATCCCCAAGGAAACACAAGAAAAACAAAAGCATGGCACCTAAGGGAAAAATCTTTAAATAGTAGGGACTGTTGTATTTGGTTTTGAAAAGGCAAGATAACATCACCCAAAAGATTCAGCACTGATGATGTTTTCCAGGTGATCTTCATCACACTTTTTTATAAACACACACATAGGCCTAATTAGAGTGGAGCATTTCCCTAGCCATGTTCCTCACTCCTGCTGGAGGTGAAATACTGACTGCTAGTGCATCATATAACAACCCAGATACACACATCCCGGCCTTTTACCAACAGCGTTTTTCTGGCGTATTTGCTCACTTTTTCCAAAATCACTCACCAACAATTAATGATCTTATTTTCATATCCTTGCCCATATTTAAGAAAAATGAAATCATCTTGCTACTACCTTTTATTTTCCTGTAGTTAGGATCATAGAATCAGTAAGGTTGGGACAGGGCTCTAAGATCTCTGAGTCCAACTGTTATCCCAGCACCACCACGGCCACCACTAAACCGTGTCCGCAAGTGCCACATCCACACCTTTTCTGAACAATTCCAGGGATGGTGATTCCACCAGTATCCTGGGCTGCCTGTTTCCATGCCTGACCACCCTTTTAGTGAAGGAAGTTTTCCTAGTATCTAATCTAAACCTCTCCTGGCACAACTTGAGGCTGTTTATTCTCATCCTGTCACTTGTTACCTGGGAGAAGAGACCGACCCCCACAGCTTTTCCATACACCCATCTAACAGCTCAGCTTCCCAATCTTCTGGTTGAGAGTGACCTATACCCACCAAGTTATGTTTTTCCAAGAGAGGCAATCACAGAGCAGAAGCTTTCACAGGTGGCTTCAAGCTTGAAAATCTTTCCTGAAGAGTGCTATAAAGGAGAGGTGGTCTTGGAAAAAAGATTAGGCAGATTTTTTTTTTATCATACCTAAGAAAAACTAAAGTTGCATGGATCAATAAAGAAATTATTCGCTTCTTTCTTAATCAAAAGGAAATTGCATTAATTTTCAGGTATATCAAACTTTATCTGGTCTTATAACAGGTAGTGCTAATCTGTCAGAAAACCCTTAAACTATGACAAAACATCAAATAAACATTGCTTTCACTGTCACTTTTTACTGTTTTAAGCCAGTCCTGTGCATTTTAAAGTCAGTGTTTCTCTGTCTTGTGCATGAGGATCTTATGAAAAGCTTTTCATCTCCTAAAAAACATCACGCAGTTGTCACTCTCTAACTGGGACATGCTTAGGGATAGCTGCCCCAGAGTCATTACGATTGGGTAAACTGTTGATTACTAACATACTGCAAACACACAAGTATTGTCTTGGGGGATTGCTCTGATGAATGAAACAATAGATTGAGCATTTGGATGAAAGGAGAAGAGACACAAATGTAGCTCACAGGAATTGCAGATGAGTTGTACTGGAAGTGCACATGATGGCTGCAGTGTGCATTTTTTGTATTATTGAGAGCACCATTTGTTCTGGAAAGTTGTTATCTACATCTCAGAGCATAAAAGCAATTTGGATTTTAGAGAAAACATTATTTCTGATAGCTGTACATATTGTTCCCTAAGCCTAACAGGAGGATTTTGAGTTAAATAAAGCTGTGCTTAAGGACAGTGACACAATTCAAATGGGAAAGGGTAACATCCAGTAACCATCTGCATAGGCTACAGAAAGGAGCTTATACATTACAGAGGATGATTGGAGAAAAAAATAGGCTTTGTGAAATTACTGTACAGGGAACTTCAGCTGGACTTGGAGTTGCTCTGTAAATCATTGCTTTAATATAGCTTATTCTGTTTACCAAGTTAGGTTTCCTCTCAGGTTTCAGCCTCACATGAAGTATCTCAAATTCAACATTTACATGCAATTAAAGCTATGTCAGAAATACACCACACCAATGCAAACAGGTTTTACTAGGAGGCATTTGGTTACCTGTTTTAAGACTCTGATGTCTTCTTGGTTTGCACTGCCTTTATAAAGTTATTTTGCAATCTTTTAAAATTTGATTTCCTATTTTATTTATGTAACAGTAGGCAGAAAAAAAATCTGTTATCAAAACTTATAAAAGATCTAGATTTCACTGGAGAGGCCGGTGATGTGATCATTTACTGATTTCACTTGGGCTGCATGCATGTAACTAGAAGCAGAATTTGACAATCTGTCCCTCGCAGTGAGAATGTGCAGACATACCAAATGTCATAAATGTTCCCAGCTGCAACTGAGACCCATACTTTTCTCATAGGGACAGCACATAGATTGGGAAGTTTGTCCTTAGTTCAGAGCTGGGTGGCCTAATTCCTTCTGTTTTCAGTTTCAGACCAAAATTAATGTGTACATCTGGGTTGTTCGTGCTGAGAAATTTTGGCTTATAGTGGAAAAGATTACAACAAGCCCAGTGTTAGCAGTCTAGGAGGAGCTGACAGCCTCGTGTAGTCCCACTGAGTGATTGCTTGGCCTTTCTTAAGAAAAGGGACTTTCAACAGGCAGCCTTGGCAGCAGAGAGGATGAGTAGATGACTGCAAGCCCGAGACATACTGGAAATGGGCAAAGTTGATGGCCATCCGGGACGTGAAATTGTGCTGCGTTCGTGTAATGTCGCAAATTTGATCTTGCTTACAGTTATACTGCTTTATTCAACTCTTCAGAATTCAAGCAGATGAAGGATGAAGAGATTCAAAGAAATGTTTCTGGTATAGACTACCTTCTGCTTCCATGTCCTCTTAGCAGTGGTAGTGTCAGTTCATGGTCTTAATGACCACGACAAGTGTTTCCAGAGAAAATGCAAAATGCCTTTTCCTCAACAGTACATTCGAGTTACTAAGCAGGGGAAAATGCAAAGCTCCCATGTTGCCAGAGCTGTTACTTTCGCCATACATCCCCCTAACAGGGATTTCACAGGGATGGTCAGTGAATTCCCTTTGCCCATCCAGTACTGTGGGTGAACTTCCAGGCTTGCCTTGAAGGAAGCAGCTTCAGTTTCAGCTATGGGATGGAGGGCCTGGAAGGTGACATGGAAGAAGGGCAAGACAAGAGGTTATATGCATTGCTAGTTCACATTTGGTGAGTACTGGCTTGGCATTAAGCTTATGTTTCTGCATACTTAGGGAATCTGTGGGGTGTCTCCACTCCAAGCACCGTGGGTGGTTCAGGAACATGAGCTGGCCTGTTCTGTCAAAACAAGGAATTCTGAGTCTCTATTGAAATGCAGAGACTGTTGAAAAAAAATTCAGTGACTCTCCTGCTGCAGAGCGAGGCACCAGGTCTGTTCCTGACACCCAGCAGGAGACACCACCTTGGGTATTGCTTTCTACTTTCTTTCTCAGCCAGGTTTAACTAGGAAGGCTTTCACCTATCTTCACTTTCACAGCTGACAGAGAGCAAACCACTTCATATTGAATCTGAAATTTTAGCATTTTGGGGTCTAGAAAGCCATCTTGTCCCTAAAGATGATAATGTCTGGGAATAAGCCAGTCCAGGATGGCAATGAAGCAGCAGCTGCGGTCTGTGCCACTCCATGGTCCAGGTACTGTACGTTCTGGCACCTCTTGGTTTGAGGTCAGACGCTGCCTGAAGACGATGGAACTATTGGCACAGCAAAGGCAGAGGCTGCACTGTCTTTCCCCTTACTCCAAGGACGTTGGGCAAGAATCATAGATGGTCTCCCACAGCTCTTCGGGATGATTCCACATTATCCTCTATTGAGTTGGATTGCACAGTTTGGCCTCTGTCTCCAAATTGCAGAGATTACCAATGAAAACACAAGTTGTTGTGGAGGTCTGTTGATAAGAGTTTGTTTACACGCTAGGAGCAGTTTCTCGGAATCTTTAAATTAAATTAAATAACACATTAACTTTTGCGCCAATATCTAAGCTCTAGTGCTAGTCAGTCGTCAGCTCTGACAGCAGTAAATCCAGCATAAATAGAAAATACCATTAACTTTGAGTAATTTACATAATAATTACATTACCCAGATGAATATTTCTTCCAAAAGGAGGTCACAGATGCATTCTGACTCTTTATTGTTTGCAGTAAATTGGGAAGCTCAGTCTGCACGCAATAATATTGGAAGAGATTTGCAAAGCATTATTAAAAAGACACTAGTGTCAAAAGACTGTTCCATAAAAACACATGTTCTAAAACCTTCAGCATTAATTGAATCATGCTTGTGTTTTGGCAATGCTGGAAACCTGGCTCAGTCATCGCTCTGGTGATTCATTAGTGCTAATTAATGCTTTTTCCAGGCTAGTAACAAACTAAAGAGAGACTGTTTGTCTCTACTGATCATTCCACAGTTACAGTAATGGTTTGATTTATGTATCAGACACTTAATGCTGCGTTTCATTCATTTTTCAACAAGTTTCAAAGGGACTCAGGGTGCTTACATGAAAGTTTAAGACAAGCAAACAAACAAAAGTGTTTCCTCTGAGTACTGCTAAGCAACAATGCCAGGTTTCCTGGGGCTTCCCATCCAACCTGCTCTGCCTCTTCTTCCCTAAGACCTGAACAACGCCAGCATTCTCCCAGCAGGACCTTCAGCATCCTCCCAGCAGAACCTTCCCACTCCCTTCCCTGTCCGCAAGAGGCTCGGCAGAGCTCCTGGCCACAGGCCGGGCTGGCCAGCTGGCCGTGGCCTCCCCACAGGGACCTGCCTGTCACCTCAGCGGAGCCACCAGCCTCGCTCGCTCATCCCGGTTCTACTGCCAGCTTTCCCAGAAACCCCTCGCCACCTCATGCAGGCAGTTCAACTCGAGGGCAGGACTATATCTTCAGACCTACACCGAGGACCTGAATTTCAATATTATTCTGCTCTCAGATCTACAGGGAAGGTTTTGCTCCAATATTTTGCTCTCTCTACAGGCACCAAACTGTGTGTGCCAGCAGGAGCATAAAAAGTGTAAATGCTGCAAAAATATGTTGCCATTTCCTCTCACTCTGCTGCCCAGTTTAGAAATTTGGCTGGAGGCATTCCCTGCAGTTTGGAATTTTCTTTTAATATCGTTTTTCTGTAGCTGTTTTCTTTTACATTTTTTAAACATTTTTAGTTCTCGGGAAATGTTTTAGAAGGGGAGTCTGGAAACAGAAGCACTTTACTTCCCCATAGATCAAGAGAAGGGTGAGCAGTGCCCTTTGCTGCCAAAGAGCTTCAGCCCCTGGATGAAGGGAACTTCTCGGGGGCTGAGGAAATAGGTGGAGCTTCACGCACATTCAGTTCTTGGCCATTTCATGGCTGAGCAGTGACAATTCAAGGCCTGTGGAGCTCTCTCCATGAAGCGCAAGGCTGACGTCACCAATGGTTCGAACCGGTTCCGACCGGTTCTGACCGGTTCTGACCAGATCAAATTGGTTCCTACCAATTCTGACCGGTTCAAACCAGTTCTGACTGGATCTGACTGGTTAAAACCATGTCAAACCTGTTCCGACAGTTTCCGACTGGTTCAAATCTGTTAAAACTGTTTCTAACAAGGTCTGACCAGTTGAAACCAGTTCAAACCAGTTGTGACCAGTTCAAACCAGTTCCAACTGGTTCCAACTGGTGTAACTGGTTCAAACTGGTTCCGACCTGTTCAAACTGCTTCTACCCAGTTCCAACCACTTCCAATCAGTTCTGAGAGTTTGAAACCAGTGCTGACCAGTTCTGACAAGTTCAAACTGGTTCCGATCAGTTTAAACCTCTTCTGACCAGTTCAAACTGACTCCAATCTGTTCAGACCAGTTCTTACCAGTTTCAACTGGGTCAAACTAGTTCAAACTGGTTCCAACTGGTTTAGACCGGTTCCAGCCTGTTCCGACCAGATCCGACCGGTTCCAACTGGTTTTGACTGGCTCTGACTGGTTTAAACCGGTTTAAGCCAGTTCTGACTGGTTCTGACGGTCTAAACCAGTTCCAGCCACTTCTGACCAGTTCAAACCAGTTCCAACTGGTTCCAGCCAGTTCCAGCTGGTCCCAGCTGGTTTTAACTGGTTCTGACCAGTTCCAACCAGCTCCAACTGGTTCCGACCAGTCTAAACCGGTACCACCTGGTTCTGACCAGGTCAAACTGCTTCCAACCTGTTCTGACTGGTTCCAGCCGGTTCAAACTGGTTCCAACTGGTTTTGACCAGTTCCAGACGGTTCTGACTGGTTCAAATGGGTTCAAACCAGATCCGACTGGTTCAAACTGGTTCCAACTGGTTCCGACCGGTCCTGACCAGTTCAAAGCGGTTCCAACTGGTTCCAACCAGTTCAAACTGGTTCCAACTGGTTTTAACTGGTTCCAACTGTTTCTGACCAGTTCCAGCTGGTTCCTGCCAGTTCTGACAGGTTCCAGCCAGTTCAAGCCCGTTCAAACAATATCCAACTGGTTCAAACTGGTTCCAACTGGTTCCAACCGGTTCCAACTGGTTCTGACCAGTCTAAACTGGTTCCGACCGGTTCCAGCTGGTTTAAACTGGTTCAAACCAGATTAGACCAGTTCAAACTGGTTCTAGCTGGTTCTGACCGGTTCTGACCATTTCTGACCAGTTCCAACCAGTCTAAACCGATTCCAGCCGGTTCTGACCAGTTCAAACCAGTTCTGACTTCTTCCAGCCGGTTCCAACCAGTTCTGACCAGTTCCAACTGGTCCGAACCATTTCTGGCCGGTTCAAACCAGTTCTGAGTGGTTCTGACGAATTTAAACTGGTTGCAACCAGATGAATCTGGTTAAAACCAGTTCCAACTGGTTCAAACCGGTTTGAACCACTCAGAATCAGTCAGAACCGTTTTGAACCACCCGGAACCCGTTGGAACTGGTTTTAACCAGCTTGATCTTGCATTGATAACCGGTCAGCACGGGTTGGAACCAGTTTGAACCAATCGGAATCAGCCTCAGCCCTATCCCCAAGAAGGTGGCGGAGAGAATCCTCCCGGGAACCATTCCAAGGGCGGGATGACTTTGAGTCACCAACACTGACCCGTGTGTGGGGAGTCGCACTCAGCCCCCCCACAGCGCCGGCGGGTGAAGGGAGAGCGGCCCATGTCCTCACCTTGGCCAGGCTTCCAACACCGCGTTCATCACAGACACGTCAGTGAGGTACAGACTGGGCCAATGGACAGTGAGGCGGCCTGGAAACCCGAGGGCCCAGCGAGGAATTCAGCTGGAGGCTGGGCACAGGTCGTGCACCCAGGGGTTGATATCAGCTCCAAGCTTAGCGTCCTAGGAACACCAGCAACAGCAAAGGGAAAGTCCTGCACCTGGGGAGGAACAGCCCCAGAGGCGCCTTCTAACCTCAGTTTGGTTTTGTGATTCCGTGTTATTTGATTCTGGTCGGAATATAGAACACCTGCTGACTGCATCATTATGGGGCAAAAAATTTCCAGGGATTACTGCTATAGGAGACCTTGTGTTTTTATAATTTTAGAGCAATAACATACAGTTGGGTTTTTTTACAACTTGACACATTTTAAAACGAGACAATAAACTAATTTATTTTTCGTTGCAAGTGCACTGTAATCTTAGCATTTTACCAGCTGCCATTATGCATTCACATTAGAGAAATTATTCAAACTAAATTTGGAATGATCCTATTAGTCTGCCTATCTGAGCTGGTTCTTCAACTGATGATGAATTAGAGGGCCCTCTATATGAGGAAGTGTGACATTTTGGAAACAACATAAATCTACATACCAAAGGCTGAGATCACGAACCAGTCCCTCACACATTCTCAGAAATGTTGCTGTTAAACCTGCTGAGCCTGAAAAATGCTGTTTTCAATAATTATGTATTTGTTTCTATACAAGTCCTTTGATTTCAGCTGGCTGTAATTTTTCTGACTCTCCAATCACCCTTCAATTTTATATGCTGTAATTACACTGCAATGCCTTTGCAGTGTTGCAAAAAATGGTTTGAGAGTAGATTTTGGTGCAGAACTCCCCTAAATTGTGCTTTCCTGTGCAGCGCTAAGCAGCTGCCACACCTCACTATAAAAGCTTTCTGTTGGGTGTATGGGACCTTGGTACGTGGGACTACAACCAAGCTCTGAAGACAAATATGCATACATTTATGTGGTCACTGAAGTTATTCCAGTAATATTTATATTACTGAAACTCAGATCAGAACCATTAACTTCCACACAGTAACTTTTACATGTTTGCTCACGGCTTTCAAGGAGCTTTGAAAAATGTCCAGTTGCAATACAGCCTCTGGGAACTGCATTTGTGTGGTATTGCTCTTCGGAGCTTCAAATGCAGCAAAAAGGGAGGATGCAGCCCCAACCACTTGCTTTGTGAGTGTGTAAATATGTCACAAGCACCACAATACCCTCCCGAGTGGATGTACAAGAACTGCAACTTGAATACGAGGACATTGCAGGGTTAAGAAAAGGGAACATATTCACTATACTAACCTCAGGAAACCGATAGCTCAGCATGTACATTCTCATGCCAACTTCAAGGTAGGTCTAAAAGCTCAAAGCTTGTAACTGTTTTTATTTTCAAAATAGCATGCAGAACTAGAAAACTGAGCTTAAACTAGATTATTGTTCATAGTCATAAATCTAAAGATGATTTTCACAACAACAAAAAAATTATTGGCATATATTTAGACCATGCATGACCTTGCTGAATCAACTTGGCATTCTCAAGAACAACAAAATAAAACCAGATGACAGATTCTTGTTTCAGGCTCCACAGATGCATCTCACAGCATGTGAAGAAGAATAATTGCAATGGGCGTGAGGGAACTCATCGCAATCCCCATGGGCTTTAGGTGACATTTGCCTCGGGTTTTAAACATAGCTGAAATCTTTCAGGTAAGTCCTGAACGGGGCCTTCAGCACAGATAACGAGCTGCATTAAGAAGCCATGGCAGAACAGACTGTCTAACTTGTAAATAAAATGTCCTCAGACAAGAAATTCTCCTGAGGAGGTACATGTAATAAAGTTAATTTTCTGAGCTTTTCTGGAATTGCTACAGCACGAACCCCTCAGAGAAACTTTTGCAATAAAGATTTTCATGTGGTCTTCCCACCATGTACATTGGGGAGATCCATGGGAAAACCTAGTCCCAGCTCTGTTTGCCTCTAATTCTTCTGCATTTTTCTTTGGAGACAACAAAGGCAACAAAGCCGTGACAGAAGCATCTGAGGTTGGAGATGGGAAAATGAAATGCTGTTAGTTAGGAAGCAAAATTAGAGTTGCTATTGTTTTCCTGCACTTTCCACTAGTATTGTGTACAGACAAGGAATGCAAAGTGGCTGTTCCCAACCCCAGAGCCTGCTCTGGCCATTTCTCTATCCACCAGAGAGATCTTGAGTTACATGATAGAGTTGCTGTGGACTTTTGGGAAGAGACTGGAGATGTCCCACTCGCTTTGCTGGATGTTCGATTATGCTCTGCTGCAGGAACCAGAGCAACTCGAACTACAGGCTCTGCAGCCTGGGAGGGCATCTGCAACACACTTCCTGCTTCCTTCATCCAAAATACTCATAACACCAATGAAAATGGTGGAAAACAGCATGTGGAAGGAACAATGTCACTTCCCTGGATTTGGTTCCTCCTAACTGGATTAGAAATTGTCTTGTGCCTGTGAATGTCTTGAGAGACTGTAACAATATAGATGCAAGGAGGAAGCTGGAAAAAGGAAAGAGGAGCATTACCTTCTGAAAGAACAACCAACTGTTTTCACACACAGAGAACATTATTTCAGTCCTGAATGTAACCACAACCCTTTGTTCTGTGATAGATACTAACAGTGCAAGCATATTTGCAATCGAGTACCTGTCCCTCTCTAATTGTATCCTCTACCTACGCTGCCTGTAAAGTAAATGGCACGTTTCCTTTTTTGCTTTTCATCCAGAGTGAAATTTTTCTTAATCAAAGCTCACACTTGACTAATGCTCTCCTGCCATCACTATCGGAAAACTGACATTTAGTCCAACCATGAAAAAGATGTTGGCTGCATTTCTCCTATCCTTAGCATGTGTTTCCTTAATATCCCATGTTAATATGGTGTATATGACTAGACAAATTAAGAAGCAGAATTTTAATATTTCACTTCAACACATTGTATTCTGGGAGTTGACATTTTGGCACAACACAAGACAGGCTGTAGCTCAGCAAAAGAATAATTTGCTTTGCGAACTTGTGTACAAGTTATTAATTGAAAATCCTTGCTTGTGTTGGTTGGACTGGGTGAAGTGAGAATGTATGTTCCTGCCATTGCCTGAGAGAGAGGCAGCAAGGAGCCTGTTTGTAAGGTTTTGTAAGACTGATCTGAGGCTTGAATGAAGATGATCCTTCATTTATTTGGTAGGCAAAGGGACAGGTTCAGAAAATACAAGAGTTTTTTGTATCCGAGGTGAAACACTGGAACAGGTTGCCCAGGGAGGCTGTGGATGCCCCAGCCCTGGCAGTGTTTAAAGCCAGGCTGGATAAAGCCTTGAGCCGCCTGGTCTGATAGGAGGTGTCCCTGCCCAAGGCAGGGGGATTGGGACTAGGTGATCCTTAAGGTTTGTTTTAACTCCTTAACATTCTATGATTCTACAAGTCTATATATTAAAACAATAACTTGCTTTTTGCTGAAACAAAACTTTCTGATGTTCCAAAGAACTTGGTTTTATTTTATTTCTTCTTTTTTTTTCCCTCTCTCTTTAGCACAAGAGCAGGAACACAGATCAAAGCTGAGGAAGATGATCTTGTTTTACTTTCAACATGATCAGACTGGACGTGTGAGAACACTTGGAACTCCCAGGATTGAGTTTTGTAGAGGTTGATTCTTACCAGTAACTCTGCTGGGTTTTCTCCAGGAATCTGTGCTGCTTTTACACAGCCTCAGTGCTCTTGCTTCAAAATAATGATCTCTGATTCACACTGGAGGCTGTAAGAGAGGAAACTGGCCTCTCATTTCCAGTATGGTTGTACCAGGGTATATTTGATTCATGGGTGTGAGATAGCCTAGGTCAGCTGCACATGTGAGCTCTTGGGTGGTTTTCCCAATTAGAACCATGCTACTAGCTCCCAACATTTTTTCCTTCACAAATTGATAGCCGAAAAATGCACACAACTCCGGCTGACAGAAGTTACTGAGGAATGGGGATTATTTGAAACATCATAAAAGGGGAAAAAAAAGAACTCTGCATTTAAAGTTCTGCTTTCTGCTTGGTTTCTGGTTGATTCTTATTAATATAATGATTCCCCAGACAAAACGCAAGACAACTGGCCCCATCTTCTAAAGTATGACCACCTATGTGTGGCCCATGTGATTGGACTCCACACATGCAAACAGTACTGACAGCACTACGTCACTATGCATTTATTTACCCACATTATGAGGTATGCCTCTCACTTTAAATTCAAATTTACTCTCATCCCTATAAACCAGATGGTATCTTATTAATAGGAGGAGCTGTGGGGTCACAGAACTTTTGGCAATACACACTTAGGATGTGAGCCCAGCCTGCTCTGGAGATCAAAGGACAAGCAGGGTCTGAACATCTTCAGAGCCTGGTGAACAGACTTCCTATTCTTTGCAGAAATGAATCTCAAATGAGGTCAGATTCACACTGCAGCAACTGACAGATCCATTTGCATCACAGAGGTAAAAGAAAAACAGCGAGAGGAAAGATGTGTCTCCACAGCTTTCTGACACAACTGCTGGTTTTGATTATATTTTGGGGTTTACTCTCAGCTTTCCACTGAAAGCGTGGTGCATAGTATGGCATGGATTAAAGCTCTGTCAGCTTCCTGATAACATGGGAATCCTATACATGCAAAATCAGGACTTTCAGTTTGTGCCCTTAAAGTGGCACTAAAAGAGCTGAAATTGCCCCAACAAGCCTTGTCTTGGGAAATCCTCTACTAAAGGAAAATTTCCAAGGATTATAGTGATTCCACATCCAGATCCTCCCACCACTACCACTGCTTCCATATTCGAGGTAAGCTTGTGGTGGAGGGCAGTGAGCAGCAGTGGTGGGATAGCAAAATGAGCACTGCTCCATTAATCCTCCAGCTGGTACAGCCACAGTGACTGTACATCGTCTCACCAAGCCTGGCCACCTAAATTTTAGGCATACAGTCCAAGTTAGTCACTGCCCCTCTGGTCTACATGGCCCAGTTAATTCCATACAAAGTTTTGTAGGGATTGCTACCTCCTCTCCATTGACTCCAGACAGACTTTAAATGAGCATTGCTGAAGTCAGACGAGACAGACCCTGCTGTGCTAAGGGCCATGATTCACTGGTGTGATTCAGAGCAGCCCTTCAGAGACTTTGGGGAGAAGAGTTGTTAGAGCTTTACAAGTGCATTTCTCACACCACACTGAATCAGTGCAGTGACACCAGATGAGTCTGACCCCTCTTATCCGGCAGCATCCAGCATTCAGAGTGCCTGCCCACTCGCCCACCAACAAAGTGAGAGATAATACCCACACAACATCAGTGATTTCACTTGCTGAAGATCCTATCCAGCCTCTGTTGCTTAATCTCAAAGAAGGCATGATAAATATAACCGAATAAATCCCATCTGTAATGAATTACAACTGCAACATCAACTGAAGCTCTGCCTGAACACCAGTCTTCTTGTCACTGTAAGGTATTAAAAACTCAGCACAAAGGGTTACAAATGAAATTTTTGTAGTGCTTTAAATCCTTCCATTCAGTCTCTAAAACTCTGTAGCTTTTCCCACATATTCCTTGAATAATATTTTAAAATATATTTTAGTGGCAGCACATGATAAATCCTTCTAAAGGATCTCTAATTCGTTACAAGATCATTCACTCCATTCTTTTTTCATTTTATTAACACAAAATTGATTAATTCAAACTGTATTTATTTTCTCTTTTTTCCCCCTTAGTGTTTTCTTCTTATTGCTTCTATTTTCCTGAGTCAACTTAACACACCGTTTTTGTTAAGGCTGTATGAAAAAAAGCAACCTGCTTTTCTCCCTCCCTCCTTCTATCCCTGTCAGTCCAAATGAATTTTAATTTCTATCTTTGGGAAATGAAGGCTGTTGCTAAGAGGTTTAGAACTGATTCTTTGAAGGATTTCAAGTAACAAAAACATCTTTAGAACTAAGGCAGCCACCTATGGGCTTTAGAATTCAGGTGGGACATTCAACAAAGCACTACTTTTTCTGTTGTTATGGGGTTTTCTTTGTTTCAATCAGTTCTTTTCTCTTTATGTTATCTGTGAGCCCTGAAACATGTCAGCAGACCTCTGTATTATGGTGTACAAGGAAAGTCTGCAAGTTTTTCAAAAGTTTTTCAAGAAGTTCAAAACACAAGAGAATTTAAATTGATCCCTTCCAGAAACTTCAATGATGTAGGTACCTTCTATTTTCTCGGACTGCAAATCAGTAATAATTAATGATCAGATTTACCTTTGACTTCTGGTAGTTTTGACTGATCAGCCTCATTCATAGATGAGACAAATGTCCAGCTCTGGCTTCATGGTGGCAGCTTAGTCTACATAAGTGGGCTTAGTCTACATAAAGGACTCCCAGAACTCTTTCTAGCACAGGTATTTCTTGGGCTAGTTACACAGGACTCTGAAAAGTATAACATAGCATTTAGGTGTCTAAATTAAAAAAAAAAAATCCTGAAAATTGTACTTTATTTGAGGACCATCAGGACCCTGGAAAACTTGAGTGTTTTTGGTTAGTAGTTCTGTGGCATTATTCCTAGAGGGTGACTTATAACAGGACTGCATCATTGTCCACAATGGTTCACTTTCCATCCCCTTGTTACTTGTTCCCACTGTTATATCCCAGGGGAAAGTCTTTCCCTGCAATATTTCTGAAGCCCTTTTTCAGCTGAGGAAAAGGAAATTTTTGGTGACGAGGCAGAAATGGATTTTTTAGCTATTATTTTAATCTCTTGCTCTCTTGAGTGTGGAGGACAACTGACAAGCCTAATTTGGATCTGCTGTCTTGTATGTATGCCACGCGTTTCCTCCTACTGCCCAGACCCAGAGCCCCGTGATGGGCCCTTCCCAAGGAGGACCAGCTCACCTTCTGGAAGGCTCCTCATTACAGCTCCGTGGGCTACTCTCGCCCTCGGGAAGAAGCCATGGATTTGCTGTAATACTAAACTAATTACAGCTGCCTCTCCAGAAGTCTGTATCTTCCATTTGGACAAATACTTCAAGGTCCAACATCCAAAGTATGTGATGAACCTCTCTAAGCAGGGTGGGAAAACAACCACATTTGTGCTTCCTCTCCTCTGGCTGACCTGGAGGGGAGCACCCTTGGGGAAAGCCAGGGAGGATAGACTTGAGAACAAAGAACTGCACTAGTAAAAACTGTATTTTCCTGACCATGATGACAATGACAGATATTGAGCTCTGGAACTAGCAGCCAGATTACTTGTGGGAGCCCTGTTACCCAGGCCTGAAAGTGAGATCACGCACATGATGGCCACCAAGGACAGTAGTCAGGCTCTGAGGATGTGCAGAATACAGAAGACCAAGAGAGGAGCAGATGGTATGTAGTTCAAATTATTTCCGTGAATAGAGATCTTAGCGGGGGACAAGCCAGAAAAGCTTGACTTAGTGATTTTACAGTCTAGTAAGGCACTATTAGCATTACTTTGGCAAATGAGGATTGATTTGCTTGTGTACGATAGAGTATCAAACACAGACTTAAAAACTGGTGCAAAGTCATGTAACTATAGCTCAAGCCCCTTTTTAAAAGTTGCTTGGTACATTGTTTAAAATCAGTGTAAGAGGTCACTGGAAAAGATTGACACAGCTTCCACAGAAAATGAAAGTACCCGTTTATAGTTACGCATTCATGCAAACAGACAGTGTATCATAAATAAATACACCGTTCTGTACTTAACATCACAATGGAAGTGAAATAAGGCAAACCCCAATGTATAAAATCTTTATTGGATCTCAGGAGGAAGAAAACAGCAACTTTTTCATTGAAATGTCCATTGCTCTGTGCTGTCAACACTGGTCTCCAATGCAGAACAGTCTTCCTAATTGTCCACAGGAGAGGAATATAGTATTATAGAAAACATTTGGTAACTTGAGGCAACCTGGTTTCCTCTATACTAGTTTTAACTGTTTACTGATAGTTCTCGTGCTGTTATTGAAATGCTGTTTACTTTTCCTTTCTCATTAGGGAGGTTAAAATGAACTCCACTTTCTGCGCTTCAGCATGAAGATTCTGTCATCCTCTTTTGCCATCTATTTTGTCTGAAAAGTGACTGAAGGGACTTCTGCCTTCCATCTCCTGCTTTTCTCAGTTCTCTTCCCAGCCAGTCACTACACGATGATGCAAGGAGAAGGGGACAAGGACCCAGCCACTTCTTCAATCCATTCTGCTCTCTGATGGGAGATGATTTGTTTCACTGCATGAGTATTGGGGCACAGCTTGAGGTCCATTGAAATAAACACTTTTTCCTTCTGATTTAAGACCCAGTAAAAGAGCATTTGCTGCCCCCAGCACAGAGGTTTCCCTAAAGCACAGCAGAAAAGCCAAGCAAGGAGGGAGGATGACCTTCTGTGGTCCCCTCCCTCTTGCACAACCCTGTATGACGGCTGGTGTAATGAAGTTCTCAGAAAACCTTTAAAAAACACAGAGAGAGAGAGAGGACTGTACAAGCATTGTAAGCTTTAAAACTGGTTTCTGGGCAGAAAACAGAAGGCATGAGTAAGAGTGAAGAGTTCAATATAGGGAGAGGTGGCAAATCATAGGCTCAAAGAGTCAGTGTGACATAGATCTGAGTGATCTTGTGGAGTGCCAGGGTTGTACTTCAAAACTGGTTTTAGAGATAACGCAGTGACTGTGGGTGGGAAGGAAAATAAATAACAGGAACCTCTGACTGGGAGGGCAGAAAGGGAGTGGAGACAGAGTGGGGGAGGATAAACCTCTCACTTGGTAAGTGACAAAGGCATTTTAATGCAGTAAACAAAAGTGAAAAGGAAGTATTTTCCTTTGCTCTCCTCAAAAAATGATGGGTTTGATTCTCAGCTCTAATAATGATCACAGCTCCAAAATAAAACCACAAGGACTGAACAGATGTTGTTTAAAACAATTTAATTCTGGACAGAAATTAAATTCCCACCAACTTTAGTGAAAATACAAAGTTCTGAACAAATGACATTCTGACTGGAATTTTTCCTCCCAGTAGAAAGGAAGAAGCTTACAAGTCAATACAGTCCTGTAAGACACTTATTTTTTATACACATTTCATGAACATAGGGTGAATTGAGTTGGAAGGGATCCTCAAGGACTACCACATTAACTCCTAGCCCTGCATAGGACAACTCCAACAATCACATAATGTGCCTGAGAGCATTGTCCAAACACTCCTTGAACTCTGTCAGGCTGCCTGGTGCTGTCACCACTTCCCTGGGGAGCCTGTTCCAGTGCCCAACCACCCTTTGGGGGAGGAAACTTTTCCTAATACCCAACCTAAACCTCCCCTGACACAACTTCAGGCCATTCCCTCAGGTCTTGCCAGTGGTCACCAGAGAGAAGAGAGTGTAAAAAGCATTTCCAGAGTTAACAGGAAGCTCTGAAAATGCCATACCAGAATGCTATGACCTTATTAGAATAAAAGCTGTTAAAATCATATTTTCAAACCTAATATTCATATTTCCTGATACAGCAAAAACTGTAAAGAACATCGTTAAAAAATTTTAGAAGTAAAATTATAAATTAAAAAGCATAATTATACATTCATTCACCTAATAGGACAGATTTCACACCCAGAATTTTTTAAAAAAGGAGTTTTGAATTATAAAAAATTTACAATTTTATATTGCCATCTGACTACACAATTTTATTGTTTGGTAAAAACATCCAAACACCTCATACCTCACTGGAGGCTCTTTTATACAGTTCTGTTCTGGCTGATCAGTAGTGTTGCATTAAAACTCATGAAACACTGAAAAATTGCAAATAATTACTGCAAACCGACTTTCCCCATTTGTTTTAGGAGCACAGTTTCTCCTGAGGAAGTTGCAGCTTCTTTTGCCCCTGCTGTTTTGATGCTCTCACTGCTTTAGGAAGTACCATTTTCCTGGTAGACTAATGTAGATGTAACTCTCTTGTGCTTAGTATTCTTTTTTACTCCTGAAACACAAGGCTCCCACCTCAAGCTTTTACATCACAGAGAGAGAAATAATCACTTAGATTTTTATATCAATGTTTCACCCCAGACCCTGAAGGGAAAAGAATTAAAATGAGTCTCCTTTCTTACTTGGTCTGTTTGAGATCTTTCACTTAGTCCCCTAAAAGCCTTCCAGAGGTGCGTGTCCTGTGTTGTGTGTGGGAGAGGTGTTTCCAGATAACTCATAGTTTGGGTTTATCACTTTCCTTTATTTTCCCATAGTCGTAGTACTCCAATGTATTAAGGCAAAAATCTTCCTGATGCCAGAAAGGAATTTTTGTTTCATGTTTTTCTTGCCATGGATACTTTCCTAGATGAGTTAATTTTCACCTACAGAACCCTTTGAGTCATCTAAATCAGAGGAGACGAGTCTTTTCCTTGCGAAAGGCTAAGCAGACCTTTCACACACCTTTCACAGGCCACACATTAACACACAGATTAGTGTTATTTTATAAACTGTGAGGGGAATGAAAAAAACCTTCAAGTCCTATAAAATAAAGTCACAGGGTAGTTCTGCCAGTAGGTTCTCAGATCTTCTACACATGGCCTCCCTTGCATGGTGGACTCCCATATTTATGCACCTCCTTGAAAAACAGCTCCTGTATGTTTTATTAAAGGAAATATCACATATACAGCATGCCAGCTCTGGAAAAATCTGCAAGGAATGTATTTGAAAATAAGTTAAAAGTGTAGCTCATCTCCGACTAGATGCTCATTTAGGTTAAAATGATACCTACTGAAGCAAGAGGACTACATGTATTTTCCTTTTCCAGCTTCTCTGTGCTGATGTATTCCTCAAAGAGAGTCTGGACAGCAGCACTCATGGACTTCTGTTCCCACAGTGGTGTACGTGTGTAGGATGAACAGGCAGTGAGTCCCACAGTCCAGGCACCCTGGACACCCACCACTCACTGCTGAAGCACATGGTAGGTAAAATTCATTCTGGCATTTCAAAGGAATCTCCAGAGGAATTACCCACATTTGTATTTTCTCCCAGTCCACACTAGAAGAGCTTACAGGACTGGGTGCAGTTCCTGAAAGCTGTGTTCTGGACAGCCAACCTTTCCTGTCCCCCCCACATCTCTGTGAATCGATGCTCTTCTCACTCACACGCTGAAAGTTTTCTTTATATCAGAGAAATTTTTCCATACCACATGAAATG
This sequence comes from Gymnorhina tibicen, assembly GCA_013399875.1. Classification (NCBI taxonomy): domain Eukaryota; kingdom Metazoa; phylum Chordata; class Aves; order Passeriformes; family Artamidae; genus Gymnorhina; species Gymnorhina tibicen. The sequence continues at coordinate 277,813 of VXAZ01000420.1, read as the reverse complement.
CCTTTGTTCTCCCTCCAGTATTTGTTGCAAAGGACAGGTTGGATCCACAGAAAGATCACGGTAGGCATGTGAAAACATACCTAAAACTTAACTTAAGCCTACATTCATTTATAGTAGAGCTCAAGGCTTTTCTGCTGTGGATTTCAGGACTTCACACTTGCTTGCATGCTGTCAGTTAATGAAACTATCACATGAATTTGTGAAAGGCCACACTTAACAGGTTGTGTCACTAGCTGGGGGTACTAAATGTTTCGGGTTTCCCAGAATATATCCTTCTCCTTCTGCCTGGAAATGTTCTCTGGGTAGTAAAAGATAATTTTTCCCATTTGTCTGGATAAGTGAGCCCAGAGAAAAGGTAGCTCTCTGGCTGCCAGATGTACAGCAGCCCCAGGCGAGTGTATGTGCAGATCACCAGGTGGATGTATTGCTTCATGTAGTGAGTCAGATGGACCCCAAATGCACCGATTCTCTTGTGCACAGGATCCGTGCCACTCCTCTGTTGCGAAACTGGGACACAAATATTTGAGCCCTGTTTTGCCTTTATTAGCTAAAAGTACTTGGGTTTATGTTATATTGTAGTATAGAAGTGGCATTGTGTTCTTTTTTGTCTTAAAAGTACTCGTACCTGATTTTCTACATTGTCAGCATCTCTCTTCCACTTGAAAGTCTCAGGCTCATCACTCCTTGTGTTTGAGCATTTTAGGCTGGTCTAAGGGTAAGTATTAGATTCAAAAGATCCCAACAGTGGGAAAATCCCAGCCCATGTGTTGGGGCATAAAGGGGGCTCTGGTAGTGCTGCTGGGATGTCTCCGACAGCGTCACCTAATCAACTCCATCCACTTTTTGTCTGTCTGGACAGCCTGAAATTGCCGGGAACCAGGCCAGTGGCTGAAGCACTGGAGGCTGAGGGGTGGAACAGCAGCATGACCTCTCTGCTGAATGAAAAGCAGTTCAGATGTTGATCCACAGTCCGTGTATCTATGGAGATGGAGCGGATCAGTGGAATTTGTGATTCCAGCTATCTATAAGGGTTGTCCTGTGTGTTTTACATATTGCCATAAACCCATTTAGCTTCTACCCCTAGTTTTGATCACAACTCCCCCAGGAAGTAACTGGCTAAGCATGTAGAAGCAGTGGCTCAGGAGGCACACCAAAAGGAGACAAATGCAAAATGGGCACTAGAGCTGCCAAAAAGGAGGTCTGAGATGTGATGTCAGACACAGTTTTCTGTGCTTTACTGTGACCACAATTTCACCCAGCGGGGCAAAGGAAAGTGCCCACTGTCATGCAACTGCTGTGACATACTGGTGGAACCTCCTCGTCCTGCCCTACACAGTTCAGCTGTGACCCCACTGCTTTGTACTTTTTCCAGTGAAAAACAGAAAGTGTTTCTTTTCTTTAAAGCAATGGAGGCACAGAATCTACCTGACTTTGTTATCAGATGATTTTCTTGAAGCTGTAAATCAGCCTCTCAAATTTTCAGTATGCACCAGGAGCTAAATGAGCTAACCTTCTGTCAAGCAGTGAATTCTGGGACATTTTTTCCACCTTTGCAAACATTAGTCTGTTTAAGTGAATCAAGTACTTAACATGGCATGATGAGGAGGAACCCTGGGGAAAAACTAGTGAGCTCATAGTCCAAAACTGATGCAGTCATAGTATTCAAAGAAAAAGAAAGAAAAAGCACTCAAATTTTCCACTATGATAAAACCAGAAGCAAGTGGTAGAATAAGTAGGTTTTGACATCCATTGTTCAGTGTCACTAGAGTGTTATTTTTTTCTATATAGCAGAACAGTGGTTAATTCATAGCTCTTGGGATTTTTTTTCAAGCATAAATCACTATAGTTTTTTTTTCCCCCCACTATATCAATAAGTGGTTTGTAAAAATCTGCAGGGAAAAATAAGCCATACAAGCTTGCAAGTAGTTTTAGTGGCATTTAAAACAACTGTGGTAGTTATAAACAGTAAACAAAACATAGTAACCAATTTAAACACTAGAGATTGTTGTATCATAGGAGCATAAATCATTAACTTAATAATTTCAGCAGCAGTGACTCAAGTACAAAATTAAGCCAACAGTACCCCCTGTGGCAATAATGAAGTACTGTATTTCTCACAGAAAACTAACACAATCTGTGGTCACAGTTTGGAAATCCTCTGAATTTGATCCTTGGAAGACAGACCTCCAAGTAGCTTTTGCACGAAGTACTTTTAGAAGGAGTTATATTCCAGACATATTTTCATAAACACAATCCAGAGCCTATGAGCAATGGAGATGAGGTTAGAGGTATTTCGGGAAGAGACGCACAAATATAAATGTGATGGAGACCACTGCTGGGATTCAGTTCTGTGTTTTAGACAACATTCCAGGCTATTTTTCTGAAGAACCGGTGTTACGAAGCAGGAGATTATAACCTAGAAGGGCCTGAAGATGCAGTGTTCACTCTGGCTAAACTCCTATTACGGTAGCGTTGATGTGTTCGGTTCCAAATATCCCAGCTGGCCCTTTACGAAACACTGAAGCATATCTGAAAGGAAACTACACTCTCCTCCCTTCAGCCAAATCCATGCTACATCTCTTCTGAATGCTTGGAAATTAGGCTCAGAGTGACTAGGCTTCTCTCTAGGCATTAGTCATGGGTCAAAAGTTAGGTGGTTGAATCTTAGCTTTAAATCTCCTTAATTTTCCAAGAAAATTGCAGAACTTCTAGGATACATGAATGTTGCTCAGCCAAAACTGCTTTTAATTTTCATCTTCAGATTTTGATACCTTTTCAAAGAGATGAGAAAATTCAAAAATTGCTGTCAGAGTTGGTAGGGAATGCAGTTCACTTTCAACTTCTTTCTTTTTTAATTTCTCTGCTATTAGTATTTCCAGTGCAGCATTTTGGTGATAGGAACAAATCATATATTTCTGATGTTAGATGATGCTAGGGGGAAGGGGAAAAAAATCATGTGATAATACCTCACTTCAGAACTGCCTTTTAAGGATCTCAGAATTCCTGAGCAAATTCATGTAGAGTTCCAAACCTCTACATGCAGATTTCTATGAATGAGAATATACAGAAAATTAGTCTTTGGTCAAAGCTCAGGTAGTAAAAAGTAGGAAATATCACTGTTGAAAAAAACAAAACAAAATTATAAGATGCAACCACTGAAAAAGGAAAAGACAAGACAATCAAATGCTATTACAGTAGCAATCAGACAGAAGCTTTAATCTCCTTGCCCAAGTTATTAACACATTCCAATTAAGTATTGTCTTCTTCTCCTTGTTTCAGTGTTATTTATGCAGCAGGAGCCTTTTACAGCATGAAATAAGACAACAGCTGATGTACAGTGAAGTTATAACCTAACTATAAAGAAAGAAATGAAAAGTTGAATCGATGGTGAAGGGACACTTCTCACTTCCACACATACAATAACAACTCTTGAGTAAATATGGGTTTTCCTCATAGAAATCACTCGGTCAAACCTCCCTTCCTCAGATGTCCTCTGTGAAACTGCAGGGTGGTGCTCTGTAATTTCAGCCTAGTCCCTTATTCAACACTAGATTTTTCTCCTGTTATGTATGTGCCCTGACATACATTAATGCTCACAAGAAATATGAAGTCTTTATCCAAACCCTAGGGAAGACACAGCCTGAAAAGTAAGGGACCAATTGCAAACATTACTGAATGAGAATCTACACTACTGACTCAGGCCAATACATCACATATAACATATACATTAGCAAATAAAGGTGACAAAAGGAACTTGCAGAAACAACAGGCTACAGTGCTGTGTACTCCAGGACCTCCCTCCAATTTCTATGATTTAATCTTAGAAAACCGATAAAATTAAGACATAATCATTATCTACAATAGTTTTAACAGTATTACCTTATCCTCTTGCCTGAAAGCTGTGGAACAGTATGAGGTCTTCTTCCTTGGTGTATCAGAGAACAGAAGATGCAGCAAAGTGCCTCTACTGCTGGTAAGTAATCTGAGTAACCAGTGGGGACTGAGTCAAACCTCAGCTATCCAAAAGCCTTCCTCCCAGGACAGCCTTCTGAGAATTAAAGTACAGAACAAGGAAAAGAGACAAGATTCAGGATGGGCACTGTGAAGCTTGAAAGAGAAATTTTTCTGTCAGGAAAAGCAGGCAATGGAAAAGCTGATCTCCCAAAACCACGGCAAAGCCATCACTTCTGCAGGTGATAAAACTGCAGTGAGTCCATGCAACTGAGGAGCCCATGGGTTAACTGTGATGGGCAAGTGGCAACGACAAACAGGACCCAGGACTCTGCCAACAAGCCCAGATGACTGCTAAGGACTGAGGAATCAGGAGGGGAAGGGGTACTTTGGTATTTTGCGTAGCTTTAAGATGGTGTCATTTATGTACTCACCTGTAACAGAACAGAATCCTTCATCCTCAATGATCCAGAGTCTCAGAGCACCTTCCAGAGTGATCACTCAGATTCATATCCATTTAATACTACTTACAGAGTAACCAGTTGCTGAATACATTATCAGTTATCACAAAATCTAAACTGTATGTCAACATCTGTGGAAGTGAGATGTGCCAGAATTTGAAAAGAAGGAATCCAGTTCATACACAAATACCATTCCATCCTGTTTACCAATAACATGTACAAAAAATATCAGTTACCTTGCTTAGGCTGAGACTTTTCCCTTTCAGATGTGCCTTAGTGTTTGCTTTATTTCGGAAGCTCCATTAGCCAAGAAGATCCTGACAATGGCCAACTATCATTGCTGTGTATCCAAACTGAGGATTAGAACCACATTTAGCCAAAAGCAGAAGGTTTAAGGATATTTCCCAGCTGAAATATTTTTCGGGTATAAAATGCTGCTATGGATCTTTGCACACAGAAGGATTGTGCATCACTCACTAGGAAAAATCCCATCACCAAGAAGATTCCTTGGAGAAGACTGAAAAGTAAACAGATAGCCTGGCTAATTACTAATCTCTAGCTACTAGTAAAATGCTGTTTAAGAGGAAGAGGTGGTTTACGGACCTTTGCACTTGGACAGTATATCCTGGGCTGGGGTGAGTTTGAGATAATTGGAATCTCAAACTGGTTATCTAAAAAATCATATATACTAACCAAGACTCCAACTGTGATCCCTTAGGGAGACTGGGAGAAATAAATAATGAAGAATTGGGTGCTCCACCTCAGGGCACACCTTAGCCTCCTGGAATAAGTGGGATCTCTTTCGTCAGTGAAGACTATCCATTTTGCACAGCAGAAGCCAGCTCAGCTCCCAAAGCCACTGCTAGCTAGCGCTGAGATAGCCCATTATTTACTTATAGGCATGCATTAAAAAATGCTAAGAAATTTCTTGAGTTCACAGGTTTGTAAAGCATTGTAAATGAAAGACTTCCCTTCAAAATGTAGGCTAATGTGGATCACAGAAAATAAAGGAGGCCTTCAGACCCTGGGTCTGGCTTAACATACATCCTTGCAAGAAAATAATTAGGTTGTTAAGAGTGAGTCAAATGTCACTTACATTATGAATAGTGCATGTCTGTGTGATGAAGAAATGGTGACTACATATGAGTTCAGCCTCTAAAGTAAATTTTCAGGCAAACCTTCTAGAAGTTACTTAATATGTGTCAACAACTTAAACTCTAAACAAAATTAAAGAGGGAAATTTGGTCCCTGAAATACACCCTTTTAGGACCCAGAGATTATTAAATCAGCAAGTTAGGTCTATCATTAATCTTTCTTGAATGAAAGTAGTCTATTTGTGTCCAAGCATATGTGATAATGTGGAATAATGCAATAAGCAAAGCTGGGTTTCAGGCAACACTGTAAAGGTATGATAAAGGACACACTGCTGTTCTCCAGCTCTTCTCAAGAAACAATAAATCTTCTAAAAAGATTTGTATTGGAAACATTGTGAGATATTTAGCAAAATGGAAAGCTAAATGAGGTAAAATTACAAGGTTGGTATGAGACAAGATGAAAAATATCTTCATTTATCCAGTTCCTTATAAATTCCCATAAATCATGTTAATTTACCTTTAGAAAATCACAAATGTCCTTGATATGCCACGGTACTTAGTCACTGGGAAACAAGACACTGTTCTGTAAGCACCCTTCTGAAAGCACACTCACGTTTCTCCTCCAAATTTTTGTCCAGGATGACATCTCATTGCAAAGCAGTTGTCATGATCTTCCTGCTCCCCTTCATTTTTCAAAAGAGAATGTAAAGAAAACTTCACCTAAGGAAAAGTCTGCTTTGTGATAACTGCTGGAGAACTACTAGTAAGGACTTTTGCAAACACTTGATCTCAGCTCCCAAAAACATTGTTCTGATCACCTGGAAACACAGCTCACCATCAGAAAGGGCTAAACCACACCTGATTGCAGTTCATGTGCTGTCATTATTTTGATCACATGAACATTCTGTTGCAGTATGGTCCTCTTTTACTCACATCAACACATCAACTTGTTTGGGTTGCTTTTACTTCAAGCATCTCACTAAAATTCGTACAACCCACATTCCATCTCTCTGTAATTGATATAATGTCTGCAGGAGACAAAGAATAGCTATCAATAAGCATGTATCCAATACTTAGTGTTACTTTTTGATGCTCTTTTGAAATGAAATTTGAACTGATTTTTTTTATGGCATCAGAAACACCCAATACAAACAGAATGGAAAAACAAATCTAATGGTGTTAGAAGTAATCATTTGCTTGAGCACCACAATCCCTGTGCTTTAACACTCAGTACTTCTAACTTTCTCTGCTGAAACACTGAAATGATTCACAAATACATAATGTAATCATATTTTAGCAATGCTTGTCTGTGTTCACAACAGAATTTGGATTGATGTGGCAACTGGGAGTGCCCACCAAAGCCAGACCCCATAAAAAGCACTATTCAAAGGAGAGAGAAAAATCTAAGACAAGTTGCCATAAGAGCATGAAGTGAATGGTGCAGCAAAGATAAGAGAAGAATTATGAGAATCTGATTTTAAGAAATCACTGAATGCCTACAGTTAAAGAGGGGCAACCTATACCATCCTCTCCTACTCCAGCTTCATACTGGAGCCTGATGTCTAGATAGGGGGATAGACCTTTTTTTGAGGCAACTGCCTTTTTTTTAGGGGAAAAGCAGTGACTTCTGTATTCCATTGTATTAATTTTTTGTCTCTGACAAAATAAGGTATATTGATGATGCAAACGTTCTGTGGGCATTTATACTGTGAATCAGAATGGTAGAGTACACTCTGACACAGTCTAAGGAGAGACTATTGCCCTGCAGTCCTTCAAGAAACTAATCTTGAGCCTAAAGTCCTGATTATCTCTTGCATAACTCACCTGTTCCACAGAATTATTCCATAACCTATGCCCTGCAATTGCCATGAGAAGTCATATGCAAATTTTACTCAAGTACTTGCAAAGTTACAATAGTTCTTTAGCTTCTGTTGTAGTCTTCAGCATTCTTTAATGTGAAAGTATCATGATCTATTATCTTTCCAGTATCTTAATATGACTAATGGCTACTCCATCGCTGAAATGGTTATTTTATGTAATTGAGCAGAACTGACCTGGATCATATTATTCAGAGCTCATGCAAACTTCCTCTTTGAGGTCACTCCCCTGTATATATCTGGCCCAGACAGATCCTGACTGATACTTGAAAGCACAATGACAACAGAGGGTCTGACACAGGATCTCCAAAGGACTGGTAACAGCAATACTGCTCACAAATGTAACGTTGGCTACAAGGTAGTTCTGTTACTTCAGGATCCCTGTTTCCATGGATCATGCCCAGCTTGCTCAAACATGGGACACAGGGTTTATCAGTCATGATAAAATGGGCATCCCTGCTATGTTCCTCTGCATCCAGTCGGGATGTCTAGAATGGCTGAGAACATCATCTGAATATCCCCTTCTACAAAACATGGAATGATTTTGTAAGTATCATAACACAAAATAAATATAGTTTTGGTAATTATGCACCTCCATCCAGCTTTCTTCAGGGTGTATTTGGAGTACTCTTTTTGTCCCTTACTCCATCCAAGAAAGACATCCACAAACTGGAGTGAATGCTATGGAGAGACACCATATCCTGAAGCACAGAAGTAAAAGAAGAAACCAAGAAGGCCAGGAGAAAAAGAGTTTAAAATTGTAATTTAACTCCTGTTTGCCCCTCCTTGTGAAAGGCTGATCATAGAAGAGACAGAGCCAGACTCTTCTCAAGCCACACAGCCAAAGGAAAAAGAGGCAACACAGATCATAGGAAAAGAATTGTCCCTGAATACTAGGGAAACAAAAATCACAGAGAAGGTAGTGCAGCACTGGAAGAGTCCACAGGTATAAAATTAGACACCTTCACTGTTGTGAGAGGAGCCTGGTCACGGTTCACCAGCAGATTCTGGTCTGCAGGGCCTGATTTTGTCAGAGGGAGTAAACATCAGCTGTTTCCACTGAAGTCTGTAATATATGTCAAACTTTATTACTTTGAGGAAATTAAAGGTAGGTCACTCAAGATTCAAGGACCAGATTTTTAAAACTCCTCTATGGAGGGTACTGGACATTGAAGACAATTGCAGACACATCCTTGTGTATAGGTACTCTAAAACTGTTGCTAAAAGCACCATGGAAAATCAGGCCCTCATTGTTTGATGTGTCTCTTTTGTTAGTTAGGTCAGATTTCTTTTGCTATCCCACAGTGCTATATGCAGTGCTGTGTTTATTTTCCAGGTCAAGTAGTTTCATGCACTGGAAACTTAACTTTGAAGAAATAATATGAGAGAAAAAAAAGATAATCTTAAATCTACCAAGTTTAAAGGGAATAGAAAAAAAGTTCAGTTCACATGATTAACTGTCATAAGCACAGTACATACCATCGGAGGTGCCAAAGCCTGACTTGAAAGGTTTTAAATGTTTCAAGCTGTGCAAGCATGCGTTTCTTCAAACAGGCAGAACTGATTATGATGATCACAGGCAAAACCTTAGTTAAACAGAGGATGTGCAATTTTTGTAAATCGTTATACAGCGATTACTAACTATTGAAATAAATGGCTTGCATGTTTATTAGCATTAGAGTCTTTTTTTCTTCCCTCTGTATCCCTGTGAAGAATAGGGAATGTTGCAGGTGATGAAGACAGTTTTTGTCATCAATACAGGACAAGGCAACAAATCTGGAGAAAATCAAACTTGACCAAGTAGTGTTATTTAGATTTCAAAAAGTTTAGTAAACTTTGGGATAGTTTCAAATAACTCTTTTCTAACAGTTAAGGTCAAATTTTCTTTTCAATCCTTTATTACCAAAAATACATATACATTCTGGTCATACCAAGAAGCTGAATGAACATCTGTTCCTTAATGTGTCAGGAGCTGCACACACTCCTGTACACTCAACATTTTAGAAGAATGAATGGAAAGAAACACAGACATGATGAAAGTAGGGATACGGTCATGTAATCCTTATTATATTTTACTATTTGTGTTCCTAACACTAAACAAAACCTTACACAGCTGAGCTATATTTTTTTTTAAAATACATTTTTTAAAAAACTTACTTTTAAAAAACTTATTTAAACTGGCATGGACAGTTGTTTGGACACTCCTAAATCTTATTTAACTTGCACAAGAGACTGAATTGACAAAAAGGTATGAAGCAAGATAAGAGTTTAAACAGAGCTTTGTAAGGGGTCAATTTTGTCAATTTGAAACTGAAGTTAAACTGGCATTGCTTTAAAACTGTAGAGGCACATGTTATTCCAGACACGCTGTATCTTCAGAACAGATAAATGCTCCAAAACACCATCCAAAACACCAAAACACCATCACCAAGACACCATTATCAAAATGCCATCATCAAAACACCATCTCCAAAGCACCATATTCACCAATCAACAGCAGATGAGAGAGATGGAAGCATCTGGAGGCAGAAAACACCTGAAGATGGAATATCTCTTTACCTAGAAGACGATGGGAGTTTACATCTTCAGTTTAGGTGAAGGCTTGTTCTGCTCTTTGCTGGCAGTGTCCATCCCATTACATGGCCAAACGAATCAGCAGTTCCCAGGAACAGGAGGCCTACCTGAGCAGATCAGATTGCAAACTGAGTCTTAAAACATGTGCTTGGTGTGTTGTGAAAATCAGAGACAAAAAATTTGGGAACAATATTCTGAACTTGAACCTATGAAAACAACAAAGGATCGATATAACTTGCTTTCCACAGAAAGACAAGATTTTTCTTCCTAGAGAATCTTGTTTTATTGTCTTGTGATTTGCTCTCCCAGATGGAGATAACTGAAAGAGGACTGATTTTTAACAAATGGTAAGTATCCGCCTTTTTTTTTTAAATGCTGCAGCCAGATTATTACAACACAACACTCAGGTTGTGATTCATAGAACTGTGCCTTGTGAACCTGGTCCATGGTTAAGTCCACTGAAATAAGGAGATGTTCAAACACTATACTCATTAAGAAATGCTTAATGCTTTCCTGGGAGGATTCTTGACCACTTAGTGTTAGAGCACCTTGAATAAGCTGGAGTTATTTGCTCCATTGTTCTTTTGGAAAATGAGCAAATTTTTTTTGTTCAGGGTGACAAAACAACCTGAGTCCAATGCCTGGCTCTTAGTCATAGTTTCTTCTATTTCATTACTTATTTCATGAAATAGGATCTGTAACCATCAACAAAAGATGGTCTGGATTTGTTTTTTCTTCCTGTAGGAAGAGCATCTCATAATGAATTGATCCACCAGTCTTGCCAGTATCTGACCTCCTCTTTACATACACACATACATCCCATCTATCTATACTCAGCTCTCTACCTGTACTCTGTACACATATGTATCAACTTCTGCATGTGTTATTCAGAAGAAAAATATACAACCTATGGTATACTGAAGTTGTCATTCCACAGTATCCTTAGATTTGTAATGGAAAAAGCAGATCCAAAGGGAAATCTAAGAGGTTGATTAATACCAGAAAAAGAATAAATAAGATTGGAAACAGAGTGGATGCTTGAAAATCTTACTTGCTTCTACCTAGGGTCACTAATTTAATTTTCTCCTACCGTCCATGTGGTTTTTGTTTTTTTAATTTCCAGGAATTCCTGACTGTTTATTCTACAGTGAACCAATGGGATTTTGAGGCCGTGGTATGTTGTGGGAAACGTCTCAGTAGTATGTGTTCTTTGTTAAAAGTTGCTGAGGAGCTGCGTTGGTGTAATTGAACAAACACTAACTATCTCACTTTTAAAAGGGAGCATAATCTGCACATCAATTAAAGCCAAATGTCTGCTTAATGGTTAAGACACTGCTATGTGTCATCCTACCAGTATTCATCAAAGAAGTGTTCCAGAAGTGCCTCGAAATCTAATTGCCAGTGTTAAAAAAAAAATCTTTAAATAGATTTGTGGAGGCAGATGGCTTGTTTATATACAATTTTAATAAGAACAGTGTTTTTCTAATAAAATGGAGTGTGATTTATCCAACATGTACAGCACAACAAAGGCAAACAAGGAGTGGGCTATATGTGCACACATCACGGGGTTCGGGTTACGCAAAGTGCTGCGCTGCCTGCCCAAAGCCTGCCCAGCGCTGCGCTCCTTCCCTCCCATCCCAACACCTCCACCGAATGAGAAGGGGAGCAGGGGCTTCAGCCTCACACCTGATAAGACGATGGCCACCCTGTTCAGTCTTGCCCTCGCCACATCCCTCCTGCTTCTAACAAAATCAGAACGTTAAATATAGATGAAGTCATGCAAGAAGTAACAGAGGCGCTGCCAGTTGGTAGATGTCTGTCCCTGATCTAGGTCCAACCTCAGTTGTCCTTCCTTGCCTCCTCCCATTGCTAATATTCCTCACAGATGTTTTCTTATCATGCTACTGAGTGGTTATTTTTCAAGTGGCTTCTCAGAGCAGATGTTCTACAGGCACGTGCTGTTTAGCCTTCTGTTGACGTTATTTCTCTTATAAAAGAAGTGTTACTGCCACATTGCCTTTTTAAAAAAAAAGAAAAATAAACCCCAGAACTTCAAATAAAGAAACAAATCATTGGGGTTTTTAAACACCTGCTGATAATCTGAAAATATTCCAAGAGAACCCTGGATGCTGCAGTTATTACTGTACATTTCACAAAGTAGCTCTTTCAAAATGTCTCTTGCTCAGAAACCTCTAGTCCTTATCCAATTGCAGGACAACTCATTTAACACATAGCAATAAAAGTTACACGAGAAACAAAATGTAGCACATATATGTTTAAACATACACTATTTCACAACTATATTTTGTTTATTTGTTTCAACAACAACAACAAGAACAACAACAAAAAAGGGTCCCAAAATAAACTATGCGTCATTTGGTTTTATGACAGCAGGTGAATCCATCTACACTCAGTGAATATTATCTCTGCCCCTTCCATCAAGCTCATATACCGGGGCATCTTCTCTATTTACTTGGTCCTAGCATCTTTCCATCCCCCTTTTTGTAATGTGTTTCCTTCCCGTTACTATTGCAGATATATTTACTTGCTGCACTTTTGCTCAGGTTTTCAAAGGGTGTTTGGAAGTGCTGCACTTACAACCAGCTAGTTCTCAGGTCAACACTTCCAAATTAGCAAAGAACAACTCATTGCACAGAAGTATTGTTGGAGGATGATTTTCAAAGAGAAATGTGCAGCACAGCAGTCATGTGGAAATAAAGCTACATTGGAGACATTATCTGGGTGGAGAAAATAAACAAATATTATACGAGTTTAGGAACTACAACCAGTGGCCAGATTTTCCCCCAATGAGTATAAAACTGGAATTTCTCCATGAATTAAAACTTGGTTTCATGGGAGCTGTGCCAGTTCAAACCAGCTGAAGAGCTAGCCCACAGCCCACAGCCCACAGCTTTTGGCTTTGACCAAACTGCACATCCCACCCACTACACGCCCTTGATGTGGAAGCATGGCCTTGAAGAATTAGCACAAGAGCAGAAAATCTTTACTTGAGCCACCTCATGCCCCTGCTCCAGTTGGCCTTTCTATACAATCAGTTCATTAAACAATACTTCATGTGCCTGATTCATCCTCTTTTATGCCAGTGAAATTCTTGGATCCAAACCAGCATAAAACTGGAGCCATGCAGAGCTCAATTAAGCCCAAGGATTTTGAAAGGGTTGATCAGCTAAAGCTTTTACAGTTCCTGTTAATATTAAGCACCACCAAATGTGTTTATCTTGCAGAGACTTTTTTCACTTCCAGAAATTTGGGGCGTGGAGCTGTGGGATAGTGGCAGTGTGACAATGACAGGTAATTCAGGGAATGGGTTTTGAGACAGTCTATCCACCAGGCAGCCTTCTGTAGCTCTCTGACTCCTGCTTTTAAAAGGCAGCTTCAGTTCTGCACTCATCTGTTTAGGAAAAACAAATCCAATGTTTTCTGTTTACAGTCTCTCCCTCCTTAGCTCAACATCACTCCTTTCTCACTGTCCTACATACCACCAAAACATCTGGGGTGGTGGCCCGTGCCAGAACTCACACCAAGTTGTCCAATTAGTCAGATATCCCCAGGGACTGGACAAATGCCTTGTATCAGATGTCTCTCCATCCCACTAATAGTTCTTGCTACACTAAAAAAAATAGTGCAGTGGTTCATAAAAAAAATCCACCCCAAAACACAACAGTGGGAAATAAGCAGTTTGGAAGCAGAGGTGAGGAAAGAAAGGAAAAAAAAAGGTTAAATATAGTTACCTGTGTGCATGCATGTGCATATTTACTCACATACCATATAACATTTTTTCCAAACATATATGATGGCTGGGAAATTTCAAGGTTGAGCACAAAATATTACCAGAAAGTGTAAGAGAAATAAAGTAGCTGACTTTGAAAAGAGTGGAAAGTACTTTTGATTGGGGTTCTACTAACTGTGGGAAAGCTACTAGGAGAAAAGTGGGAAATGTTTAAGCAACTGTTGGAAAGAGTGCAGTTGAAATTCTTCCCACTTCAATCTAAACAAGGAAAAGTGCAACATAGGCCATTGTGGTTAGGTAAGGAATGAAATGCAAAGAGTTTTACAAGCAGAAAGCTGAAAGCTTTTAAAAAAGATAAACAAATCTGGTGCAGAGGATTTGGAGGCACTGTATGTAAAAATAAGCAGAAGTAAGTTAAAGGATCAAATTAAAGGAGCAAATGGAATTACTGAATGCTAAACTACATAAATATTTCAACTGACAACAATGAGCTCTTTAGATATACTCACATTAAAGAAAAAGGAAAATATAATAGTGGTCTCCTAAAAATGCACAAAAAATGAGAAACAGGGACAAAGGAAATGGTCTAATAATAATATAGAGGAGGAAGGGAAAAAACAAGAATTATATTACTGTTCCTGATTCAGAGCCCAGTCCTCCAGGAATTGAAATGCAAGTCTTCAGTCTTATGGGCAGATATTCATCTGCACCAGGTAGATGACAAGACAGAAAACGCAGGACAAAGCACACCAATTTCTCCACCTTTTCTCCCAATTGTGACTATGGCGCTGGCTCAGGCTCCTATGCTTGTAAGAAAAGGCATGAAACTCCTACAAATTTCACCTGGCCACAGTGATCCTAAAGGTGCCTTTGTGGTATTTGTGAATCATGGATTTGTGAATCACTTGCAAAATTCAGCCCAACTTGATGCCAGATACCAGGGCACTCACTATAAAGCCATTACAACATGATTTAACAACCCGTACTCCAGAGAAATCCCAAGGCAGGTCAGGAACACTTAGGTAACTCCCTACTTATTTTGTTTACACCTTGTGTCTGTGAAAGGAAAAAAATGAACATAAGCATTAAGAAAATTTTAAATATCAGTATAACATAACCAGCTGTGAAGAGCTATAAATGACAGTCAGTGATGTAGAATTTTTGGACCTGCAAGACTTTCTTCTTTTACATGACTCTCTTGTCATATGGACATTCAAAGCAAAGCACTTCTGCAGAGGGTATACAGAAAGAGTGAGCTCTGAAGGCAATTGCCCCTGCTTTGCACCAATATATGCTTGTGCTCTTTAATGGAGACAGACCCTGCACTGAAGTGGATAAACCATTATTTTTCCTTCAAGCTTTCTCTCCCCATCTGGCTCCACACCTGTTGTGTGTTAAGTATATTTTCAGTGAAGACAAAAAACATTTAGGATGACCTAATAGATGTATACAAAATAATGAAGGAAGTGATAATGATGCATATAGTAAAACATCCTCCCATCCAAGAAGCCCAACAGCTACGAAATGTGGCAGAAGCATTCTAAACATAAACACAAAATCCAGTAAGTCCCTAGTTCACAAAGATAAACAAACACCTGGAATAAATGGTGGCACTGGACAGTAAAAACAAATTGCAACAGCATTTTAAGTATTTCTGTATTGTAAATAAAAATAGAAACCACTGAAAAGCAGGAATGAGATAAATATAACAAGAAAATGAAAACACTTGGACACATCCATAAGCAGGCTGAATATGTAATAAAAGCAACAGTTCCTTATTATTAGTTAGTGTTACTTTATTCATTCTTCTGATACGAAAAGTATATGAAGCCAAAGCCAGATACTTAGAGTGGAATTAAGTACATCCACGCTTACAAGGTCTGCAGGAACAAGTCCTGATTTCTCACTACGAGCTATCACTGTTGAAGATGGCATTGACATACTACGCCTGACCACTCAGGAAGGATGATAACCTTTCAGAAATAAGACCACTGTTGCCAAGAATATTTCCTGGTTTGATAAACCTGCCTGACCTCTCAAAACTGATTTGTTCTATTTAAAGTTAGCTCTGAACCCCAAATCCAAAACCTTAAAGGAATGGTTCTGTCCCTAGTTTTGAAACTTAGCCCCTTCTCTGAGCCTGGTTCTCAATTGCTTTATCGGAGCCACACTGATTTACACTTGCTGAGTGTGTGGTTCTCTAAAGACGAGCTGAAAAAGCACGTGTAGCCTGTGCCCAATATACAAGCATTTTGACACAGCCTTTGAAAAGAGTGTTAAATCCCTAATACCAACAAAAATATGGACGTATATTTGATACTTTTTCTTCAACAGCTCTACGCTCTCTCAGTTCTCCTAATTTCTGCTCTGAGGCCCAGCACTCACATGTTCAGATTCTGCCCAAACATGCTGGATGACAGCCCTCTGTTTACATACAGGACAATCCTCGGCCCAAGCTTTTCTTCCCAGTCTTCAGAAGATGTTTTCCTGTTGTTCTCAGCAGACTGTGTCTCGGGGCAAGAAGCAACAGGGTTTCATTAGTGCTTTGCTTGGAAGATGCTGATTACCGCCCACAGTGGATGTGGGGGTTTGGGCTGTGTTTTGGCCCGAGTGTGCTGCAGCTCTGGCCCCATGTCCAGCAGCCAAACCAGTAGAAGATGGTGGTGGCTGTCACTCCCCACTGCCCTCTGCCAGCTTGGAAACCATCCACTGAGAAGCTGCATCTCATTACTGCTGCTGGACAGTGCTGGCCATGTTCACCCACAGTGATTAATTCAGTGAATTTGGCACGCAGAAAAGAAATCTCTCAAAATTGCATTATTCCAGAAAAAACACCTGGATACCCTTAGGAAACAAATACAACAACACCAGTATTGAGAAAAAATAATCACGAGGAATTTTAAAAGGGGAAAATAATTTGGAGTCAGAGATTTCATGGATCAGAACCAGCTTGGTAAAACAGATCCCTTTGTAGTGTTCTCAAATGTTCTGGTCCATGGTGACATGCAAACTGCGGGCTTCCTGTTCTGCTAAAATATTAGGGTGGGACTTTATTAACCAATTTTTAATATTAAAAACATTGACAGGTGTTTTCTATGCCCCTATGAAACGAAACCATATCAAAAAGTTATACTTGTATGCCTGATAAAGTAGATCAAAATTTACAGTTCTGACTTACAGTCCATTATATTTCTTCCCCCTTGCTCCCCCATCTTCTTAACAAGAGAAGCCAGCAGAGAATTTGAGCGTCACTCAGTTTTATTGCTTTTCCCTTAATAAAACTGAGTCAAACTGAAAGTCTTAGTAAATCTACATGCCCATCTGCATGTATCAAAAGGCTGAAAGGTGCTGGCAACTTGGAAATCACGGTATCTAAAACAGTAACACTCTTATATTATTATCAAAAAGGCTCTAATACTGAACACTGAAGCTGATTCAGATGTGTAATAATTTAATAGTGGCCCAGATTTTTGGAGCCTTTCTAAACCCGAAGTTCAGAATTACAAAGGGTGATACAATGCAAAAATCAGCAAAAAACCTTTGCCAAACAGTCCCATTTAGTATTTCAAATAGTTCCCATACGGAATGGCAGTGACCAGGACAGAGCAGAAGATAATTTCACTCCATAATCTATCCAATGGGACTTCAGTTGTTGTTTCAATTAAAAAGAATAACACAAAATGATTGGGTGTACTCTGAGATCCCTACTCTGTATCTTTGAGTTACCCATTTGAGGACAATACAATCTAATTTCAGCATTCTGAGCTAACTGAATGAGGGTAAGAGAGACAAGTGCTTCCAGTACTTTCTTGTGGAAATGTCTCATAGCCCATTCTATTGAAAAAAAATTACATTTAAATCTTTAATTTCTGTATTCAGTCAGTAGAGTTAAGTTCACACATGATCTCATGGAACAAAAGTAAGCAAAAGTGATGATGTGAGAAAGGTATTTTTTTCCATGTTCCATTGCTGTGAAATCCTGTCTTCTCAAGCTAACTACCTAAAATATCAATTTAAATGAGATATAGCAGGACAATCCATTCTCATTCTGAAGCTTTTACCCAGTTTGTAATATCCTTTCAGTAGTTAAAATTCCTTATTTACTTTTCTGAAGTATTTTTTCAACTCACCTGTTTCATGAGAAGAGCATTGTCTTCACACCGAAAGTCTCTAGACCCCTTCTGTACTCATAAACTAATTACCACCAACCACCTATGATAAAATTGCAGAGTTCAAAACCTACAGTGTTTCTTTAAGTGAAGTACAAGAAAAATTTGCACTTACAGTCACTCTGTTATGTGTACATAATATGTGTACAAAATACAGCAGGATCTCAGTTGTACCAGTCTTGCTTACACAATTGTACCAATGGGTATAGATGATAAATGCTTGCACCACCTCATGGGCCTCAAGACTTTTTCATTCCTTGTATTTGAATAGCAAAACATGTAATATGAAAGCCACATGATGATTAGCAACCAAAACGAAACTGAAATCCTTACACATTCAAACCAACGTTTGAGCAATTGTAAATCAGTATTTGCTTGTGCAAGATGTTACTGCAATATTTTGGATGAGACTCTTC
The DNA here is from genome assembly GCA_013399875.1 of Gymnorhina tibicen. Classification (NCBI taxonomy): domain Eukaryota; kingdom Metazoa; phylum Chordata; class Aves; order Passeriformes; family Artamidae; genus Gymnorhina; species Gymnorhina tibicen. Next base: position 259,520 of record VXAZ01000420.1, on the reverse strand, counting down.
AACACAAAATACTGATTTTATTCATTACTAAACAAGACCATGACAAAAATCTCTTACTTGATCCTGTAAGATCTGAACTTTTGCTGAGCTTAAAATGCTATAGCAGCCACATCTGCTGCCACAGTATTTCTAATAAATAGATACACTCCTGTGAAAAAAACTTCACCCCAAGTTCATCTTGGTCCTCTTCTTTAAAAAAAGGCTTATTTTTTCTCCCTGACCTTTTTCCTAGAATAGACAGATAGATTGTGTGCAGAGTTTATTACGAGATCGATCAAGATAATTGAGGTATAATTTTCTCAGCTATTTCTGTCATCATTTTAAAGGCAGAGATGATTATGTTTCTCTTTCACCCATCTGGGAAAGCACACTGTGTTCTCATGTAATTTGAACATTTCAGCAAGGATGTGAGACCATCTTTTTGGATGTAGCTAATAGCTCTGCCATTAGGCCATCCTCTCTTGGGACTTAATTTTTCCTATTAATAATTGTCAACACTATCTCTTTTACAGAAAAAAAACAACCACACCTAAGTCTTCTCTTCCTGTCTGGCACAACACCAGCCAACATGAAGTTCAAAACGTGGCTACAGTTCTGAGGCTCCTTAAAGATTCACTTGCTCCTTATGAGAATCTTCATAGACAATCCCTTTTCTACAATGCACTTTTTTCTTTTTAAGAATGACTGTTGAGCATCTATGTGATAAGAAGCATGCTCTTTTTATAAGGTCACCTCATAATTAAAGTCCAAGGCTCATATTTTTGCTGGAGTGACCATGCACAAATCCTCTTCTCATTTATGCCAATCTTCCAGTGCCATAATTTATGTGAATTACTTCTAATTACATCTAACCTTTCAGAGAACAAGATCCTGTCTGTCTGCTATGTTAGTTTTCACTCAATCACTTTTTTTCCCTGTGTGCCATTCCATTTCTGGTAACTGTGATATCAATTACCACAAGAAATGTTCCCGTTGTGAAATACATTTTTTTGTATCCAATATTAATTTTTCAGATCTGTGATGATAAAACACCATTTCACTGTGATCTCTTATATTTCTATCTCCTTCAACTACCAGTATTCTATCCTGCACTTCTACAGGTATTTTCCATCAGTCACCTCCAGTCATTATGCTCGAAAAGTTAAGACTTCAAGTCAGAGTTTTGCTTCTGTTTACCACTAAGGTAAAACCAAGACATTAAATAGGTTATGGCACGTGTGAGTGTGTATTATTGTGTATGTAGTTTGTATTAGCGGCTTGAACCCTGTCTTGCTATTTTCCTAGAACTGGCAGTGATAAAATTGTCTTACTGGATTTAAACCCAGCGATTTTCAACTGTGTTCGTGACATAAAAATATATAAATAAAAATATTCAGTGTACACCTCTTATCTAAGCATCTGTGTCCACATTAAACATTCTCATTTATATATATACACACAGAATCTTTGATGTACCTTGTACACCAAATCCAGTCATTGTATAAACAGAGCTGCTTGCTCTGCATTTGACTCAGGGTAATAATATTAATCAATTTATACTATTCCATCTTACTCTTTCACAAGTTTTTTTTCCTCTACCACCAAAAATAAGGCATGTGAGTTGAACTGCTTTGTTAAAATAGTTATGAAACTGAAGAATCAAATAAAACTAAATAGTAAACTTTGAAAATTCAGATCCTAATGGTGGATCTAGTCAAGCAGGACGTTCTTCAGAACTATCAAAATTTCTTTGAATATGAGACACAAATTATTCGCTATCTGTCTGAGATGTTCAAAGGACTTTAACATTTTACCCAAGAGTTTGCCTGCTCTGACTGGCAGCAAAGTAAATATGATGGGTGGTCTGTTTCAGGCACCTGTCCAAGCCCAATCACATTACATTTTCATAGTATCAACATTTGAAGACACTATAGCTGTTGCATCAACAAAAATGCATGGGAGTATCTCCAAAGCAGATGGCAACTAGCACATCACAAAAACATGCAGATTCCTGAGCCAATTTGTATAGCAAAAAAAGCATCTACCAGAGACCAAAGGGAAGAATAATTAGCATATTCAAACACTCAGAACTTCCCAACATCCCACGGTTTAGGCAAAGGACAATGAAAAGTAATTGTTCTCACGTAATACTGGCTTTCATTTGGACAGGACCTACTTACAGCAGGATTTATTCAACTGAGTAATTCCCTTTGAATCTGAAAGAATACACAATTAATTTGAGAATATTGGCTAAATTTTGCATAACGGAAAACACAGAAATCCAAACAAGGAACTTCTTAATGAGAACATTTCATTATTTCTGAGTCAGTTCTTATAAACCAATGTGGTTCTAACATCATGTATATATCAAATTTTATTTTAATTCACAGGTATTTAATACAGTCCATATTTCAAGACAACAGTGAGCAATCTGCACCCATATAACACAGAACACTGCACCAGATTTGTTCATATACTGTATGCGTAAGTCCCTTTGCAATTGTTTCTGAAAGCACGGATTATGTTATGCAAACATAACCTACAATGTTTCTTATTGTCTGAAAATCTAATTATTTAATTTTTTATATAATTCTCTCTGTGTTAATTGACTTAGAACAGAGTCATCCAGTTATCCAGAGGTGGCTGATTTTGCAGATTCCACATGTGTGAGAATTCATTCAGATAAATAATGGAAAATCTGCCCTATAGCTAGATGTGTTTAGAGCTGATTCAACACCCGGTGGATAACCTTTCTACAGTGACCTGCTCATATTTTTCATACTCCAATTCCATAGTTCCTCTACTGCAGGAAACAAAACAAATCCTTGTTATTGCTAGCTTGATGGTGCTGATTTGAAAAACGTAGGTACATTTCAGATATGACAGAACTGGCTCTTAACCATTTTGTGGCCACTCAGCCACCACACTCCAGCCAAGAGAGTTTACAGATCCAAACTGGGACCCAATTAGACTTCTGAGTGACATAATTTTCAGTGGCCTGCTAATAATGCTATGCCCATGACCTGGAATCCAACAATACGAAACCAAAGCAGAAACTTAGGACGTGCTTAATCTCACCTAATTTGAGATGTCCAGATTTCAGAGGGATATAGCTGAGCTCATGGCCATAGCTGAAACCAGGATCCTTTATAGGCCACAGAGAAGACTCACTGCCTGTACTGACTACAGAAAAGGGACAATGTTACAGACTCAGCAAAAGATACGTCCTTAAAGTCCAACTAAACAAAACAGTAAGGACCAGCCACAGATTTTATCCTCAGCACACCAAAAAAATTGTACATCCAGAAATTGTTATCAGAGGTCACAGAACTATTTTTTTGGGACATATTTCATTTTACAAAATTAAATAAAACATAATAAATTTATATATCATAGCCATTCTGCACACTGCTTTTACATGCAAGCATAAAATCATCTATAGGAAAAATGTATTGATGCATAGTGCATGTCCTTCTGCCACCTCTGGTTTATGATGAAAGACTCACCACAGTGTTTTACTCTAAGGCACCATAAACACTACCTTAAAAACCTGGAGTACAATATTGCACTTTTCATCCTACCTCAGTATTATATACATATTTATGTATAACCAAGCTGCACACTGCTTTGGACGAACTTGGTGCAGTGACACTAAAGTAATTTAAAACACAGCACATTCAATTTAAAGAAATGGGGTTTTCGCTAATGCACTGTCTGAAAGTGGAACTATACCTTTAGGACATCCTCTGATTTCCAGTCTTCCAAAGGTCTTGGTGGCTGAGCTTGTCAAATAGTCACAACACTGTACTGGAAATGTGAAAAAAATATCAATTTTCCCAAATGTATAAATTTAGGCCAATATAAACCTGTCAGAATTATCCCTCTGTAAGTTTCACCCCAGGGTGTGGTGCTGCACAGCTGAGGAGCTGAGCTAATAAGTGTTGAAAAAAAGGGAAATGCTGCTTTATGGCATCATGTAAATTGGCACAAGAAATTGCTTGCACCCAATCTTGACAAATAACAGCCAAAATGTGGAAGCCATACAAAGTCCTACTGGCATGAAAGCAAGAAGAAAGCAACAAACAGTTCTGTCAGGGAGTTCTGTATTACATGTTTCCAGTGTTCATAAACATTTCTACGTTTTACCTGCTCAGGCTCAGAAGAGGTAAATTAACCAAAACCAGTGTGAACACGGATAATTTCTGCTTGCATAATGAAAAAGCACCTTCTGCCATTTCCATGTTCCAGTGGTATCACAAGACTGTGAGTCCAAAAGACTCTTTTGTTGCATTCACCTCACCTTTGGGTCAACCAGAGAGTTACTCTAGACTGACAGTAATGTAACCAAAACCAGATTTTAGCATTAAGAAAGCAAATGTAGATTTTGTTGTGACTGTATTAAGTCTTGTCAATATATTTATACGAGCAAAGCTCTCCTTCAGACTTCCAATTTATACTGGCAAAAGCACTCCACATTGGCACAAGATGCTTCAGTTGGATAGATTGTATTTCTACGGAGAAAACGAGAGAGCTTGCTAGCACAGCTATGTTATTTGAGCGTGTGGCATGTTCAATATGCTCGATTCACGTACACATGAAAGAAGAAGGGGGCAGCACAGCTCTGGGCACACTCATTTACAAACTCCAGTGCAGAAACCTCACTAGAATATTCCTATTAATTTCAAGAATTTCTATGCCGTAAATCAGAACTCAAAAAACTGAGTGAAAATTGTTAGAGTTTTAAAATAGCAGTCTTGGGAGTATTTTCATGCATGTCTGGATTTTAAGGTTCATGTTCTCATAGCTTTTTTCTCCATTTATAGTGTCTATGTCCTTTTAAAGCAACAAGAACCTGAGATTCATATTCATAACATATATGCAAGAACACTGGTCCTCGAGAGAAATACCAAAACACAACAAAATCATGAGGTGTAACCAACTTGCCACATAAACAGATTATATTGATGAATGATCTTTCATTCCCAATGGAGCCAAACCCTTCCACAGCACTTTAATCTTCTGCAGAAGATCTCCCACGCTCAGGTGAGTTCACTACCCAGGAAGAGAATGTTTGAAAAACTGTCTGATACATACAGCAGCTCTGCTAGCAACTGTCACACCCATGTAAAACCAGTCACACCAACATACTGAATACAAGGCAGACACCACTAGTCCACATATTAATAGAAAGCAGCTTCACTATTTGCTGAGAACACTGTTAGTATGATTTTGGTAAGCCCTGAGCACGTTTGTGAAATTCTTTGGGGAGTTCTGCGTTGAGGAACATCCCTCCAGGCTACAGCAGGCTGAACGAGACGGGCCAAGGAGCTAGTCTGGAAGATGCCTGCAAATGAAGCAGCTGAGTGGACATCCAAATGACTAGAAATAGTTTCTGCTGCAAAGAACAAGCCAAAGAAACACACAGGCACCAGAAACATAGCCAAGCCTCGATTTGTTTTGGCAGCTTGTTGGATAGGTGCAGGCTCAGATTCCTGAAGAATTGCCTCCTGTTGTCCCTGGGACAGAGCCTTGGATGGCATGCAGTAAATATCTGGCTCCTGCTAGCAAAGTTGTCTCACAAGACCCTAAACACTGATTGTCTCTTCGGCCAAAAAGAACATGATCTGTTTATTCCTTACTTGTTTACCTTGTTCTGGTAACTAGAAACATTGGGTCAAGATCCCATGTTGCCAGACAGTATTCATGTTTGCTTTTCTCTCACAGACTGATTTCCCTTACCCAACTCCACACTAAATCATACCTATGATGCACAATTATTGATGTAGCCTAGCCAAGGGTCTTTTTTTTCTACTAAGGAACAGGAGAATGCAGCCCCAAAACATACTTCTGACTGGACAGAAAACAACGTTTCAAAATCTACATATTTTGAAAGTTGATCATTTGCTAAAGACTCAACTGTTCAACTAAAAAGTATGAATGGAAATACATTTTTTTGTTTGGCTTGGTGAGAGTATGACTAGCTTTGCATGATAAATGGACCACTAGGTTGTGTGCCTGAATAGCAATTTCTGTGGCACTTCCTACATCTACTGTGGCAGTCGTGCAGACAGCTCTTGACAAGAACTTTTCAGAATAAATGATGCCAAGATGTATACTGAAAGCAGAAACATAAAAATATTAATTCCATGTCAAAGCACTGCCATTGAGTTCCAATATATGAAACCACCTGCAAATTAGAGGACAGTTTCTTGTTTTTATCAGACCACAGTAACTGGCATGAAGGTCTACAAAATAGACCCTTGAGCCCTGGAAGAAGGGTAGGAGAGGCAAGAAAGGTACAAAAGAGTCAAATTCAGCATTTAATTTTAACACTCAATAATGAAGAAAACAAGTATAGAATACCTTCACTCAATTATACCATTTTCTGATATGGTGATGATGGTAATGCCACGATACTGAGAAAGAAATAAAGGGGGGATGTAGAAAGTTTCAAATAGTTGCTATTTTTATTTCCACACCAAAATCCCTGCTTCTGTCAAAATCACCTAGATATATAATAATTACACAGTAATATAATCATAATAATCATATAATAACATAATCAATTAGAAAACAGACATAATTCTTTGTAATCAGCAATGAAACATCTGTGGATTAACTCACTTACTAAAAAAATCCAACAGTAACTGTACAATATCTGAAAACCATTTTTCAATATCAGGTGCAGGAGCCTTAACTGCACATACAGCTGTAGCAGTGTTTCTGGACGTTATATATGTACACATGCTGAACATAAAATTACTCTACAACATACTGCTTTCAGCTACAGTCAATTTTAAAGTGCAAAGCCATTTTAAATGAGAAAAAGTATCAAAATGCTTGCAAGTAAATTAAAGTCTTCTGGTTTTTTCTGAGTAGATTTAGTGTGAGAGAACAGAACCCAATCAGCAAGCACTTCGAGCAAGGGCCTATCATAAGGAACAAAATAAAGCTCACACTTAACATTTACTTTCTTTGGAAAACTTAAATATGGCCACATATTTACATTTCAATATTTATTTCACATTTAAGTCACAATGTAATCTACTTACTTCATTAAGACCAGAAAAAAAAATAAAAAGAGAAGCAATTGCCACAGAATATGTTTTTATGGGTGTGGGATCACATTTTATTAACGCTGTGAAATGTAGTAAGTTCCTTTTGGAGATGTTACATGTCAGCAGTGAAAGACTTGTAAAACACCATAAGCATTAGAACTTAAGCATATGTTAGTTTAACAAAATTTGCAAGGTATTTCCATATTGCCTATAATCTTCTACAGTTATTAACATACTATTAATTCATTCAGAAGACTGTTTCCAGTTAGTAAGGCTAGGTTTTTGGAGCAGCCATGATTTCCATGGGTTACATCTCTCTGCTTCATGGGCTTTACAGCTTTGGCCCAGGAAAACAGTTATAACCCTTTCCTAGTTCTTACTCCAGGCATGTTTCGTCCTTCCCCTCCTTTAGGTAGAAGGCAAAACTGGCAGGGAAGGGGACTCTTATTCCTCTAACAACAGAAAACTCCAAGAAACAGTAGAATCATTTACTGGCCAAGTCTGAGAACTTGATTCAGACCCATTACAGTATGAAAGGTTTTTTGGTGTGGGGTTGGGTTTTGGTTTTTTAAATTTAATTAAATTTCATTAATCATTAAATGTCATTTAATATCATTAATATTCAATATAATTAATACACATCAAAAACAGCCCAAGAAAACATTTTCCTCAGGTATAAATAAAAGTTATTTCAGGAAATTTGTTGTCATTCAAATTGTAACATAGCTCTTTTCAATTTATGTTTGTTCAGAGCTCCTATTCTCTCACAAGTTTCTATGTAGCTGTCTATTTTGTCCTTTTTAAAAAAAGTATTAGTCTTTCCCCTGAAGCCAGCCCTGTAGTCCTCTCTGTTCAAGGGAAGATAAAGTTAGCTCTTTGTTTTCTGACAGAAAAAAAAGGGTAAATCTTTTGCCTTGACTGTTTCTCTTTAAAAAAAACCCAAAAAAACAACACACAAAATCCTCCAAACTTTGAGTGCTATTTTTGCATGGTGCAATATTTTATTCTTTGTTTTGTTCCTGGCATCAAGCTTTATTTGTTGGCACAAAAAAATCTTGTACCTCCAAGCTTGTAGCTCAGAGGCAGGGAATGACAATTTATAAGGTTTAAAAAAACTTGATTGTGGTTTGTTGCAACAACTGTGAAGAAGAGTTTGTCCAAAGCCACACATCACTGATGTACCTTTGTTTAGTAACTCTTCACATATAATAACCCTCAAAAAATGATACTGCTCACGAAAGATGGTAAGATAAATTAAAACGTTGCAAATAAGCGTAATTAAATGAGAGATTATGTCCTAAAATAATAACAAATACATTTTCCTTCTAAGCCAATAAAAGAAATGAGCCTTAATGGCTCAAATACAACTATTTTTGTATACTGAAAGTCAAAGGAAAAGAAAGGTTTGTCTTAGCTACTAAACACCATCAATACTGACTTGTTCATTTTGGCACTACATTGCTGAGATTTTGTATTCTTCAGCTGGGCAACTGACACTATAGAAAATTTAGATATACCTTTCATCCCTTCCTGCCATGCAATTTATTCCTTTCCCCAACTGTCAGATTTTTTTCCTTCTCTTTACTTCTTGGACTCACTGAAGAACGCTTTCAGATATATTAGAAATACAGCTGCATACATTCTAAAGGGGCAAAATAACATGCTGTTTGTTAGTCTACGTTTAACCAGTGCCCTAAGATTTCATGGCCTAAATAAATACGAATAGAGTAGTCAGGACAGTAATTCGAACAGAAAAACAAGCACAGCACGCTCCTCATACTACACACACTGATGTTTCATCTACTTAACCCACAGGCCATTCTGAAGGTAATAACGTGCTACCTCAAGAGGCTAGGGTTTCATTACATTTTTAAGAACTAACAGGTGCGCCCCTCTGGCTTGCCAAAAGGAGTTGTGATGAACTGCAAAGCTAATCCGTTCGCTCGCTGCTCACCCCGGGTCGCGCTGCACCTGGCCAGTGAAACGGCAACAGCGCGGTTTATGGCCGCCCATCCCGGTCCCGCTGTCGCGGACCTCAAAGCGCTAAGGCAGGTGGCTAATCTGCACAGCACTGGAGGAAAAAAAAAAAAAAAAAATTATGACCTTGAGCGTGTATAAGTTACCTAAAAGTGCAAAAGTAAGCTCCTACTCCTTATCCCCTTATGGCAGTTCAGTAGAAACTTGCAAGAGCATCAGGATAGTTGTGCTTAGACATGGGTTAAGGTCGGACAAGCTCTCAAACGTCTGCGAGACCTTTTTCTTAGTACTCCTTGCAGGCCCTTCATTTTCTGAAGTGCCTCAAAGGAGCCACCAGTCCCACCCGCCTCCCCTCGGCTCTCCTGCAGCCGGGCCTTGCCCTTGAAGGGCTGCTCCAGGTGAGCAGCAGCGCGACGCCTCCCCGCACACGTGTGACAACACCGAAGGGGCGGATCGGCCCCTGCCACAGGCCACTGCTAAATACGGCGTCGGCAGGGAGGTCGAGCTGCCAGTAAACGAGCTTTGCTAACCGAGCTCAGCGTTAAAAGTGACAAGTTCCCCAGCTCGGTGCCAGGAGAGCTGGTGGTGCCTCAGCAGAGGCGTGCGGGGGCGGAGACAGAGCGCCGGCAGGCCCGGAACCGGCAGGGCCGGCCCGGAGGAGGAGGAGAGTGCTGGGTATGGCGGCCCCCGCAGCGTTGCAGCGGAGCGTGGTGTCCCCCGCGGGCAGGCACACCGCCTCCCTCATCTTCCTGCACGGCTCAGGTGCCTGCTTTCCCTCCCTTCTCTCCCCGCTGCCCGTGGGAACGGGGCACACCGGGGAGCGGGCAGGGTCGGCCCTCCGGTGCTGCGGGAGGGGGGCGGCGGGACGGGGTGGCAGCGGCAGCCGCCAGGCCTGGGGAAGGGCTTTGAGGTGACCCTGTCCCCCCGGCTCTGCCCTCCTCGGGCCCGCAAGGTGGAGGCGGCGGTGGGCGGCAGAGCCGCGTGCGGGTGCCTGGAGAGGGTCCCACGGGGACGGCGCCGGCTCACACCAGCGCGGCTTCCATGAGAACACACGCGTTCCAGGAGATCACAGAACATGCTCAGTTGGAAGGGGCACATCAGGATCATCACAGTCCAACTCCGGGCCCTGCACAGGACACCCCGAGAGTCACACCGTGTGCCTGAGAGCATTGTCCAAACACTTCTTGGACTCTGTCAGGCTTGGTGCTGTGACCACTGCCCTGGGGAGCCTGTTACAGAGCCCAGCCACCCTCTCGGTGAAAAACCTTTTCCTAATACCCGACCTTACACTTCACACCGTTTCCTCGAGTCCTTTTACTCCCTGAATTGCCCCTCTCAGAGGGTAGCCACATGCAAAGGATGATTTTTCACAGTTAAAGAGGCTCTTGCTGTTTTAGGATCGGCATGAGTATTGTTGTCACCTTTTAAAAGCCAGTGTGGCTTGACAGACTTCTGACTGTTCAGGAGGGCCCTGTCCCTGTCCAGACTGGCTTCGTGGCCACCTTCTGCAGGGGGGACTTACCTACATCAGTGACTGGGCTGAGGGCAGGAACAGAGTGTGTGTTTTGTTGGTTTTTTTTCCTTAAACGTTATTTCTAACGAGCTAAATAACAACAACAAAGTCCACATGACGTTAAAAAAAAAAAAGGAAAAGAAAAAAACCCAGTAATCTTAGGTCTTTATTACATCAAGAAGGCATTGGGAATCACTACTATTGAGCTGCTCATGTGCATATGGCAACGTGCTCAACACTTCCCGTCTTTTGCTTACTTTTGCTTTCAGCTGATGCTTCTGTTTAGTTTAGCAAAGATGTGTGTCCTTAATAAGTTAGTTTCATTTTTATAATCTGGTTTAATTTTGCTTTTTAAAAATTCTGTGAGTAAAAGAACGAAAGTGAAAGAGTTTGTGTTCAGCTCTCTTGTTAATGCTAATGCTTTAATGCTTGAGGAAGTAATATTCTCTAATGTTGGAGGAGTAAGGGAAGATTATGGTTAGAGGTTGATTCCGCATGTGGTTAAAGTACTCTACAATTTTTCTTTTTTTTTATGATTTTGTTCATAATGTTTGTAATGGGCTGGTTTTATTTGGTTTCTAAGAGTTCCACAGAATAGAATTTAAAACAGAAGTAGCCACAGTGCTGTTGCTGTGGGCTGGCCTGTAAACCTGAGTTGTAAACCTTTGTACAGCACTTGTGATGGAAAGTGGCAGTCAAATGGCATGAATCCATTTTGTTCATAATGTTTGCTGTAGACAAACTATAACAAATGCAGAATGTAAATGCAAAATGGTATAGAAAAATATTAGAAAAATTCTGGTGTACTCTACATCCGATTTAGGTAGAGGTTCCATTTGGTAGCTTGGCAAGGAAGGCAAATGGGCATAGCAAATATGTAATAGCTTTTTAGGCTGAGGATTACAACTTTGCATGTTGTAACAAGCACAGAATCATAGGCTGGAAAAGACCTTTTGGAACACTGCGTCCAACCATTAACCAAATGCTGCCAAGTCCACCACTAAGCCATGTCCTTAAGTGCCACATCTACACATCTTTTAAATACCTCCAGGGATGGTGACTCAGTGACTTTCCTGGGCGGCCTGTTCCAGTGCTTGAAAACCCTCTTGGTGAATAAATTTTTCCTAATATCCAATCTACATGTTACATGTTGTTGAATTTAAATGTTGCACAGAAAGAAAACTGGAAAATTCAAGCTATATTTGAAAGGAAAGAAATTCATCTTTTACTTGAGGAGGAGAAAAATAATATAGCTGCCATCAGTCATTTTAAGTTTGTAAACTGACTCAAAGCAGAATCACCCATCATTTGCTTCTTTTTGTAGTGTTCGGAAGAACATACAATGCTAAAATTTCAGAAGAGCCTAAAAGACTTAACATTTCAGGAGGTTTTTTGGGTTTTGTTTGATGTCACAGTCTCCTCTCTTTCTCCCTCTCCTTCAAGTTCTGTTCTTAGGAAATCAAACTACATTATCTGAGCATGCAAGTGCTCACATGTTAGAGTAGCATTTGGACCCTGACAGTTCTTGACACACAGGTCCTAGTCAAATTTTCTCTTACTGAGTTTTTTGTGACCTTTTCATGGACAAGTTGTGTTCAACAACAGTGAGTGTTTCTGCAGATTTTTGCAACGTTTAAGAGGTGTGAATAAATAATAGAATAATGATTTGTCCTACATTGTTAAGGAGTTTGTAAAGACCTAAGTCCCAATTCTGTAATCATTCAGATAGTTGGTTGACTTACCTGAAGATTCATTCTGTGCAAGTATTTGCAAGGCGTAGACCTTGGCTTTCTAACTGAAAAAATAGCAGTGTATAGGGAAAAAATGTTAGTTCAAGCCTCCCTATGATAAGTTGTTTATAAGTGAGGTGACAACAGCCTTATGTATAAGGGAGGAAACCCTTATACGTCAAGGGTGTCTGTGAAGAATCAGAGGTGTGTTTGGACTTCAGACCATACTACTTGCATAAGCAAAGTGCTTGTGGGAATGTGTTCTGAAGCATCCAGTTAAAGAGGTAACTTTGATTTTACTGTTTAACTTAGCACAGGATAAGATTTGTGTCAGTTTTGCAACCTTGTTTTTTATTTGTCACGTGGAGTGTTTAGGTCAGAGAACAGTTAGTTCTAGTTATGCTAATTGTGCTTAACAGGAAAAAAATTGCTGGGTTTGAATCCTCCTTGCCTTCTGTTTTAATTTTGAAGATACATTAATAGTGTGTGTAAATAAAAACCACTGAATTTTGATAGAGTCCTAAAGCAAGAACAGATTTTCTCTATTGGGGAATTACAATAATTTTAACAACGAATTGGTATATTCATGTGACGGTGTTCAGATGAGTCCATGTAATGTGGCAGTAAGCCTGGCTAAGGACAGTGATATTTTTTTCTCTTGGTTTGGGCATTTTATTGAAAAGAATGGGGTGAGTACTAAAGTCAAACCAAACAACTTGAGCTAAAGTAATAGAGAAAATTAGCAATTTGAATTGATAATATGTGGGAACCTCAACTTCAAGCAAGACTGAAGTCCTATGGCATGAGTGGCAGTAGTGACATTCCAGTTTGCTGAACCCCCACTAGATTTTTTAGCTTGAACATCCTCCCTACTGTAAACTATATTCCTTGATGGACTGGTTTCCTCAGGCTTGAAGTATTGTATGATACTGAGGACTTGTGTGTGCCTGCTCTTCAGAGGGGTGGCAGTGAAGTTATGGCTGGAGATACCAGTGATGCAAAGACAAGCTGGAGAAACTGGTGTATGTATGTGTATTTGTGTAAAAGGAGCATATGCTATCTGCAGAGGAATTCATCCTGTTCATAGCACTTCAGTCTGCAGGGGTTTTGGCCGTAGGCTGGGTTGGTAAGACTACGAAAAAAACAGATTGGAAGTGGATCTCAACTAGTTTTCAACAGAACTGTGTGATAAGGTTTCTTTAAGAGTCTGGTAGATATTTTAACTGAACCTCTCTCTTTAAAAATTGTGGTTTTCCTTTAAAGCCAATGTGCAACGTTAGCGTAATTAAATGTGAAGATCTTTTCTACTAGGTTCTGAAGTAGGTTAACATAAAATTCTCTAGTAAAAGTAATCATCTTTTCTAAGGGGAGGAACAGTTATTTTATCTCACTTTTTAAGACATTCATGAAGATTTTTGTTTATCACTTATCAGCAAGTAAGGTAAACTGTAAGTAAGAGATAAGGCCTTGTGTCTGCTTGGAACATACTTAAGTTATTGAATGTAGTGAAGTATTGATTAAACCTATGTTGTGAGATCTCTTAAGTAGTCTTTTTCTAGGAAATATTGAGCCCATTGGAAAGGGGACTGAAATTGTTCTAGAAAGTTCTTTTTTAGCATTTCAGTGTATTAACTTCATAATTTGAAATTAAGTCAATCTGAAGTATATTTGACATTATATAATTTTCTTGCTAAATGCACACAATAATTCTTGTTGTACTCTTCTGTGTGATACAGGCGACACTGGCCAAGGAGCAAGAGCATGGATAAAACAAATTTTGAATCAAGACATGGCGTTCCAACATATAAAAGTAATTTACCCAACGGCTCCTGCCAGGTATCGTTTAATATATTGTAACTGTAGGATTAAATTACTGTGTTCCAAAACAGTATAAAATACACTCTGAATATTGGTACAGACTGTTGTAACAATTTCTTCTTCTTTCTCGTGTATATGCTTTTTGACAAAACTGAAGCTCAGCCATGCATTGTTGTCCAGGAGCTGTGATTTTAAGTGGTTAAGACTCTGAATGGTTCACAGAAGTCACAGCCTCTAGTTGAAATTTGGGTATTGTCCTCATAGTAGCTTTCCCTCTCCTTCATTTACATAGAAGATAATACTGCAATATGTGTTGTAATGGCATTATAGAGTCATGATCCGGATCACAATCCTACCTGTAATAAGTCTCGTATACTAACCATTAAAATACTGTGTTGCATTTAATGCCAGGTTTCAGTTCTGAAGGTGGCTGGTCTTTTTGGCAAGTAGGATGTCAAAGATCCTCAGCTCCTGGAGAAAGGGCTGGGAATTTAAAAATGCACATTACTTCTTGTTTGAATCCTGGCCCAGCTATTTCAAAGAGAATTGAGTTCAACATTTGCTGTAAGCTCAAGTCTTGTTATTAAATGATGCTGTGTGTTCAAGGGTAGATGGAAATACAGAAAAAAACTTTTCCTGTAGGAATTTGAAAGTTTATGAAGTCAAATCTAGAGGATAAAAGCTGGACACCTACCCTCATACTTAGCTATCCAAAGATAATATTAAATATATGATATATAATATAATAAACAATAAATTTATAAATTATAATTATATAATTTATTACATATATTATGTCTGTAACATATATTAAATATATAATACTAAATTTCAGAGGTGTTTAGTTTTTCTTAATACAGTTTTTTTTAAGGTGTCTGTGGCTCTAAGTTAGGAAAATGTTTCCTTGAAATGTAATGGGATTGAGTTTCTTTCTGAATTTGTGCATAAGTGTGGATGAATGCTGAACGGAAAAGGAAATTGTGACACAGACTTTTGAGGTACAGAGGTTTCAAGGTCAGAAAGAAAGTTCTTGGAGGGTATAAACAAGTATAATAGCAGATTTTGTCTGGCACTCACTATTACATGAAAAAGCCCCACTTTTCCTTGACTGTGTATTTTTTATGGTCTACTTAGGCAGGAAAAGCAACTGAGAGATTGCAGTGTGAATGTACTCACTGTGTTACAGAAAAATCAGGCCCGTGAGTGGAAGCCTTTGAAGCTGTGTGTTCTGGGTTAGCAGGGAGTGAATACCATTTTCTGTAAATAATGTGCTCGTTACTTCACTGATGACAGGCTAAAGTGATGCTACAGTTATCAGTGGCACATCACACATGCTGATGGGCTCCACTGCTGCCCTGTCAACTCACCAGATACTGGGGAAATGCAGGAGGAGTTGCTCCCCTGGGAAATGATTTTTCTCCCTATGCTACATGCAGCCAGAGCACCTCAGACCACATCTGCTAGGCCAGTGCTTCACTTTTCCATCCCACTGCTCTTCTGAGATCCAGTTCTTTTTGTTATTTGTTCTGGTTTCTTTGGGTAACTACAGATGCAAATGATGTATGAATGATAAACAAGCAAGATCTCCTGACTCAAATGAAGGAATTTGTTTTTATCTTAAGACTTCGAATTTCAGTACTTTGGTAAGCAGATGGGAAGAAAGATACTGTTGTAATTAAAATATGTGAATAAACAGTTTATTTCACTCTCTTATTTTCTAAGTTGAGGTTACTCTTGTTCTTTTCTAGAGCAGGTAGAGTCATGCGTGAGTTGATTCAGAAGTGGCTTTTAGCAAAACAGGAAAGTTGTATATTCGAAGAATATAAAATACCCACACTGTTTGTCTTTGACTGGAAGAATACTCTTGTGTACCCTCTGTTGCTGATAAACAGCCCTAGCTGACACGGTAAAATAAAACAGATGCTCCTAAGTACAGCAGTGTTTGCCACTGTTTGCAGCAATGCTGAAGTGAAGTTTGTGATGGTACATGTCATTGGTTGACTAGTTTTCAACAAAGCATCTATTTCATATTGTTTTGGTATTCAAGAACAAACCACACTGTGCTTTTTTGAAATGGTTTTGTAACAGTTGCCTTCCTTTCTTTCACAGAAAATAAAAGTAAGGCCTAGAACTTCCAAACTTGAATGGCAGACATTAAAGTAATTAAACTTGAATATATATGTTGGTTTATAAATATATATATATATATATATATATATATATGTTTTGATAAGAATGCAAAATGTTTCTGGCACCAGGGGAGGAATTCAGCATCCTTGTTAATGAGACCCATAGCTGGGTGGTTATGGGCTTGCAGATCTGCTGGAAAGATTCTGAAACCAGGTTCTTTGCTCACATAGGGGCTGAGTAATGTGCTGGCTGAAAGTCAGGCTGCTGAGAGAGAGCCTCTGTGGGTCTCTAACCTGCCACTGCACTGTCAGTGCAAAACTTGCCTGCAGGTTCTTGTGCTGATGATGAAATCAAAGAAAAGCTTGAAGCTTGGCAACACCCTCCTAGGATTGGCTAATGTGCTCCTCTGGCAAAATACTGTTAATGTGGATGTACTTCATACTCTAAGCTCCTGTCTTTTCCAGGATAACTTTGCACACGCACATTGAATGTTCTCTGTCAAAGTAGTTATGCCAGTAAAAGCAGGTTTGATGATATAACTGCAAGGCTGGGGGCTTTGGCAGCATAAACTGCAGGTCAGGAATACCTCCTCGTATATCTGATGGATATTATTCTGCTAATAGATCTGCAGATATGGTCTTATACATTCTTCACCTCTATTCAGCAGTTTTGAAAAGCAGTAGAATTCACATTTTTCAACACAACATCGAATTTTTTTTTTTTTGTGGAGGATGGATTTGGGTTATGTTTATGTTATGTTTAGATTTTATCCCAGGTGCTGAAACATGCATAGTTTTAACTTGCACAGCATCAGAGGTTAGGACATGTTTTGATTCAAGAGTCAATGTATTTGAAAATTATTTTGGAAAACCAGTCCAGCATATAATCAGGAAGAATTCTGAAATATGTTCTTTGGCCTCACTAGCGTTGATTTCGGCAAACACTAGAAAGGATTATGGGTAAAAGCAATGGAATGTTACTGAACTACGTTTTATAAAACTGTTTTTTACTCCTCTCTATAGGTCTCTGTAAAAAGTCACACTTCTTTTTTTTAAAAAAGATTTGCTTTTCTTTAATAATTTTTATAATATTCAGGGTTTGTACAGACAGTGATCACCTGATGTACCCTGGACAGTCCGTGTTTGCAGCATATTGTCTCCCTTATCCCCCATCACATTGGAGGGTGCAATGAGTCTCATATTTGGTTATTTCCTGAGCAAAAATAACAGAACATAGATAGTGAAATTTACAGTCAAAAAAGAAAAACTTGCAAAAATATTAAGTGAAGTACATACAGTAAAAAGCATGCTTCGATAAAAATTGAAAAAAATATGTGGAATTGAAGGCTTGGTGTGATGTACTGAGAGTAGTGACACCTGAATTTGGAATATGTTTGGAAATTAAATGCATGTACCTGGGGTATGCAAATTTTGCTTCACAAATTAAAAGTTCGACACATTGCTTGGAGGTTTTGGTTTTTTCTCTGTACTGTAGTCTACTGGGATACTTAAAAATGAGTAAAGAACTTGTTTTAACTGTATCTAGCTTTCTTTCAAGATTAGTGCTTCTGCACATAGATTAAACTTGTTAAACACAACAGAATTCTATTTTCTCTCCATTGTAATGGTAATATATATCTTTAAAAAAAACAAGCTCAAATTGGAGCCCTAGTAGCTGATGCAATCCCTAAAGCCACGTCTACACTAATAGTTTTAAAGGAAAGGGTTTCCTTTTTCCCTTTTTATTTGGGTCAGAATGGCTACAACTTTAAATACTGTTTCAGCTGCTACAACTGTGACTTAAACATTAGTTTTCTATTGAGTTTCTAAATCAGAACTGAATACCACCCAATTTAACCTTTTTTTTTTTTTTTAATAGAAAGTGATAGTTTAAATTGGCATTGTAGGAGCTAACGTGGTAAATTTAAAACCATTTAGGCTCTGCTTGTTTTAATACATATACCTTGCCTTCTATAATTCCCTAAAAAATCTAGGCCAAAGATTCTTTGCGTTGTCTTGCATTCCATTCTGACAGTCCTTTCTCTTTTTTCAAGTCAGAAAATCAACTATAAATACTACTTTGGCCATTTTATGGATCTTTTTGACATTTACTCAACAAACCTTTCTGTGGGTTGTAAGTCTCTGTGCAGAACTTGTTGTCTAGGTGGGTTTTTTTCCCAATTTATGCTAATTTCCATTATCTTTATGTGGCTGGTAAGGACTAAAAGGCCCAGTACTCCATCTTTTCACCTAAATTCACATCTTTGCTCAGCTCGTGGGTGGAAATGAGCTTCATCTCACCATAGTCTCCATCTGGCTCTATCACAAAACCACCAGACAGTTTGGCACCACTCAGCTCCACTGGCAGCCTCTGCCTGTGAGAGGCCTCGGATTGGAAAAGCAGCAGGGGTACTGCAGCTCGGACTTGAGATGGATTGGAGGGGAGCGTGCACAGTGCCTATCATACTGTTTTTGGCTCAAGCAAATGTTATTAATCCTTGACTTTTGTAAGCCCTAACCTCATTCATAAATTTAACACAAAGAAGTCTTTTTTAGAGGTGGGAGCTTGAGGGAGAAATGGAAAAGGTTTGGGTTGGTGTCACGGGGTGTTTCTTTCATCTCCTTTAAGTAGAAATTCAACGTGTTCTGCATAATAATGCTCGAAGCATGCTTGGATAAACCTTGTATTTTCCTTTTATTTCTGCTCTGGAATTAGGTGAGGAAAACTTTACGGATATTCATATATCTAATGCTTACATCAGATGCTAAATAGCACGTGGAATGCAGTAAACACTTGTCAGAGATAACTGTAGTCATGCTTGGAGAAAAAAAATTAAGAATATCGTGGAATAATAGAAATAATCTTGGATTTCTAATCCCTTTTACTATTTTGTGCTCTTAGGCGTCTTTCCTCTTGTTTTTCTTCTCTCAACCCTTTTCCAGTACAGAAGAATTGGAGACAGTGGTTTTTATATCACCCGTCCAGCAAGCTGTTGTGGATTTCTAAGTTATGTGCCATTCTGTGCTCTTGCTTTACAGTCTTTTCAAGGGTTTCTGTGCTTAGCTAGTGTCATTCATCCATCCTAAGTGTTGTTTGCCACCAGCTTGTGAAAGATGCCACTTTGAATCCCAGAGTGCCTTTCAGACCCCATAATGGAGAACTGATGAAGATTGGACCCTGGTTTGCCTCTTGCAACTTTCTTTCAGTGAATGTGTAAAGCAGCCACTATTGGTTGCTGAGGAACTGGCAATCTGTATTAAAGGTCTTTTATGGTCTTTTCAACCATAAAATTATTGCTGTTCTCTGATTAGTACCAATCCCCACAATTTACTCTACCCTCTCCAAAAAAACCCCCCCAAACAACAAAACCAACCCAGCAAACCAACAGAAACAAAGAAACAGAAACAAACTTAATTTCTCCCACTGAGTTTTATGCCAGATTCTATTGCAGCTCCCTTTGTCTTGAATGCATAAGATTTGTCTCAAGTAACAAAAGCTGTCAGCATAGTATTTCTTCAGGTAACCATTCTGTACCGACTCAGTCAGCTCTCATTTCAGATAATGTGTATCCAGAACAGCTCTATCAAAAGCATTTGCATGTGGCTGAGTGAGCAGGCACAGCCTTTTCTGGAGAACGGCCAAAATTGCTCCTCATGGAGATGACTCTTGCCTTTCTTTTAGAATTTTTTTTTTTTAAGGTATAGTTCTAAGTTAAAGCTGTTTGAATTTTGGACACATCATATGCTCTGTTGCCATACCACAAAGCTTCATTGTTAAGATATGTTCACCCTCAGTTTTAACGTAAGATGTACCTTGGACTAGAGTTTCCAATTTATACTTCTTATTTGACTAGCTGGATTCTCTGCTTTCCTCCCCATTTCTTTTAAAATTTGCTTTCTGCTTCAAGAGACACGGGGAATTAAAAACCAGAATTTTGACCTAAATTTTCTATTGAAATGTAGTACTGAAATGCAGCAGTGACATTATGCTATGAGAGAATTTGGGATTAGGAAGTAATTTGCTTTCATTCAAAAAACCTACCCTCAGCTTTAAGAGAGTCAAGTCTTGCTTCTAGAACCACTCAATATTTTGGATTGGAAGGGACCTTCCAAGGTCATCTGGTTTAACCCCCCCAACAATGAGCAGGATCTTCAACTAGATCATGTTGCTTGGAATCCCATCCAGCCTGACCTTAAATGTTTCCAGGTATGGGACATCTACCACTTCTATGCAACCTTGTGCTGGTGTTTCAGCACCCTTATTGTAAAAAATGTCCTCCTTATATCCTGTGTAAATCTACCCATTTTAAGTTGAAACATTCCCCTTTGTCCTATTGCAACAGGTCCCACTAAAAGGTTTGTTCACATCTTTCTTAAAGGCCCCTTTAAGTACTGGAAGGCTGCAGTAAGGTCTCCCTGGAGCCTTGTCTCCTCCAGGCTGAACAAACCCAACTCTCTCAGCCTTTCTTTGGGGGAGAGGTGTTCTGATCATTTTTGTGGCCCTCCCCTGGACCTGCTGCATCAGGTCCATGTCTTTCCTGTTCTGAGAATTCCAGAACTGGATATAGTTCTCCAGGTGGAGTCTCACCAGAGCAATGTAGAACTACTGTGGTAGTGTGCCCTGAAGATTTTCTCAGAGGGGTGCACAGTCTTCTGAAAGATGGCGTTACAGTTTGAGAGTCCCTGAGAGGAGATGGGTTTGGGAAGCAAGAAAAATTGAGGATTTCAGTATTTTTTGATCTTGAAGCCCAGCTTCACTATAAATTTCCAGTTCTGTCTGACATTTCGGGAAGTTCTGTCTGGAAGCCTGTAAGCCAGCACCCGTGGTCTGGGTTTATGTGTCTGCTAATGCAGGGTGATCATAGTGCTGAGCATGAAGGCAGTGATACAATCATGCATCAGGAGAAAGATTTGGGGGAAGAATATTTGGTATTTATCAATGTGCTGTCTTCTACTCTTATTTAAAGCAGCTAGAACTGCTGGCTTGTCTTCTAACTTAAAATGTCGGATAGGGACAGTGATTTATTGGGTAATGAACAAAACCACCTGTAGTTTTATGTGAATCACTATGCTAATAGCATCATTTTGGAGATGGAATTTGCCATGGTTTGAGATCTGAATTTGAACCTTGTGTAGCATCATCTGGCTGCTCTCCACTTCTGTTAAGATAATTTCAGACTAGCTGGCACAATTCTAAACATGATTAAGAAGGTCTAGAGGATATATTCATGCTTCAGAAAAGTGGAAATAGATGGTGTTGCTGCTACCTACTTCCATCATGTTTTCTTCATTACTACAGAACTCAGGTTAGCAGAAGCTAATCTATCTTGAGTTTGTAAAATCTGTAATGATGTGTATTGCTTTGAAACTTCGCAGTGAAATCACCAGTGAAAATTACTTCTATTTGAGATTAAAATGTTGGTGAGTATTTACAAAGACATTACAGGATATATTTTCCTTTTAAGACACTGAAAGTATTGTGTAGCATCTTCTTGAGACTGCACTCTCATGCAAGAGGTATATTGATCTACAATGACGCCCTTACAAATAGGAGCTATAAAATAATCAGAAAACATGATTTGGAGTGTTCTGGGGATGTTGGGAAGCATTTTAAAGATTCTAATCCTCCTAGTGCCTGCAGTTTCTTAAATGATGTTTGATATTAGCCGTGTCTCCTTTGCCGTCTGTTCTAACTTTTAAATGTTAAGAGAGAGATTCATACAAATTGAACTTTCTTTCAGCTGTCTCTTAAAAATGGACACAAGTCTGGAAGCTGCATATACCCAGAGAGAGGGTTCTTGATTCTTGTTTTTCTTACATGGATTTGAATCTTTTATGTGCTCCAGAACAAGCAAAACGTAAGCACACACACTCTTTAAAACTCAGTAAGAAAAAATGCCACACAACTTGGGGTACTATATATTTTCATTCCCAGTTTCAACAGCACTCAGAATTAGAGACACAGAGCTTTATTTCTAGTATCATTTTTGAAAGACAAGAAGGAAAGTGAGGCACAGATGGACTAATGGCACGAGTTTTGATTAAACTTAACAAAGCAAAAAAAAAATCCAAACTTAAAGCTGATTATTTGGTCTGACATTGTCCTTAACTGACCATGTTGATCTTGTTGGATGGAGTTTCCACTCCACTCTGTATTTTTTTTTGCTTTTGCATATTTCAGTCCAACTTCTCATGTCACTGTAACATAGGGATTTTTTTTTTTGTGGTTTAATTGTATGAAAAAATTTGGTGCTGTATTCTTGGACCTGTACAGATGGTTCCATGCCAAACATATTTGTTTACCGTGGTAATGTCTGAGTTGTAGTATGCCAGCTAATAAAGGGATTATTTAAGGAAAAAGGTGAATGACTAAAACAGATGTGCCAGTTCGGTGAACCATTAAAAGAATCTTACTTCTCAGCTTTATGTAAAGGTTATTTTTAATGCATTTCTGAGAAATCAAGAGTGCTTGCAAGGATGTTTTTGAGGCAGCTGAAGGCCACTTGTCTGTTTGCTTGGGGGTCTTTTCCTGTGGGCTTAAGAGACATTGGTCTTTCATCTGTCTTACTGAAGAATTTGCAAAGACAGCAAGTAGAAATCCTGAGTTTCAACATCTGATCAAGTATTATAATCTCATGATGAATTTTGACCTGTTTATAAATGGCATGATCTTGTCGTTTAGTTGTGGGGAAACTAATTTTTGAATATTTTTTTTAGTTTTTATGTAATGTAAAAGTAAATTGCTGTAATATATATATATCTTTGTTCCATATAATGGAACCTGCTGTAATAATACTAAAACCTTTCACATCTTTTCTTACACAAATATTAGGTACTCTGACTTTACTAGAAAATGAAGCACTCTGGCTGCTAAGCATTTTAACCAGGATTGATGTAAAAGTGTTTGAGAGAAGCGAAAATCATGGATTAAGTGCTATTTGCCCAGGCGTTTAGTCTGTTGTACATCACATTGTCCAGGTGACTTTGAGAAACTCCATTGATTCTGCTCTTGATAGATTTGACTGGAATGTCTCTTCTTAGAAATTGACTTCTGTGAATTAGATACTTGTAAGCTTATGTCTTAGGTGTTGATTGATTCATTTGGGAAGAATCTTGGAGACAGGATTCTAAAGAGAAGACAATAAAAAAGGCAAGTGCGTTTTAATAATGTTTTTAAAACGTAGCTTTAGATTGCTGGGTATACAAGATATTTCCACTGAATTTCTTTCCGTTTAGGAGTTAACTTTTTAAAGGCTTCCTTAAAAAAAAAACCCTCTATTTTTAAAATTCTGGTGCTTCAGTCTACAGTTTGTATTAAGGAAATAATTTGTAATTTGGAAATAATAAGTTTGTTTTGAATTAAGGAAATGAGGAGTTACTTAAGGCACCTGACCACATATTGTATGGCACTTTCAATAACAGTACATTTGAGGTACCCTGAAACTCTGCTGAAAAAGGTGAACCTGTAGTGTGTCTGTTTGTACCTATCTGTTGCTGTTTGTCGCCTCTTTCAGTATATTTTTCTTACCAAGTTTTAAATCATGGACTTTTTTTTCATGTTCATGACAACAGGCAGAAGAAAACCGATGTTCTTGCATTTTTTACTTTTATGACTGAATAGTGCAAATAGTATTATCTTGAACACTCGTCCTAGTGGCAGTACTGGTTTAGAAATAGCTGCTTACACTCTCTGGTGTTAATAAAGGCAGAATTTGTTCCTTCATTAAGAATAACTGAATTAGTGGCTTTCTCGTTTTAGGTTAGTTGTGGTTTTGTTTAATCCTAGTATTGAAAAAATTCCAGAGACAGCACAGAAGTCAACTTTAGCATTTTCAGTGTGTTCCCATCCAGAAATGTATCAAAAGCTGTCTTTTTGTGGACGATGATTGTAATCTGATCTACGCTTAAGTAAAAATGAAGAATTTGCCCTGGTTGAACACAGCAAATAAGAGTTCCAAGGGGCTTTGTTTGAGATGATCAATCTCATAGCAGTATGTTTTGTAATATATTGTAGAGCCATTGCAAGGCAATTAGATCACCTTTCTTGGGATTTCAGGGCTCTATTAATCATCTTTATTTAAAAACAAAGAAAAGGCTTCTTTGAATTGAAGGTTTCTTGATTATCTAAGGTTTGGGCAGCCTGTTGAAGCTCTTAAAATAATACTCTGACAACACAGTATTATGGTGGGTAATGTCATGTCTCTTTGTGCACCAGTCCAATAAGCACATGGCATTTCTTTCAGTTATTTTTATGAGATACCTGCCCCATTAAGATGAGGATGGCTGTATTTATTTGACCAAAAAAAAAAAAATTGTCAGGCTTTTTTAATACCTAGAGGTTCATAATACCCATCCCCCGTCAATTTTGTTAAGAATTAGATAACTGAATTCCATAAAGTTAGCCCCTGCAAAGCTGTCTGGTTTAGAAGTTACTTCAGTTTGTCATATTCCAGTGTGGATTTCAACCTTAACTTTGTTTAGGATTAAGAACCTTTTGACAGGCTTAAGATTTAAAATGTTTAGCTGACCTAACCAACCTTAACATTGAACTGGCTAAAACTTGCATTTTGCGTCGCTTCCAACTGTTGGCTTCATTCTTGAAGGACCATGACTTGAATGCAAGGAGATGCAGTGTGACTGGATGTAAAAGGAGTTAGACCTCAAAGAGGTTTATTCTCTCTTTTGCTGGAGATATACTGGATTTTTTTTTATTTATTACAGATGCTCAAGGCTTTTGATCTTATGCTTGGTTAATCATTTGTTTTCTTTCCTCCCACCACTCCAGGCCATATACACCTATGAAAGGAGCCTTTTCCAATGTGTGGTTTGACAGGTATAAGATCTGTAATGATGTTCCTGAACACATTGAAAGCATTGATTCCATGTGCCAGGGCCTTACAGAGCTGATCAACGATGAGGTTAAGAATGGCATTGCCAAGAATAGGATACTCATAGGTAAGAGATTTATTTACATTGTGTTTATTCTAATGTTTTTTTAATGGTTAAGAGATCATCTCCTTTGAGTTTACTCTGTCCTGAAGGCTCATGAGCATGGCTTGAAACTGCTGAACAGCCTTTTCAGCAGCCGGTCCTCAACAATATTGAATCCTTATTTAAACCCACCCATATCAGGTGGAGAATGTGGCTAACTGTAAGCAGTATCCTCAAAATGTAAAACTGTTTTTATTGTCAACAGTCATTTGTAATCATTATTTAAAATAGAGTGGGCAGTGATTTACTTCGAGAAGTACATAATTTTACTATTTCCTTTAAGCCCTTTTCAAGGATGGAAAAGTACACTTTCCAAAAATGACGTGCATTTTGGAGAATGGAGATGTAGCATATAAATAATCATGAACTTTTCCTTACTGCTCTAATCATATTGGGTTAAATTAATTCATGCAGGAAAAATGTGCATGTTACATAGCACTAAAGGTTAACACTTGATAACAAATGAAGTATTAGCTGTAATAGTTTATATGTGTCTATCTTTATTTCTCTTTCCACAAATTTCCAGTGACTTTCACAGTACTTCGGTGAAATAGATAGTGGGATATTGAGGCGCAGGAGTTGAGGGTGATGAAATAGCCTATGGCAGAGAGGGAATGAGAATTCACAAGTCCTTGGCTCCCTGTCCCATCTCTAGACCACAAACTATTTCAGGTTGGGGAAAAAACTCTTAATGTGGGATCTTATAAATTTATGTCCACCTGAGTCATAACATCAAAATCTTGCGTGGTCAAGCCACTACCATTCAGTACCTGGTGTGTTTTCTTGGTCCAGCCCCATGTTGCTCTGTGAAGGCCTGTGCTTGCTTTTCCTTTCTGGCTCATTGCCCTGGCTGCAGAGTGCATTGTTTTGGATGGCTGTCAACACAGTCTCTTTGATCTGTCTTTCCTGTGTTATACCTGCTGACTTGGAAGCAACTGGAGAAGTGCAGGTGCTTTGCTGTTGAGGGAGCTGGGAGATGTTCTATGTGCAAATCCAGTGTGCTACTAGGCTTTTTTGCTTTCCTCTGTAGCCTTCAAAATTAGAAGTAGTCAGACTGCGAAGTATGAAGGTTGTTTTCCAAGTCATAAGCAGAGTAAGGAAGTTGGCATGCACTGAGTGTTTCATCCCGTAGATTCTTTGGAAGTCCCCGTCTCTGTGTGTTTGCATTCCTCACATATAAATCAGAAATAACTGTACTTGTTTTGTCACTCTTGAGAGCTCTGTTTCCCCACCTGACAGAGACTACAATCATACATCCTCATGGTTCAGTCCAAGGTTTATGCAAGAAGCAAAATAATGCAGCCCGGAGTTACTTAGTGCAAAGTACAGAAGGGGACTCATGTGGATGCATAAGAAACTTGGTAGTGGAAAATTGTGTCACTTGTGCCTGTACAAGATTAAGTGTTCTTCCGCAAGAACTTTGTGCCTTTTCTGCACTGGTTTTGATGATTAACCAGTGCGTGATGCAGTGAAGAATGAAGCTTAGAGATCCTGTAAGGTCTCTATGCATAAAGGTGACAATAATTGTCTTAGATAGGACTTTGTGCAAATAATTGCCAGTCCTCTGGCATTGTTTCTTAGGACTTCTGTAAATGCACTCTGAAGCTTTATAGTATTCAGCCTGGAGAAGAGAAGGTTCTGGGGAGATCTTACAGCACCTTCCAATACCTAAAGGGGCCTACAAGAAAGCTGGGGAAGGACTTTTTACAAGGCCATGTAATGATAGGACAAGGTGGAATGGCTTTAGACTGAAAGAGTGTAGCTTTAGATTAGATATTAGAAAGAAATTCTTTACTTTGAGGGTGGTGAGACACTGGAACAGATTGTCCAGAGAAGCTGGGGATGTCTATCCCTGGAAGTGTTTAAGGCCAGGTTGGATGGGGCCCTGAGGAACCTGGTCTACTGGAAGGACTTCCTGCCCATGGCAGGAGTTGGAACCAAATGATCTTTAGACTAGATCATTTAGTTTCTTCCAACCCAAACTGTTCTGTGATTTTTTGATCAAAAGAAAATATGAGGCCAAGTCCGTATGTCTGCATCAAACTGTAA
Source organism: Gymnorhina tibicen (assembly GCA_013399875.1). Taxonomy (NCBI): domain Eukaryota; kingdom Metazoa; phylum Chordata; class Aves; order Passeriformes; family Artamidae; genus Gymnorhina; species Gymnorhina tibicen. Next base: position 232,276 of record VXAZ01000420.1, on the reverse strand, counting down.
TGTTCACTGGAAGAGTAGAAATGTGTGGCCTGAAATTTTTCTGAGTTTAGTAGATTGGTGTACAGGAGAGAATGGAAGGTATGGTTACTTGCTTAGAATGTCAGATAACTAAGTCCTGTCAGATCTTTTTAGATTTCTCTTTGGAAAAGTCAGGAGTATCCATCTGGTACAAGAAGATGGAGCTTAAGGTAACAGGTGGGAAGCAGTCAGTGGATTTGTGACTGCTGGTACCATGGAGTTGGAGGAGGCAGCCTTTGTGAGGTAAAGGGAAAAATAAGACATTTATAGCAGGGGAAACCATGGTAAAATTTTGCTATGAATTCATAGTGCATTCACTGCTGTTGAGTCATGTTGGAGATCCATAATGGGAATACTGGTACATATCTTATTATGGAAAATAGAGACAAAATAGTTGAGAGAAGCAACTGGAGAACTTGGGAATCTGTGAAGAACAGTGGGGGCCTTTTCGGGAAGGTTCCAGAAACCAAAGAGCAGAGCAGTTGCATGAAGGTACTTACAGGGAATGAAGTGCTCCTTAAAGGGTTAAGGAGAGCTGGGTTGAGTGACCATTTTGTAGTAAGTGGGAGTTTTAATGACTGGAAAGAAAACAAAATGACTATGAGGAGCGTAACAAGATTGAAGGTTATGGTTTTATATGGGATAGAGGAGTAGTAATTACAGGCTGAGGGTGAGTGTCAGATATTGTTGGATGAGGGCGAGCGAGGCGTTAGGCAAGCAGGAAGGTGGGCAGCTGCTGACAGCTCAGAGGTGTGGGATAAGAAGGCAAGATCTGAGGGAGCGCTGTGCAAAGGTGAGCGAGTGGGAAGAGACAGGAAGCAGCAGTGGGCTCTCAAACATGGAAAATGAGAAGGCCAACACCTGGTGGTCTGGGGGATGATTCCCCTTCTTGAGCCATTCAGTCTTTCCACCAGGCTCAGGATGGTGGGACAGTAAGAGCATTTTCTCTGAAAGAAATTATAGCCTGCGTTGTTTGCTTCGATAGCTCCGAAATCCACAAGTGGCTGCTTGTAAAGCAGAACTCTAAAGCTGAGGATGGAGTCCAGGTTGTACAGTGGCACTCCTCTCTTCTTTTTTAAGAAAAGTGCTGATGCAGCTTTGCTTTTAACAGCTGCTCTATGAATCTACTGCAAAAGAATTAAATTACTTAGTTTACTGGATGTAAATGAAGTCTTATTTTTAAAACATCCATATTAATTTTGTGACATGGCTCATCTACCCATTCCTATCTCCTGACAATTTCATGGGTTGCTTTCCTTTTAACACAAGTCTTTTGAAGGAAGTAGGCTTCTGACTAAGCTTTATTTCCCCTGACCTTGGAGGAGGAAGGAAGGGAGACTAACAGCAGTACATAATTATTCAAAAAATAATTATATCATCCCCAGAATTTGATAATGGTACTTAGTTTTTAGCCAGACATTCTTGTTGAATTACTCTTACTGGTCTTCCTGGCTAAAGCACTCCTTGCAAATAGTCCTGTAAGTAGGTTTTATTGACTTTGGAGATAAAAGAGTGTTATAAATTTAGTCAAATTTTGACACTTGGAGCTTTGATAGTATCCTTTCTTAAAAAACAGGATGTATTTCTTCTTTATAAATGCCTGAATTCATTGCTAAATAGGCCAAACAAGCCACAGTTTAAAATGTGGGACAATAATTTCTTTTCCTATTTAAAGCTAAGTTGGTTTTTCAGGTGGCACTGGTTTTGTTTTTTGTTTTCTTGTGTTGGTTGTTCTGTTGTTTTGGGTTTTTTTAACTGCTTCCACAGTTACAGTGATACAGTGCACAGTGGTAGTGCACTGTAAAAAAACTCCACTTACATGAAAATTGTTGAAGATTTCAACAATCTTATTCGAGAATATGTCAGAAGCTCTTGAAAGAAATGGCCCTCTAGTTTTCTGAGCATTTTGATAGAGCTCACTGTAGTCAACTACACATCGGTGAAAGGCCGTCTCTTTTGTTCTTTTTTTGTTCTTCATTTAGCACTACTTTCCTACTTTCACAGGTCACTTTTTGTGTAGCTCAGAAGTGCTGATCCAAGCGTGTTGGTCTCTGCCACCTGTAGTCACTTGTGTAAGCAGCCAGTGAAAATAAACTTTCCATAACAGTCCTGTAGATTTGACTATATGCCAAAAAACACATGCATGATTCCTGACCCCTTGTACTGTAACAATAACACGAGACACACAGCCACTTTTTGTTTATTGCTAGACTTCTTACATAGCTACTGAACCATGGTGGAAGTAACATGAAAGCTCTGTGCTTCTTGTAAATATTAGCATTTCCTTCTCTCTCAGTGTGTGTGAGAATGGGATGGGGGGGGGGAAATATCTTGGCTTTGACATCCCGGAGAGAGGATTCTGTAAATATGTGAAGATAAAAACATCCAACAATAAATCGTTAAAGTGTTAAGCAAACCGTTTCACCTACAATCTTGGCATTTATGTTTTTGGCTTCTAAGCCTTTTGCTGTCACTCATCCTATCTTGTATCTTCTGTCTTTATTAGGAGGACATTGTCTTCTGTTCAGAGGTACTTACTGCCTTGTTCTCATGGAGTAAATTCATAGATTTATTTTGCTGTTTTTCACTGCAATTCACATGAGATTTCTCTTTCTGTACCTCCCACTAGCTGGCTTTGTGGTTTATCCAAATTTTGCCTGAGATGCTGGGCTCAAAGCAGTACTGTTAGTCCATCTTCCCCAAAATACCTGGAACATTTAATTAATTTTCAGTGCATCAGTGTAAATTTGCATTGCATTTATACTTCGGGGTAAATGTTTGCTCCTCTTGGTTTGTGGGTTTTTTTTGTATCTGAACTGACCATGTGTTTTCCTTTTGGATCTCTGCTACTCTAGTTCACACATCAGGAAGTAAAAAGAGACATTAACAAATGAATCATTCTATTTCCTTCATAACTCTTTCAGTAGGCAGCACAACTAATTTTAACCAAGAGTAGGATCCATTACTTGTTACTTTGTTTCCCAGCATTTGATGGTGTCAATATTAATGTATCTAAAGACTCTGAAAGGTGGCACATTCTCGTTATGGTGAATGACAGACTTAGCAAATGATAATGAAGATTAGGAGTTAGTAAGACTCACAGCAGTAAACTCAAAAATAATTCAATCATTATATTGTCATCATATATAAGATAATGACTTTGGTAAGAAAATAATTATAAAGTGAATTGAGTTCTGATCTTTTCAGCCTTACTAGGAACTCTGTTGAAAACATGTTCTTACTCATCTTTAATAAATGCCTGAATTCAGTGCAAAATTAAATGGATGGATGAGCTTTTAGAATGTTTGAGAGTTGTGTAGACATGCCACAGGGTACAAATTAACCTGTACTTTCTTCACATTTGTCCCACCAGCATCATAGAAGAGTGAGACTTCACAACATTTGCTGTTCCATTGTCATTCCATTCCAGTGTCAGTGCAGGTTCAGCTCTAGGCAAATCCTTACCATTGCTTTTCTGGCTTCTTCTAAAAGACCTCTGCTAACAGAAGGTTCACAGCTCTGCAGAACAACCTGTTTCTGTGCTTCACTATTTGCTTTAGAGAGCTATTTTCTACTTTGCTTTCTGTGATTCAGTTTAGAACCACAAATACTGTGAGCGTAAGGGATAGGTTGTTCTGTTCCTTTTTCCCATGCTGTGCAGTTACGCTGACTGTAAAAATTACATGTGAGTGTTGCAGCAGGGCAGTGCTGTCATCCTCTCTAGAAACAACCAAGAAAACACACTAGTTATGTGAAGTAAGCCATAGACTGGCAGAGTAACATCTTAATAAAAATTGATTTGAGACTTTTCATGCATTTTATTTTCCTTCCAGTGCTAAAAATTATGACTCCTTAGGTACACATGTTGGGTTCCCCTCTATTACCCATAATAGTTGAAAATAAAAGTGTAACTGGTTCTGGTTTTACTGCAAGTTGATATGTTAGAAACAATTGTACGCTTGTTTTTACAAGAAAGTGGTAAAACTCGTACCACTTAAATATGCATTTCAAAATGTGTTTTGACTGGTGAGAAGGTTGGGGAGCAAATTGATTCATGTTCTCAATAAGAGCGAGTGGCTGAGCCATTCAAGGGAAGTTGCCTTTGTTCATGTAAAGACTCTCAAGTTTGTTGGTCTTGTAAAGACTAAGTAACAAACAGAATAACAAGGCTATCAAAGGTGGAAACCATTCATTGCAGTTCTGCTGGTGTGCAAGGTTTTTATTTGGTGAAGTTTCATGAAGAGAGTAAAAGGAGAAAATCACTGCTGTGAGGAAATTCACTTGAGACGAAGTACACGTTTGAGCACTTGACACAGAAGCAATGTTCAGGGAGTTCTGTGGAGAAGGGAATTTGCTGTTCCACTGGCATTTGTATTCTTTGCTGATATTCATTTGTGAACACTGTTAAATGTATATAATACTTCCATTCATTGATGAAAAGGGAAGGTCAAACAGAAAGTCAGCTTCTTTGTAGATGATGTGTAGAACAAAGTTGTGCTGTTACCATTAATAGAAGGTAAATCACAAAGTCCCTAGAGAGACAGGAAAGTAAGCTGAAATGTAGCTTTAGGGAGAAATACCTGATAACAAACTGATGAAAACAAGTCTAAGTTTAAATACTAAAAATGGAGAAATTGCAAATGAAAAATGCTGTGAGAATGGAACGAAAAGGAGACAAGAATATGTAATATATTGTGATAATAACAGAACAGGCCAAGACAGTTTCTAACTGTGCTGGTGTAGCCTTATACAACAGAAGAGTGTTGGTCTTGTGCTGTGCTGGCACAGGCACTGTGCTGTAGGATTCATTTCTTGCCACTTTGTTACCAAAGCTGTACTGACAAATTTGAAGAAATACAGGAAAGATGAAGAACACCTACTACAGAGAGACTAGTGAAGAAATATTGCTTGAAATAAACACCCCAAACTACACCCCTACACCCAAGTCCAAATCCTAATCTCATCAAAGTCTGGGGTTTAGCTTCTCCTGTTCCTTTTTTTCTTCAAAATTTGTGCACTAGTATGATTCATAACTATTTTTTTTCCCCCATGGCTGTGATTTCTAGTGTGGCAAACAGCTTTGAGCACATGTTAAAGTTTTACTGAAAAGAGTGAAAAAGTGATGTTTGTTGTTTCCTAATTCCATAATCACTATAACAAATGGACTAAGGCATTTTACAGTCAGATCTGTATGACTCAGGATGCATTTGGCAGTGTCAAACCTGTGTGTGTTAGAGAGCTGTTTTTTCTGTAAAAAAGATTGGGCACCTAAAGAACTTTCTGAATTCAGCAATAGCTCACTGCAGCCACTAAAGTGAAGCGTGGGGGAGAAGGCAGATTTTAGCATTCTCTTATGTATACAGAACAGGAGAGACTGGATAATAGTCTTTTCTGAGATGCAAACGCAGCCATTGTTAGACGAAATACAAAGAAACAAAGCTGAAGTTTTGACAGTAGGTAAATACTTGGTTTCCTGAACCCCTGTAATGTTCAAGTGTCATCATGGACCAGATTATCATCTCAGACAAATACAAATACGAAGCAAATTAATACAAAGCAAGATCTTTAGCAAAAGTGAGCTGGAGGTTTGTTTAAAAGGCTACTAAGGCCATTTACAATCTCTAAAAGGAATGTTTTGTCACTGAAAAATGGCAGCTGTGATGAGGGTTTCTGTTTTATTCAATCAGGAATAAATTCCCTATGAGAAATTCAGTTTTTGTTCACACACTGTGTTACATCATCCTGTGGCTGAGATTACCTTAAATAGTTACAGATTATACTCCAGAAAAGAATGTTTTTGTTTCAGTAAAGTATTGCATGGGAGTTTCCTTCTGATTCAAATTCTTTAATTTGTAAGTGTGACGATTGTGTGATTTCAGCAGATCTTTCTCAACTAGCAGAGTGAGTTGCAAGCAGCTTTCTTCTTATTGCAGAGGGGTATTACCTAAAAATCAGCACTACACTGAAGCAGATTTGAGGTCATAAATGCATTCTTGAGTGAATTTTCTCTGCAACTGAAAGTGTTTTACATAATTGAGTCTGTTTTGTATGTGTTCCCTTTTTAGCCTACACATAAACCTCCTTTATGAGTCAGGGAAGTTAACAAAAAGAGTTAGGTACTTTCCTGAACTGGCATCCTCAGCATTGTAGAGCTAACCCTGTTTAACTGTTTTGAAGCATTAATCACAATTCTCATTAAAATAGGTATGAGGGGAAAACTGAAAGTGAACATACTTTTTTATTTAAAACCTGCTGGCAAACTCTGAACTTCTGTGCACAGTCTGTGTGTCTTGGAAGTAGATTGGTCTCAAGTAGAGAAGTAGATTGGTGAAGAGCTTGCAGTGTTCTCCCCATCTAAGGATGAAATGTTGCTGTGTCTTTTTGATTTTGTCTGACACTCCTGACACAATCTGCTTAGTGATGCTGTACAATGTATGTATTCTTCATGCTGAGATCATCTGTATACATGTACTTTTGTGCTTTGTTTACGTTCTGTCATTTCATACCTTTGTTTTGTGTAATATCTGTATCTGCCTCTTATTTTTCCTTCATCTAAAATTTGAATTAATGTAGAAGTTCTTGACTTAGAATGTCTTTTATGTGTTATGTCAAACATACACTTGTACTGAAATGCTTCTTGTAATTGAAAAAAAATAGTCTGCAGCTATAAATGCTTATTCAAATTGTTGTTTTTGAAGCATTTACCATATGGCATTTGCTTGGAGATTGTTGTGGTATCAGGTGATAAACTTCGGGTATTCCCATGCAAATCAAATTCAAAGAGCTAGTCCTTTGTATTGCATTTTCTTGTAGTAGTACGAGCCACATAAAAGAACCATTACCTAATATTCTTCTAAACAGAAGGTGACTGCATTGTCAAAGACTGCTGGTGAGTAATTGCAGACAGTGTGCCAGATTGTGACTAACTGGGTACAAAATTTTAAGATTAAATCATTTACAAACTAGTAATGACTTTTCAATGCAGCTTTTCTTCCTGTAATCTGAAGTGCTTAAAATGGACTTCATTTTATATGTTGTCAAAGCATTGTCTGTATTTATTTGTAAGCAAATGCAAAATGGTCTCTCAGCGTACAAGTGCTTCTTTTGGGGTTTGGGATGACAGCATTCTTCAGAATGATCAAAAGGAAATGAAATAAATGATCAGGTTTCACATAAGCAAATAAAGGAAACTTCACTCTAGTGGTTATCTGGATACAGTCAATATAATGGCCTGTGTACTGTGTTCCTGTGAAGTAATGTGGTAGTCTGGATTTCTTTCCTAATGAATAAGCATTTGTCATATAAAAATCATCCCTGAGGAATTATCTTATGTAAGGAGTTAGTGCAGTTGAAGAGACATATGGATCACAGAAGGCCATTAATTCAGAGATCCTTTTAGAGCTCAGGGGGAATACATTGCATTTGTTCCCTATTTATAATATATCCCAAGGTGTAACATCAAAAATATCCTCAATGCTAGTTTAGTGTGAATGCTCACTGATTATGTATGGTGGAGATCTTTCATGTGTGAGTGCTGCTAGCCTAGAGGAGAAATAACTTGAATACCAAAAGCAGTGAGAATTACCTGCTCATAGAGTTTTAGTTCATTAATGTCAGAGTATGTATGGCCACAGTACTCAGCTACCTGGTAGGGACCATACACAAATGGCTTCTGAAGTAATGACATTTTGGCCGTTCCTTTTTCTCCTCTCTCAGTAATGAATCTTCAGCACTACTTTAGCTTTCCAGGTGTCTTAACTGCATCATGCTTTGATTTAAACCTCAAGCTATGCTACACGAGGTTTAGGTTGGACATCAGAATGAATTTCTTCACAGAAAGGTTGTTAAACATTGGAATGGGTTTCCCGGGGAGGTGGTGGAGTCACTGTCCCTGGAGGTGTTCAAGAAACAACTGAATGTGGTGTCATGGTCTACCTGACAAGGTGGTACTGGGTCATAGGTTGGGCTTGATGGTCTTAGAGGTCTTTTCCAACCTAAATGATTCTGTGATTCTAAGATCATTGTAACCTTTAAGATACATTTTTTATTGTATTATGTATAAAAGAAACAAGTCTGAAGATAATAAATTGAACACTGGTTTACAAAGACTTACAGCAAAATCCAATCTTTGTTTCTTTTGTTGCACGCTAGGAGGCTTTTCAATGGGAGGTGGAATGGCAATGCATTTGGCATATAGGTTTCATCAGGATCTGGCAGGAGTCTTTGCCTTGTCTAGTTTTCTCAATAAGGACTCTGCTGTTTACCAGGTGAGTGTGTAGTAAGTCTTATAGAAAACCTGCTTAGCTACATGGAAAATGTGGTGATTAACATCCATTATACAAGTTTATTCATCTGATGCAGTTGATTCATATTCTAAACTTATGCCATTTCCTGGAAATAGATAATCAGAATATTAGGAAAGTGAGGCTTTATAGCTGTCTTTAAATGATGTTTTGTTGCACTTTTTTGCACAGACAGTACAATTATTAAAGTGTAGAAGGAGATTAACAAATGAAATGCTTTACTAGTTGTCCTTAGTTGTTAAAGAGTTGGTGTAAGCATAACTATACCTTTGAAAATTTGTGATGCATTATAGTGCTCATGAGCTCCATTTCCTGTCATGAATTTTTTTTCTGTTTCTCTTATTTGGAGAGGGGTATAGACCTTAAAGTAAACCTTACCATTTGTCAAGAGTTACCATATTAGAATTTGAAGGGCATTTTTTTCCAGTATTTCCTCATTTACTTCTATAGAGATAGTACAATATGACCCCTAAAATGTACATTAGTAAGTGCAATGCTATATAAGTTGTCACCATGTAATTGTAAATATTCTTTTAAAATTTTTGGCAGTATGTCTGACAGTGTTTCCTTTCCATCTAGGCTTTGAAAAGAAATGAAAGTGCTCTTCCAGAATTATTTCAGTGCCATGGAACTGCTGATGAACTAGTTCTCTACTCATGGGGTGAAGAGACCAACAAGATGTTAAAGTCTCTGGGAGTATCAGCATCACTTCATACTTTTCCAAACCTCAGTCATGAGCTGAACAGAACTGAAATAGAGCAACTAAAATTCTGGATTGTAAAGAAATTGCCGGTTGAAGCACCAGAGGCAAATGAATAAACGAAGATCCAGCCTCATACTTTCTGATTTTCGTAGTTGTAAAATCACGTGTGACAAATACATGGGTGTCCCATATCCCTTGTGTAAGCACAACTTCAAGTAGACACTTTCATATTCCATAAAGTTCACCTAAGTGTGGTGAAAAGATGGTGCTGACCACTAAACCTCACTTTATCGTATGGTTTTCTTCTTCTGTTTTCTTGTCCAGTTTTTAAGCACACGTCAGTCTACAAAAAATAATGACTGATAATATTAAAACCATTCCAAAATAATCAAAGCAATATTCAGGAAGCATTGTTCTGAATGTCCCAGAAAATTTTTTTTTTTGGAGGGTGGGCAGGGAGGTGTTCTAAGATGGAAAAATACGCAGTGGGACGGTTGTTTCTAATGGCATTACAGCAACAAAAATTATTAAAATTATTAAAATAATGCAGTTTTACTTGTAGAAATGCATGCATCTATTCAAGTTAGTTTGGTGAGAGGAACTGTATTGGCTTCAGCTGGATTCTCAGCCTGTAGGAATGAACCTGCCTCCAAGCAGAGTTGTATGTCACCTCAAAAAAAATCAGGTTTGTGTTATATTTTGAAAAGTCCTGAGTAGCTGTGTCTAGCTATACCACAGGCCCTTGTTGTTGCCCATTCTCATTGTTTTGTTACTCAGAGATCTAGCTTTGTGTGAGTTTGTTGAGCCCTGTGTGGTTTGCAGTGTAGATTAAAACAAAAAAAGAAGTGCCATCATGATTGCTAAGATCTATCCTGTTTTTGAAGAAATCATTCTTTGGACCCTGTTCCTGTAGAAACTTATTTTTGCCAAGAGTTTTCTTTTGGCCTGCAAGACCACATTTTAAATTAAAAGATGAGGATACTTGACTCCTCCGTGAATATTTAAAAGTTGTAAATAATGATTGTGATATAAAGAAAGCTTGTATCCCCTTATTTTAATGGTGGATGATTCATCTCTCTGTCAGTTTGATAAATTAACTCAGAGTATAAATATCTATTCTTATGTAATTGTAATGCTTTTTTTATTTCTCCCCCCTCTGCCCCATTTTCTACTCCCCAATTTCAGTAATTTTTCTAGCATGACAAGCTATTCAGCCTTTTGCCAAAGCCAATAGATCCAAGTCTCTTGCTTAATCCTCTCCTCTTCCCGTTTTTGAGGAGTGGATCTGGGACACTGTTGTTTGCTCTGTCACAGCAGATTGCTGCCAGTACTGACTATGACTCCAGAAGTATCAGCCAGCTCCCAGGGACTAAGTTTTATTTGAATCCTCATGCCCTGAGACCTCAGCCAGCTTTTACCTATCTTGAAGAGTAAGCAAAGGGAAAAAAATTTCACTGTTCAAGTACAAGGCATGTAATTGGCAGTAGCAAGTAACAACTTCCTGCTGCTAAAAATATTTTGCTTTATTTCATTTTCCTAGCATTAGCAAGTCAGCAGTCTGTTCTGAAAAACAGCATTTTAAATGGCACATGAAAACTCAGCAATTTGAAACAGTAAGTGAACAGCAGTTTTTCCTGGTGCCCTAGGCTTCCTAATTACTGCAAATTAAATTGAAACAGGTGTGTTCAGGGGCAGCTGAGCTAACATTGCCTTGGCCCAACTCTAATTGCAATCCTTGACAAGTGAAGTAGCAGCATTTTGGGGATAATACATCACTTTTGCCCCATTTTCTGCTCTTCCTGAGCTCCTATCAGGAAGCTCTTTGAACCCCTAATGCAAGGTGGCAATTCATTTTGGTGACAAGTGCATTCAGATGGGAAAGTGGCAGGCTTCTGGCAAGGTGTCTTTTAACAAGCTCAGAGAAGAGGATAAGACAGTTGAAGGAATATCACGGAGGGAATAGAAAATATTACCAAGCCAAACACAACTCTTTTGATTGTTTTCGCAGTGTCAATAATTGCAAATACAGTGGATACAGGGTTTGGCTTAGTTCCCATGATATAAGTTGAAAAGCAATTACAAATGTCACAACATCCTTAGAAAACAGTACGTCCCCAGTTTGCATCTATTTTCTCCCATCTTCTTGGCTTGTGAGAGAAATGCCAAGTAACCAGGAGATGCATTGTGACATAAGACTGGAAATCCATTAGGTATATGCTGTAATGGAATCCCAAATCTCAGAGGTTTTGAGGTCACTTTTGGGATGCTGGAGAACTCAACAGTTTTCCTTCAGTCTGCAGGAGTGAGGATAGTGGGACTCGCTTGTCCCTTTTGCTGAGGATGGTGTGGCTCTGTCCCAGATGGTGCCAAGCTCATGTTGGACAAACAGATTGAAGTTTAGCCCAGAAAAATTTGGGTTGTTGGTTGGTATTGAGAAGCAGCCAGAGGCAATATTAGTCCTTGAAGACAGTGGGCCTGCTGTTAGATCTCTAGTCAAATGAAAACCTTAATAGTCAAAATTAGCCCAGCTGCTTGACAGCATGTTTCAGAAGTAATTCAGACAGCTTTTTGACTGGCCTCTTTTTTTGACCTGGCCCTTTTTTACCACACTTAAAAACTTCATTTTTAATTTGATACTGAAAATAGAGTAAGGGTTTATTTCCAAAAGGATATCTCTGTAATGCTTATGGCACTGCAGCTCCAGGACCTGCCTGTTGATTTCTGGGTAGAGTTTGAAGTGCTTCTTAGAGTCTTTAAGAATCAAAAAGACTTCCCTTTGGACTAAATGCTTGCATGTTGTTGGGACAGAGTTCCTGTATCAGGTGCCAGGGCATACAGAGCCCTGAACTGGTATGTCTTACCAGCTGAATTTAGATTCAGATGAAGAGACTGAAAAAGAATGCAACCTTTCTCATTCATCCTTAATGTTTCACTCCTGATCATACAAAAATGTTAAGGAGAAAGATGCCCTTCACTCAGGAGGAACAAACTTGAAGTGCTTTCCTTTTCTTTTTTTTTTTTTCCCCTCTGTACATGAGCTTTGTCCTGTTTCTGTTCGTGTTTAAAGATACAGTCCTGAACAGCATTTTGAGGAAGAGTTCGCAAAATTTAAGTGCCAAGCCTGGATGTGTACAACTTGAGCTACTGAAGATACAGAAACATAAACTAGAAAGAGGGCAGCTCTGTCCTGCTCCAGAAGAGGCAGGAGCAATTAGTTGGCAATGTTTTAACTGTAACTCTTTTGAGGTATTTTTTTCTTTCCTTTCAAAATTAGATAAGAGTTTGGCTTTAAAGTCCAAACTTATGATACCATTTAAAAATATAACTGGAATAATTGACTGAGTAAATCCATTCAGATTGATATTATTTTCTTGGAGCTTGGTACTGTTTTGGTGAAACACACAATTCAGGAGGCAAAAGAAAACTAGTTTAACAAAAACTTTAACTCTTGGTCTCAGGGTGTTCCATACTGCTTCAGAAACAAAGTACTAGTGTTTGGACTTTTTTTTTTTTTTACTTTTCTGACACTTCACATTAGTATTTCAGATGTTTGAAATTTGTGACTAGATCATTGCTGTGAATGTGGGTGCCTTCTGAGTAATTCATGTGCTTGTACAGATGTATAAAGCCAGAGAACAAATACGAATAAGACAGAAATTGGCTGAGTAATGTGGGAAGCCAGAAGTCATTGGTAACATAATTTTGACATTAAAGCAAGAAATTCTCTACTTAAATTAATCTCTTCTCATGTTAGATCTTTCACTGCTTTTTAGTAAATCATCTTTAAAGCCATTTAACAAGTCTCTACAGATGAAGTGAGCCAAGTGGGTGAAAGTAACTTGTATTTATAAAGATGAGATCCAGATGGCAAAACATGGAAATGGGAACCTAGTGGACAATGTTAGAACAAAATTTGTCGGGACATAGATGGAGGAAAGTGGATATAAGTTTACTTTGCAGTTGATCGTTCTAGGACAGCTGAGAAGATTGTTCAGGAGATCTTGGAAAGTGGATATAAGTTTACTTTGCAGTTGATCGTTCTAGGACAGCTGAGAAGATTGTTCAGGAGATCTTGGAAAGTGGATATAAGTTTACTTTGCAGTTGATCGTTCTAGGACAGCTGAGAAGATTGTTCAGGAGATCTTAGAAAATAAATTGTTCTGTAAGTTTTCCAGCTTGACTCAACCTTCATTTGAGATGCAGCTGATTAAGGGTGCTCTAGAGAAAGGAAATAACAATTACCAATTCAGTTTCCTACTTCTGTTTCTTTTCCCAATCCTCTTCCACTGTGGGAACCTGATACAGCTACACAGAAGAAAGAGAAACTAGCAATTCTATTTTCGGTATCAGGTTGTCTGTTCAAATGTTTCTCTGCACACTGCACTGGGACTTAGCACCTGCCTATGCCTTGGGTGAGTGGTGTTTACAGAACAGTTAGATTATAAAAATCATAATTTAGAAGAGCCAGTCGTGTGGATCCATCAAGGCCTCTTATCCCTGCTTAAGAGGCATAATAACTTGCTGTCATCAAGATAAGTTTTGTGAGTTTTAAGTACAGAAATTCCACTCTTCTGTTAAGCATGTGAGGGCTGTAGGCACTGCTTTGGTGAGGAGGCACCTGAAATCTTCTGTGGGTTCAGTGTGTGAATCTGTAGGTTCTTTTAAAAATGTAAGGAAAAGTTGGTATCTCCTTATTAAGTGCTTAAAAACGGTTGTGTAATGCGTGTTAAACATTACTCTTGGATCATTAATTGGTAGTGACAAGGAATTTGTCATGATTCCTGAGAACAAAGCCAGTGAGACTTTGTAACCTGTGCCTTAATACATAGTGGAGACTGTCAAAATAGACCAGAGTGTACTTAGAACTTTTCCACCACTTCATAGGGCCAGTACTTTGTGGTTGGTGGATATTTTACCCTGGCTTCTTAAAAGTAGTTACTGTTCTAAATTAAATGCAACATGAAGCAGTAATAATCTAACAGTCTGCAACTCCTGATAAAAAGCATAGAAGAATTAATTGCTTGCTTGTGCTCTCTTGGTTAGTTAAAGGTGTTTGTCACCACAAAGAATGTACAGTGGTAGACATCAAGTACATAAGATCATAGTTGGAATCAAGGAAGCCATCAAGATGTTGTCACATCTACAGTAGAAAATTTATAAAAAATATATCTGCTGCTGCTTCTTGGCCTTTAAAATATGCAGAAATGAATGAGACTGCAAGCATTACCTGCTGTCATAATTGATCTTAGTGGAAAAAATGCTTTCTGGGGCACGTTTCAGCCAAATACTGATATTCAAGCCTGTGAACAATCTCTGCTGCCTTAGAGCCTATGGTTCCCACTGATGGATCTATGTAGGAAGTCTGGCTTCAAAGATGGAGTTTGTTTTGTTTGAGTTTGGAGGGTTTGGGGTGAAGTTCTTAATGTAGCCAAGGTCTTGTGAGGGGCAGCCATAACAATTATGAATCCTAGTCACACTAGTATGCCGGAATTGCAAAGGCAGTGATTTAATGCTTCCAGAGTAATAAGAATGGTTGAGTGCTCAACCATCCTCCCCTTCCATAGCTTCCATTGCTAATCTCTAGCCCACTTAAGGTATGCTTATATATCAGAGGAGAGTCTCTCTTTGTGTTTACCTTTTTATGAAGCAGAAGTTGGAATAATTTGGAGGTTAATGCGATGCATGATTTAGGCAACAAACTTCATCTATACTTAAAACAGAGCTTGCCTTCATTGTCTTTGCACTGCAGAAATAGTAATGGCTAACTGATGACCTTCTGGGCAAGAACTATCGCATTTTCATCACTAGGATTTTTCCAAATACACGATAATTTAAATCAGGTTTACCCATAGACCCATTTTGACTTAAGCCTCGATCCTGCCTCTTTCAGAGAAATTAAGGTTTTTCAGTGTTTCCACCGAACAGGTTACACACTAAATTGGCTAAATAAATGCCCAGTGAGGAACTCAGCATTCAGAAATGGAATTAACCCTTTCTTTGGTTTGCAAGAGAGTATTTTTCAGTTAGGACTTAGAGGTGCCTGTCTGACTGCCACCTTCCCCACTGGTTGGGGAAGGGAGATGAAGCTTGTTTAGAAGTAGGTTCCCTCTCCTTTTGGCCAGTCAGCCTGTGGAGAAACACTTCATTCCATGACACATCAATCAGATTTACACTTAGAACCGTACAGACCTTTGTACTATGGCCACCTGCAGCAAGTACAGAGGTGATGTGGAGTGCCATGTGCTAATTTAGCATAATTTCCTGAGAAATGAACTGGATGGCAAATGAAGGATGGTGCTGCCAGTATTTATAATAATATATTGATACGGTTTTTTGGAAACACTGTGGCCCCTGTTTCTGTTTGTATTTATAATTTAGCATGAATCATAACCAGAAGTCAGAGCTTGTGCTGGTGAAAAGAATGGATATTAATATTAAAAGTGCCAGGGCAGATTTTGTATATCGAAAGCTGACAAAAAAGACAATTTGCAGAGGTTTCAGTAAGTGCATCATTAAATCATCCTTGGCTCCTTCTCAGTTGTATTTTTTTAAACGATGCTTCTCTAAGCAAAAATATAAACATGTGAAACACTGAAGGTGACTTTCTTGGAAGAACTGGATTTTTTCCTCACTAAGGAAATATATTTTTTCTGAAGATGTCCAACTGATTAATGCCAGACTGCACGGAATTACTGAGTGAAATCCTCAAGATGTTTTAGTGTTTTTATAGCACAACTTGGTTGTCAATGGTTTTGTGTATATAAAAATATTTGGCAGCTTTGTTGACCAGATAGGCGATGGTATGTGAATGTCACATTTTATATAAAGGCCCTTGGTTTCATATCTGCAATTAGGGGTTTAACATTCAGTTGAAACAGCAGTTAAGTGATTGCCTTCATAATTTCTGTAATGTCATGAGAAGGGAGAGCCTTGTGTTGTGCTCCACTCCACCAGCTCTCAATATTTGGTTTTCCTGAAGGCATTTTTGGACCCAGCAAGCTGTCAAGCCTGGAATTGCCTGTAGTCCTGCTGGCCTCGGCAGCTCTCCCCATGGCCCGTGAAGGGACTTAGGTCGGCTCTCCCGGTGATAAAAGCAAGTTCCATCCTTGTAGTGGAACCCCCTTACAATGTTTGGCATGAGCAGCACTGAGAAATGTATGTATTGTATGAATTCCCTTCTTGAATTAACCAAAGTACTACCAGTACTTTGGTTAAGCCACTGTAAAACTACTGGTATGCATTTGTTCATAGTTTGGAAAATACTGTTTTCATTACAGTAAACCAATATAAACATCAGCAATATTGCTATCAAACAAATTAGTTCTCATATGAAATGTATAGTAAGTAAATTTGTTGTGTAGCTGAATACAGTGTTATTTAATGGAACTTGGTTTGGTGCCAAGCAAACATATGGATCTTTAAATGCATTCCCCTTGGAGCTGTGTTGAAATCATCCACCAATAACATGGGCCGAATTCCCTTCCAGATTTGCAGGCTGGCTGCCCTTATTGTGTGAGGTTTGAAATGCAACTAATGGTGCAACAAGTTCTGTTTTGTTAGTTCTTGGGTTTTTAAAAAATTTGCTTCACTAAAGCTTTTCTTCTCTCATTCTCCACCCACACCCCCCTCCCCCCCCAGCAACCTTCCTTTCACCCTGGAAAAGAGTTTTATTTTATCTTCAAAAGCCACAAAGGTCCTTGGTTCCTTTGGGGATTCTTGTCTTCATTTCTCTTCTAGTTTTTTCCTTTTACCAGGGGAAATTGATATAAGGGGAGATAAATGGAAGACAGGGTAATACAGGTAGATATTCTTGCCTTTGCCTCTTTATAATATTAACATTATTACTATAGAAATATATATATTTCTGAAAAATTTTTTCAGAAAGTACTGCCTTTTTTCTTAGCTGTGACAGTCTGTGTTCTTTGACAGGAAGCAGTATTGACAAAGCTACTTCAGCCATCATATTTTTAACCACTGAACTTTAATGGGCTGCCACAACAGGTCACATTACACTTGCAGCAGAAGTAATAGCATAGATCCTTGTCTATGATCTTGCTATTGTGTGTACTTGCTTTGCTTGCTGGACATAGTACTATTTGAAACCAGTGTCATTCCTTTCTTGTAGTGAAACATAAGCGTCAAAGCTTAATACAGTATTCCTCCATAGCAGTCACTGTTAAAGTAGGCCTTAAAAATTACTGTAATTAAGTCATTTCAATTTAACTCACTGCAGTTTCTTTAAAACCTTCCCTTTGTACTTAATAAAATGTTGAAGTGGTGCTAAGAAGGATGGGCTTCGTTTTACTCTGTCAAATTCCCTCCAGTGCTATGACCACAAGTGAGCGTGTTATAACGATCTGTGTGTGCTGATGTCACTTGTAGTCAAAACTGTGTTTTGGCTTACTGAGACAACTAAATGGCACAAATTGTGTTCCTAAATTTGTGCCCAACATCATCTCCAGAGCTTTGAACACATTTAGCTTCTGGCTGGCTGGCCAGACCTGGTCAGGTTACCTGATGGTGGCACACAGAACTTTCAGGCATTCGAAAATAGCTTAACATCCAGCTCCAGGCACTGGATATAGACCACCTTGGAGGGACTTGGCTTTAGGAGAGCAGCAGGAAAATAAAATGTTCTTTCAATAAATAATTAGGAGGACCTGTTAATGCTATACAGAGTAGAGCAGTGTTGTCTGTGCCAGTTCCTTCTGTAAATTGGTGGAGCTCATTTAGGACCAGTTGAACTGTGCCAAAATACATCAGACAATGTCCTTATATGAGTGGAGCTACTGGGGGCTTGACCCTGTGCCATCTGAGGATCTGCTTTTCCTGGATAGTACATCAAGTAAGAGAGGATGTCAAAGAGGCAGTTCAGTAGTATGATTTTTTATTATTGTTTTCTTAGAAATCTCAAGAAAATGTAGGTGAAATGGCGGCAAGATGCTGACAGCTGGAGAGGGGGCACTTGTGTTGGAATTGATACAGCCACCACTGGCAAGCTGAAAGATGTTCTTACTCCCTCAAAAACAGAGTTGGGGTTAATTATAGACCCACTGATGTAATGGGAACATTCTGACCCACTATTATAGTCCTAATCATAGTTGTAAGCATGGTAAATTAAAAAGTCTGTTTTTCTTGCTTTCTGCATACAAATTCCATTTCATAATAACATTTTGCGTTATTTCAGGGAAGTTGCAGGGCTCTGAATGTGATTAAAGTTACTCAGTCATCAGCAACATGACTTGTAACCCACCCAAAGGCTGCTTATAATATTATTGCTTCATTTTGTTACTTCTCTTGAAAATTCCTTAGCTGAAGGTGAGATGTGGTCTAGAGAACCTCAAGTGTTAGACTGGAAAATTAGAGCTTTGTGCAGCTACTACAGCCTGCTGTCTATTTTGTTAAAATCTTGGTGGGAAGGGAATAATGAGGAGTGGAGGCAGCCTGGGGGCATTGAGTCCTGTGTGGAGCATGGAGCAGTGTCTGTGCTGCAGCACTGTGCTCTGTGGGGCACTGTGCTCTGTGGGCACTGTCCAGAGCAGGACCCACAACAGAGGAATCCGCGCAGCTCTGGGACTTCACTGTGTGAATCCAAGCTCAGTCATGTGTTTGCTGGCACATGGACTTTGTGCACTGTTTTTACCAGGTAAGTGCACCAAGTCTGCCACCTTATACTTAAACCCATGTTCTTGTTAGAGACCTTTGGCTCGTGTCTCAGACCAGTTGACTGGCAAACCCAAACTTTCAGTGTAGTCTGTCCTGTCAAAGATCACTTAAGCTGAATAATTCAGCTGCTCACCCTAGGTTCCCTTTGACTTACCTGGGAAGAGTTATCTAGTCCCTTCTGGAAGTGTTTCAGCTTGCAGCCCAGCTCTCTGCATGCCTGTTTTGTGCGAGCAATGTTTTGGACTCAGAGTAGAACTGAGAGTGGAAGGGCAGGAGCCAAACATTCAAGAAGTTTCTTCTGCCTGCAGGGGCACGTTTGGCATATGTATGACCAGGGTATCACATGTGGGGTCAGCATCAGAGTAACGTGAGCCTGTCGACATGCTTTGAGGTTGGGTGGCTGCAAGTAGGTTGTGACCTTGCCTGTTCAGTCAGAGATAAGCTGGGCTTTACTTGTACAGTCCAGATGCAGAGACAAAACCTCTAGGTCTCGAGTGTGTTTGGATCTGGGGTTGCAACCTGAGACCTGAGGTACACTGAGAGATGAGCTGTCATAGCAGTATGCACGGAGGAGAAGGAGGATCCCAGAGGGTATGACCTTCTAGGAAGAAAAATAACATGTACTACTGTTTTGTTTTGTGGGTTGGTTTGGGGTTTTATTTTATTTTATTTTCATATCAAAAGCAATGAATAATATGGGGAGCCAGAATAGTGTTTGAAGTTGGCAGTCAGTACTTGGGAATCAGATATCAGAGATAACAGGCATGATGCAATCCAATGAGACATGCTTGGAGGGGGTGAGGGTGGACAGCAGAGATGGTGAATAACCTTCAGAGGAAAGACTCTGGGGGACATAACCACATTTCAGAGAAGATGTAATACTTAAGGGGCCAGAGGGGCAGTAGAAAATGTCAGAAGCCTTTGAGAGGGCCAGAAGGTTATGATCTGTTCCCCAGCCACCACTTGGAGATAAGCTTCTCTTTGGGAAAGAATCAGAAATATTTAAAATTTATGTGATGTGCATTAAATAAAGTGCATTGTCAGCTGATCCCTCAGCCAAATTTTAAACATGGCCAGAAGCTTTTCAAAGCTTTGTAATCTTTTAAATTATAAATCAATGTTTTTACACTGTATTGAAATTACCATAAACTCCCAGCCTTTGTGATAAGCCACCAGATAAAGCAGTAGAAGCCAGCAAATATTTCTTGCTAATAATCTCAGAAGAAGTTCTTAATTCTTTCCCAAAAGACTGAAAAAATTGATTCCCAAATTCAGTTCAAACTGGTGTGGGTATCTGCTGCTTTGGATATATAGGGTGTAATTCCTTGGATAAAGGTTAGAAGACTGCTGGTTAAAAGACACTTGAAAGTATGTTAGTTTAGCAAAGTGAAACAAAAGGCACACTGTAAAAAAAAAAGAAACTGCTCAGACTAGTTTCTCTGTCCCAAATAAAATGTGGGAAGTAAACCAACTGCATAATGGACTAAATGCAGAGCTAAAAACTTGTGTCATTCTATTGCAAATGGCATGATTTTGTGATGTATTTCATAAAGCTGTAGCTCATTTAAAGTCATGACTCTGTGAGAATTTTTATGTATTGGTATTTCAAGTTTACAGTCTGAATTGCATGAAAATTGAAAATATGCTCTAAAAACTCTGGAAATCCAAAGCAAAGAAAAAAAACACAAGCACAAATGATCTTTAGTAAAAAAGATAATGTGGGATTTTTAAAGCTGGTCATAAAACCTTGGGGTATATATCTGAGTGCAATATGTGAGTAACCTGGATTTGAGTGCTACATTTCACCACCAACTTCAAAGAGATTATCCAGCCTCAAGAGGAATATTTGCTAAGTAATATGACCAGGTCAATACGAGGGTGATTCCACTGCATGACTTCACTGCCATGTGAATTTACAGACATGTAACTTAAAACTTCATTCTTGCAGATAAACAGTTTTTTCCTTACTCTTTTTGAAGTGAACCTGGAAAACATCTGATCACCATCCTCCTTAATTTTTTTTTCTTTTTTTCATATTAGGGAAATTACTGTCACTTATTCCTTGATATTCAGTTCCTAGATGAAATCTAAGTTCTTCAGCCTTGCCTTATGTCATGTTTTGTAGGCCTATATAATTTTTATTGCCAGTGTTGAACTTGGTTAGAGTCCTCTGGACGAGGCCTTGCAATAGCAAAGTTGCACAGAATAACTACTGCCCATCTCTTAGGAATGTTGTTCACATTTTTAATGCAAACCAAAAAGAACTTTTCTCTCTTTCAGCATAATGATAGTGAATTGTATGTGGTTTGTCATATGCTGTAACTCCAAATCCCCCAAGTTCATCTATATTTTGTGGCAGTACAAAAAATAACAAAAAAAAAATTACCTTTTTTAGAGTGAGTTGGCTTAAAAGGAACCAAATTCAATTTAACTCTCTCCTTAAAAAAAAAATGGGGGGGGGGCGGGGGGGAGAATTATTTTTTTTGGGTGGAGAGCTTTTATTTCTAGCTTCATACCAAAGCAAATTTTTATGGCTGAGTTATAAACCCCTGAAAATTGCAGTTCATAATGGAAACATTGGCAGACGCTGAACGACGCTGCTGTAAAGTAGTATGATGCTTTAAGTTTTTCCACTTTTAGACCTGGAATAAAACTAAATTACAACACTTTCCGTACAGGCATTTGATTTTCCCCCCAGTAATTTCTGCTGGATCTGTCCAGTGTTTCCTGACTTCCTATGTTGCCATTGGACTTTTTCCTATTGACTCTGCAATTGGTTTCATTCAATCAGTAGATTTACCAATGGGGATGCTCACACAAAGTGTTGTTTTCTGGGGCAGAGGGTGTTGGGGAATGTAATGCTGGCTTGAGGAAAGTTAAACTGAAGATTTATGGAAGAAATTTACAGCAAATGGGGCTGGAATGAGTGTTACGGGACTCACAAAACATGTGAAGTGATAAGGGTTCTTACAATATTGTTCTGCAGAATAGAAACGTTCTTTCAGACTCCATCCAAACCCATTGACCAAGTGGATGAAAAAGCACTTCAAGATGGGAATATGAGGATTGTTTTTCTTTCCCAAGGCAGGAGAAGCAGAGCAGCAATGTGATTTTTCATAGCATTGCAATATGCTAGCGTATTCCAACAGGAGCAATTTTATCTGAAAGTGGATATGAAAGCAAAAGGCAGAATGGAAGTCAGCAAGTGGACAGGGCTTTTTTCTGGAATTATTCCTGGAGTCATTTCTCATACTGGCTCAGGCTGCAGGAAGCTGAAGATCAACATGTGGGTTATTTATAGCCATTTGCAAATGATCTGTTTAGCTACTTCAGTCCTTAGGGCAACACTCGCAACGCCACTCGTTTGGCCCCACAGTATTCCTGTTACAAATTATGGAGCCAGGGCATAAGCAAATAACATAACCTTGTTTTTCTGGTTTGGGTCCCTCCTTGAAGATGAAATGTTTTGTTTATTATTATTGCTTTTACTGCATCCCAATGGATTTGTGGTGCTTTCTGGCATGAACAACTCAGGGACATGATATATTCCTAGCTGGTTTGTATTTAGCTATTTTATTCAGGCAGTTTTGCCTTCAGCCCTGTAACAACTCCCCAGGCTGTTGGGGCAGTTGGGACTTCTGGAGTTCTCCTTGGGCAGCAGGTAAACTTCCTTGGACTGTAATGAGAATGATTTTAAATCAAGATATGAGAGACAGGTGCCTGAAAATTAGCCCTTAACGTCATAGATGAATACCCTTTTAAAAGGATCCAGATCAAGAGATAAACACTCCTTCCCAGATGTGGCTGAAGGTTGTACCTACCTTTTGCCAGAAGTTACACTACCTGTAGGTCTTTCCTGGATGCAAGCATATGACAGCTCCATAATCTGCTCCAGGAAAAGTTCTTTAGCCTTCACTGTGGAGCTGAGCTTTTCCAGCTGACTTTGTAGGTGAATTCCAGTAGCTGTATGTGAAAAACTGTCAAGTGTTGGGCCCCCACTAAGGAAAGTGATAAACTGGAGCAAGTCCAGAGGAGAGCTGTTGCAATGGTTAGAAGGCTAGAGCATGAGAGACTCTAGGAATTCCTGATGGAACGGGGTTTGCTTAGTTACGGGTGGTTGAGGGAATCCAGTTGCCATCTTCCGTTATCCAAGGGAGTTTTTGGAAATGTTATCAGACTCTCTGAAGGGCACCATGGCAGACAGACAAGAGGCGCTGATCACAATTTGTAACAAAGGAAATTGTGTTTGGATGCAAGAAGTGTATTCTTCATCATGAAAGTGGTGAAGCACCATGAAAAATCAATCCCTCCTTGGGGGTTTTCAAACCTCAGCCAGACCAGACCCCGCTGTGAAGCTGGTGCTGCTCTGAGGAAGTTGGAGCAGGTGACCTCCTTAGGTCCCTTCCAACCTATTTTTTTTCCGTGAATCTGAATTCATTTTACCAAAGGTAACATCAATGTGGAAGAAAAAGAAGTAGCAAAATTGAGGATTTGAGAAACAGCCATCTATCTATATGACAAAATGAGAAAAACAGGTTTCCAACTATTTACTTTTAGTAGTTTAGTTTTCCTTTGGAAAATAAAATCGGGTATAGTTTAGAGTCTGAAAGTGAGAAATACAGTTGAATCAGAAGAGCTTAATATTTTTAGCTCCTGTTTTCAGAAGTAAACCATTATTTAAGAAGAGTATATTTTCTTTGCAAAGCAGAGAATGATTGTGATGTTTCTTAATATGCATTGAAAAGTACAAAAATTACATTCTGCAAGCTTATGTGTATGTGTGTGTATTAAATAGATATAAACTGATTTATACATTTTCAGTCAACGTACATAATTCTGCATTTTAAAAACCGTGAGCATGGAGGTGTCAAATAGGATGTTTTGGAAAATAGAACTCCCAAAATATTATATAGCATTATGACAAGCTAAGGTGGTTTACACTTAATATTGACTTTTTTTGTTTGCTTCAGCTGAAGGACAGTTGTGGAGGGCAAAAATTTTGAAGAACTGGACTTTTGCTAATACCTCCTCACTACAGCAATCAGCCTTGTCACTTTGCGTTAGTTTTACTCCAAAGCTTGCCAAAGAGATCACCTGTCCTGTAAAACAGTCAGACTTGTCCAGACGAATGAACAACCAGGGACACAGCAATTGCTGCTCCACGGTGCTCATTGTGGAGCCTATCTTGTACAGGAAGCCAGGAGGCATATCTGGGATCAGAAACCAGGTCTTCTCTGGGCTGGTCCGACTCAATTTCCTCTGGCCTGTTCAGTGTATTTGTTGTTAATACAAGAACCAAAATCAACCGAAAGCAGATAACCTTGTGTTACAGGACCCTGATTGTTTTTAAACACTGATAAAGGCACTTTGTAAAATCAGCTTTTGATTTGTAGCTGTTTACATTTGCAAGAGACTGAGAGATGCTAATGTCCCTTCTGGCATTTGTAGCTATTTTGTTTTCTGAAGATTTGTGGGTTTTACATGGCATAAGATCAAGCAGTAACAGAGCTGTGACAGGCAGGATTGCTGTTGAGGTACAGAATGAGTCTTCAGACTCCAAGCAAGTTGCTTACTTTGTGAGTCAGTATGCTCTCTCCAGTATCTCCTTTTGCATAAAAGGATTATCACTTTAGATGGAAGGTTCTCTAAAAAAATACACAACAGGTTTGCATCTGTGACTGGATGAAAGAAGGCTTCGAGCTGGGATTTCTTTTCTGCTCAGGTAAGGCTTCTTCCTGCACCATAGATGTCCTAACAAGACAAGCAAACATACTCTCTGTTACTGAACCAAAAGGGGCAGATAAATCTGACAAATTTTGCTCTTCTGCTGTTTTTCTCTTCTTAGTTTATTAAAGGTCACAGTGTGAACCACTTCAGTGCCTTCCACTGTTTTCTTTCACATTTTACAGTGCTTGCATGATCTCAGTGAGGGAGCATATTTATTGTGCATGCCATTCAGTTTAGATTCAACTGCAGCACATGATCACAGCGACTTAGAGGAAAAAAACTGGAAAATAAGTCCCTGATGTAAAACTGGTAGCTGAGCCAAAACAGTAGTGCCAGTTATTTCAGTGCCTCACATAGTGATTTACGAATTCACTGCAAACACATTTAATGATTTATTGGGACAACTGTGAGTATTAACCAGCTCTGTCAAAACCTTGGATGCAAACTTCTTTTGATGATAATTTTTCCTTTTAATATTTTACAGAGAGGCATTAGAAGGTGACAGTAGTGAAAGCTTATGCTTGCATCATACTTTTCACTGCCACCCATGAGTTTATCCCTTCAGTCTCCACTGTATTATTTTATTTGGGAAAATATATGCAATGTCTCATGCAAGAATGAATACCTACAGGACTGATCTGAACCCTATAAATATTTAGTAAGCTGATTCATAACCCATTTTTTTCACACACACATATTGCACATGCATGCACCTACTGCCTGCGTGGCTCTTTTAGGCTGCTGAAAACTGTGAGAAGTAGTTTGTAGCTGGCATCACTGATTGTCTTTCAGCCTTTGCCTACTCTTTCCTAATTTGCACAGATTAAATCCACAGGATTTACAAGACAGGCCATGGCTGAATGGAGGAGGATGGAGGGTTGCAAGTAAGGACAAAACAATTTTTAGGAAATGTCTGCTGACTTCTTCACTTTATGGCAGCTCACACACAGGTAAGTTCATTTTATTCCAGGCAGGCATTTACTCAGCTTCATAATAGTTTCTATCACAAGCCTCTTGTCCAAGGAAAGTACTTGCAAATAGTGCTTGTCTTAATTGTGAATACAGAGGCCCTGTCAACCTTTCAAACTGAGGAACCAAAAGCCTTTCCACAGGAGAACATTACAGCTGCTGTCTTCCTACTAAACCTGCAGCAAGGAATGACTAAATGTCACCTACAGAAAGTTTTAAAGGTAAACGGAATTAATGAAAGCCCCAGGTGACTTCTCTATGTTCATTTTAGAGCCTGAGGGAGGCAGTAGCTCAGATTTTTTTTGATCCAATGAAGTCCCATCCCACAACCTTATCTATGTGCTGGCGAGGTGGAGCAAAACAAAGCGCCAGCACAAAGCAGACAGTGAGAGCTGTCCAAGGGCTGTAGGAGGAAGCTGGAAGTAAAGACTTGTTTTTCACACAGTGCAGAAGCTTGGTCATTTTCCTCCCTCCTGGCTGGTTATCTGCAAATAAGCCAGATAACAGTATAAATATTTTGGGAGATACTCTTATGTGTTTGTAAATGTTCTGTATGGTTTGACTGGTAACAACTGTAGAAAAGTTCCCTTTATTCTCACTACTACTTCATGTGTCTAGGGCTCAAGTATCTCAATACTGTTGCATATCTATTTTTAAAAGCCATGTTTTTTATAGCTTACATACAGAGTCTCCAATGCACATTTATGTGCTACAATGAGGTCATTTTTCTGGATAATTGGGAAAGTCAAGTAATTGCTAGCAAAAGTAAACATTTCTTTTAATGTCCATGAAGCAAGTCTTAGAGCTGTTAGATACCTACACTTTTGAAATTAAACAGTGCTTTACATCAATATGAAATCCATCTTGAGCTATGCTATGATGTCATCTGGCAATACCAGGGCACATGTGGGCTACTTCAATACCCTTCATTCATGATGAGGATCCTCACTGTGATTTCACTTTTCCCTTAGACAGTGAAAGGTGATCTACAAGATGTGGCATTCATATGATTTGTTTGTATTTGTAGCATGCCTGTTGTCAGCTTAAGACACCAGTGGGACGGGCTGGCAGAGTTTTCTCTCTGTTTTTTGTTGCCTTTATGCTCTCCAAAGCATGACCTTATGGCTTTAAAGCAATTTACCTGGTGGCAGCAAGATACTTTGGAGTAATCCCCTTTGTTGCATTTATTCCAGACCAAACAGAAGAAACTTGGTCTGTGTCTAGGCTTCCTTATCTTATGTGGGTTTGGGGTCATAATTTCCCATTTCAGCTGTGGTGGCGATTGCAGCTTCTCTGCTGAAATACCCAGTTTAGTCTGGGACACTTTAGCCCCTTCTTCCCTAGAATTTCCCATGAAACTTTCTGAGTTCATCAATCCTGGGATAAGATGTAACTATAAGAGCAAGACTTGTCCTTCCATGTCAGAAACGTTAATTCTGGGATTGCTGCTTCTAATGTAGCATCACAATCTAATCACTTTTGTGCTTCCACCTACTCTCTGCAGTTTTTACTTCCTTATGTCATCCACTAAACTCTTCCACTCAAGCTCCACCAGACAA
Organism: Gymnorhina tibicen; assembly: GCA_013399875.1. NCBI lineage: Eukaryota > Metazoa > Chordata > Aves > Passeriformes > Artamidae > Gymnorhina > Gymnorhina tibicen. The sequence goes on along the minus strand of VXAZ01000420.1, from coordinate 205,331 downwards.
GACTTTTCTTTTTGTTATCTCACAGTCTGGTGCCCCAAACTCTGACTGGGGTGTCAGTTAATTATTTTAGCTGTGGTTATTCCCAGTAATTAGTGGTATGTATTCCAGTCACTGAGAAAAGAATGAATTTAGGTAGCATATGGTCAAATGCCAGTTTGGTGAGGGAAGGACAAAGTTTATGATCTAAAGAAAGGAACAGATTTCAAATTTCATTGCAATGAAGATGGGTGCACTACATAGGAGAGAGGGAAATAACATGATTGTAGAGGCTGAGATGTTTCACACAGTGGAGCCCTCAGTTACGGTATGAAGCCTGAGAACAAACAAACCTGGGGGGCTTTGACACAGTGGAAAAGTAAGAAATCCATGGTGACTTCCTGCAAACTCCAGTGAAGAAGAGCCATGGAAGCTGAGCTTGAGTAGTCATTCCTGACAACAGGGAGCAAAAAGCAAGGGAAGAAACAGAAAACAATTTCTGGAAGTGGATCCTCAGCACTAGTCACTGATAAATTCAGCCCTCTGAGGGTAGTTAGATATCTTGTAATGCTTCAGAAGATGCTTACATGTCCATCAGCTCCTTAATCTCTTTGACTAATCCTGAGTACTTCTTAGGTTAATATTCAGTAGATTTTACTTCATCCTGGATGAGATAGACAGTTTTTGATTGTATGCTTGGTGCAGCTTCAATTACTTTCTCCAAAGAAAGAAAAATCCAGGAACCTCCCAGAATTTTCAGTCTGTGTGGATCTCTCTACTGGTGGTAGAAATCAGTCACCTTCCTTTTGTTTTTCTGAAATGTCAGAAATATCTTCTTTTGACTGAATAAACTTGTGTTGCCCTGGGAACCAGCTGATTGCACACATTTCTTTCCAACGCCTGAAAAGGTTATATCTTTGAAATCCCCATGTTCCCTCAAAATTGTTAATTAGATTTGCCACTGTACCTTACCATAATTCTGTAACTTCTTGGTAGGATGCAGAAAAAAGCTTCGAGCTCATTGCTTCAGCAAATGACTGCATAATAAGTTCAGATCTGTTAAACTATGGTTGGCTTCATCTGGCAGTGGCACCACCAGCATTAACCTGAATTAGAAAGGGGCAGTACAGGAAATAAAATAATGATTGCTAAGGTCTGTTTTTGAAACAGATTTACACTCAAGCAGTGTAAGTTATCAAACAGCAACTTAAGGGTAAGTTGAGCAAAAAATATTTCAAATAGGAATTAGAAAACATCACCACAAACACATTAATTTTTTTTCTAAGACTGTAGAAAAGCAGGGAGTATAAATGCCCCAGTTTTCCATATTACTTCTGTTTCTCCTATGTAGTGCACCTGTCTTTATTGCAACCACATTAATTTTTGTGTGCTCTCTCTAGCTGCATCATTTGCTTGCTGCTGGAATCTCACTTTTTTAATTGCTTTGGGTCAGCATGAAGCAATTGTTCTCTTTGTCACTGGTCTTACAAATATAAGCCAAAGTCGTGGTTTAAGTGTAGGACTTCTCTAGCAAAGAAAGAAGTTAGAATGAAATCTAATTAATTGCAATAGCCATGTTACCCAACAGATCTACAGGGGTGAAATCTTTTACCAGCAGTAAGCACTAGTGGATAACTCTAAGATTTGAGTGTTTTCTTTCATCTCTGCCAGTGTTCGAGGCCAGGCTGGATGTGGTTTTAAGCAACCTGGTGTAGTGGAAGGCTGTCCCTGACCATGGCAGGAGGGTTGGAACTAGATGATATTTAAGGTCCCTTCAAAAGCAAACTGTTCTATGATTCATTGCTGTACCAAAACCAATTTTGACCTATTGATTACTGTGGAACATATTTTTAAAAAGCCCCACACTCATCCACTTATAATAACCCTTCAAAACATTTAGGTCTGTGGAACAGGATCTTTTTTTTGGTTTGGTTAAAGGATTCACACTCCCTTCTATCATTAAGGGAACCATACGTTCTGGTGCAACATATACATTTAAAAGAAAGCACTGGCAACCACAGAAGCATCACCATAGGCTGTATGAAAATGGTGATGGTGCTCACACTGAATTTGCGTCTCATTATTTTCCCATCATTCTAGAGGTGATCGGGACCTGCATTTTAACAATGGTGAGGGATGACTTAACTTTAATTTGTCATTCGTCCTTTTACCTCATTTCATCAAGAGGCAAGTTTAGATGTGGGCTTAACCGTGTTCGATTTTTACTTTCATTTTTCTTCCATTTTTAATCTGTGATAGCCTGCTTTGTGTTACAGTTTATGACTGAAAGTCTGTGCTTTCTGTTTTCCTTGAGGACTGGAAAGGAATATTTAGCAGGTATTTCAACACCTTAGTTGAAGATGACAAGCTTTGAAACTTATGAAAATTTTCTGTGTTGAAATGCATCTCTCCAGGAAAATAATGGAGGTATAAGCAGAGTAGAAGTCCATGGCTGCTGAGCCTTTGTTGCAGTAAATTAAGAAAGAGAGGAACAAAGGGCAAGAGGCTTTAAAAAGAAAAAAAAAAAATCAAGAAATATAATTCTGTCTATTTTTAATCTTCCTCTGAGACGGAGATAAATAAATACGAAGATAAACCAAACCCAATAAAGATTATTTAAACCCCTTTTGCATAGTCCCAACTGCAATTGCAAGTCTTGCCGGTGAATATTTTCTATTTCTACATGCGTAAAAGTGCGTTCATGATCCATTTATTCATTCAGACACCTAATCAAACCTGACTTACATACTGACCAAGCAGTTTTCATAAAACCTGTGTTCATGAACACCAGAGAGCCAAGGAGAAAACTTAGTGGGGGGGTTTGTTTTGTTTTTTTTTTCTCTTGTAACAGGTTAGGGGTGCTTTTATCATACAGGTACTAGAAGAGTGTTAACAAAGGATTACAGCACTTGAGGGTGCATATTTATCTTAGGGACATTATGCAATTTTTTTTCCAAAAGACATGACAGAACAAGTTATCTTCCAGAGGAGGTTCTACCTAATTCCTATTCAGACCCATCCAAATATTTTTAAAGTCCCAGAGTGAACTAAATCTTGAAATTTTGCTAGCTCTCTCAGCACAGAGCAGGCCTTTAACAATCACAGGCTTTGAAGAAAAGCCATATCCTGGCTCAGAGCAGTCAGTTCGCTGGTCAGAACACGAGTGGTTTTTCTACGTTCTCTGGGTAACCCCCCAGCTGTGCAGGCTGCCTGCAGAAGCAGCTGCCTCTGGGGCTTTGTAACCACATTTGCAAAATTCTCCAGCTGCAGAAGCCTTCATATGGCAGCAAAGTCATTGTCTAAAGTCAGGTGGTGTATTCCATGACCTTGAAGTTGGGTTGCATTGTCCTGCCCTCTTTACAGCTGAGCAGCTGTAATTTCTACATGCACTTTGGATCCCAAAGAGGACAGGAATGATTTAGAAAACATCCAAGTACTTCACAATAAGAAATTTTCAAATGCAAGATTTCCTTTGAGAAATGCCCATTTCTTTGACTTTTTGAAATACAATTTATTTTTACATTCTATTTTAAGTTGCTAGTCACTTTTCATTACTAACTCATCAGCAAGCTTCAGTTAAAATTTATCACAGCTTTTAGAGGAAAATAATGTCTTAAAAACTTAACAAAAGAATAAAGCAACACATTGCTTCTTATGTGGACAAAATGTTTTCAGTTGAACTTGGATTATTTTTATGAATCTTAATTTAAATTTAATATATTTCTTGAATTTTTTTTTAACATTTGTTTGGAATATATTTGCCTTTTAACTCATTTTTTGTCCTTAAGTTCACCAGCTGACCTAAGAGGAGAGCTGATGCAGAATGGATTGTTGACTGTGTAACTACCTTCAGATGAGTTCCTGAACTCGTTCCAAACAATGCTGCTGCTGGAGCACTGCAGAATCAGGAAGCAAAACTTGCCTACCAACTCCTGGCACCGTAGCTAAACGACAGGTAAAACTGAAAAAAGGCATTAAATTGCCTATAATGGGAGTAGTTAATCAGTTGAAAGTCTGGTTAGCACTATGTCCATTTCATCCTATACAAAGTATTTTCAATCAAGTAGGCATTCACATTACTAAAATTCCCTAGAATGTAAGGAGCTGGCTGATATTGATATCCTTGTTGACAAACTTTTCTGGGAAGCTTTCAACCTTATTTGCTTCACAGAATTTCAAAAAGAGAAGGAATACCACCACTGTGAAGGCTTCTGGTGAGCTGGCATCAAAATTGCGCTCTAGAGCTCTGGTAATCTGTGCTCTGGAAAGATTAACTAAATTACAGCATGCATGTTCTGGGAGGGGAGGGTAAACCCTGGTTTGTCCAGCACAGAAAAATGAGAATGATGACTGATCTGTGTGAGCCAGTCATGGGGATTAAGGGGAAAGGAAAGAATTACTTAGAGGATATTCTTGGCCCATGAACAAATGAGCTTGAACAATTCATGAATAAAACGAAGCTTTCGGAAGAAGCTTAAATACAGGGTCTGGAACAGTCTTTTAGTCAGGAGAAATGGGTGAAACACTGACCCACTTTCAGTGGGAACATGGGTAGTTACGAAAGGAGCTCATATAATGTAGTTATTGAGTAGCCCAGGAGGTCCCTTCCCAGTTTGTAGTCTGTATTACAGAGAGCAGAATAACAACAGCAGCATCATAACAGGAGTGGTGATGACTACTGCATTCTTCAATGTTCTCATTGCTTTTCATGTGTATCTTTAGTCTTTGATTAAACAAAAAATCAAATTAACAAAATCCCTGCACTTCAAATACTTTACAGTCAAAATCTTTGAATAAGGGTACAATGAACAAAACTATTTGTTGAAAGAAGAAAGAAAAAAGACAGTAGAGCTGTCTTTCTTTTCCATAAGTTTTCTCTCCTTGCGCATATTTTTCATCTTGCCAAGAGCCTGCGTTGTTGGTAAAGTGCTCTCAATTTTTAGTAAGGTGAAATTAAAAGAAAAATATTGCATGACCTATTTATTTTGCAGAGTGTGAAATGAATACTTTCTACTCTGTGATTACTAAAATTGTATTTGCATTGTGGATGACGATCATTTCCATTTAGTATTGCAGGTGCATTCTGTGTAATGATCCTAATCCACTTTCTCATTGGATAAATAGCAGGATCTCAAACTCAGTTATCTACAAAATGCTAATTTGCACCCTTCAAAGCAGTTTTAGCTGAAACCGAGCATTATTTGTGCACAGGCAAGGATTAATAAGCACAGAGTTTTGTCTGCAGCAGTAAGATCATTCAGGGGAGATCAGAAGTACAGTAGATTAGAATCCCCATTATGTGCCTGCCTCCTTCCTGGGAAAACCTCTGGTCAGGGCAATAAAGCAGCTTCAGTCCCATGGCTGTTCAGCTGAAGGCTGTGTCAGGACACATATATCAGCTTTCCAAAGCAGCAACAACACATTAGCTCATTAGTAGCTCCACACAAAACAGATCTGCAGTCCCGCAGTGAATGGGGACATAGCTGCCTTTGTGCAGGCAGGATTTTGACAAAGCACTACAAAGTGTTGCTTAAGCTCTAAGGAGGAGTGAGACAGTGACAGAGAAGAGACAATAAAAGATGTCATAGATCCAGTCAGGTTATTGCCATAAACCTTTTTCTCTGATTAAATCTCTAAAACATCCGTAATGCCTCAAGACAGGCACCCATATGTTTAATTCAATGATTTGAACTAAAAAAAAACTTTGAACAGACCACATCTCACTTCTCTGATTCGCTTAGGTCCTAGAGGCTGAAATCACATAAGATTTCTGTGAGGCTGAGGATTTTAAGTGTCACTGTCCTTTTTTCATAAAAACAGAATTTTTACACTGTCAATATAAAATAAAGATGAAAATCTTTTTCAGCCCAGAATTTCACCCTGCTGTTCACAGAACCTAGGAAATTTTGGTGGAGGAAGAGAACAGGGTGTTTAGCATATTACAAAATATTTTGAGATATTTTATGTGGAGAGACACAAGGTTTTATGGATTAAATTTTATGTTTAATCACCAACAGAGACAGAAATAGTGCTATCCTAATAAAACTTTCTTTCAGAGAAATGATTCCTATATGTCTAGGCACTTTTGAAAAACCTGCTCCAACATGTCTGCATCCTTAGAAGAGCACCTAAAAGCCATTGAAATGTAATTCTAATATGTTCAAAATCTAGTTCCCACAGACACTGTATATTTCCATGAAAATGTAGCATTGATTTTCTGTAGGATCAGAAAATTGCCACCTTCCTCAGAGGACATGTTTTGTTCCAAAGGGAGTATATTTGCTGCAAATATGCATTTAATGCCACAAGTGAATGTTGGAGCTGTTACAAACTTTGATAAAAAAGGAAAGCAACATCACTACCATGCAAATCTGACAGCCTTGGCAGGAATTTAGTTCTAAGATGCTGATGGTAAAAGAAAAATCCATTTAGGTGATAGGGATTGTAAAACACCCACCTCACGGAGTACTCTCAAAAACTCTCAAAAGGTACAGGCTGAAACTGTTCAGGGATAATGTAGAGCTATGAATTCTCTTACAATGGAAAAAGTTTAAAAAATAACATTCATTTCCTTTGGTTTGTTCTGTCTTCTCAGCAGCACTTTTTAAGGATAGTGAGTGAAAGGAATAGTTTACTGTGGACAGGTACAGTGTTGACAAAGGATGGATTAATGAAAAACAAAACATTGCATTCTTCCTACAGAAACTGCAATTTCTTGTTCATTCTGAAGACATTACAGAAACACAGAGTGACATTTGAAGTTATTCAGCCCCCAACTATATGAATGAATTCCTACCCTCATGGGACTGTTTTAAGGATTAGAATTTATTGTAAAGGCTCTGAACCTAATTTTTTGTTAATTTATTGCGTGCCACGGGGTATTTTGAAACTAAGCGGTGAGTGCAATGGAAAACAACGTGAAGTGACCACAGCCAGTCATCCAAACCCCAGAAGCTTTGCCCACTGACTTCTGTCCCTGTTGCCAGCTTCTGTGAGCATGAAAGTCCCACTTTAGTCATTTCCTGAGCGTTTGTCTAGTCTGCAAGGCAAGCTGAGTGTCTCGGTTTAGCCACTCACTGCAGACCTTTCCATTTATTTAAAGATGATACCTTAACTGTATTTAATACAACTTTCTCAGCTTGAACTCCTCAAAGTGTCCTTGATTGTGAGAGGGGACTATACACAAAACTTTAATGCCAATTACGAAGTACTACTAATAAAACATGATTAACACTTTCTACCTCACATGTGGTAGCTTCCATCTGACCTTTGATTAAAATTGTTTTGCTTCATTTTTGTATACCATCATTAGTCTGCTGAGTTTCAAAACATTTGCATGAGGTAGATGATAATATTAATAATTTGCAGACAAGGAAAATATGATACAGATGCTGCATCTCCTCCTGGGAAATACCAGTAACTCAGCTACCAGTGCTGCTATTACCAAGGGAAGTTTTACAAAATTCCCTGAGAGAATAAAAATGCTAAGGGACTTTTCTGTGAGTCACAGGAGGAATTAGATATTTAAACCAGGAGCCTTGTTACAGCTCCATGTACCCACCTTAGGCAGAGATACCACCACAATTTAATTGCTCAAATCAAATTACGATTATTTTCCAAAATCAGTATCATATGGCTTGTTTTTAAGTGCTGCAGTAATCATTTTACTTCTTCCTACACAGAAATGTTAAAAAAGTACACAATCACTTCTTACCTGAAATAAGATTTCATTCAAGAAACCATGTTTACTATTCATTTTTTTTCCTTTTTTTTGTAATCCAGATATTGACCTTCCTATGGCACAATAGCTAAACTGAAGCTTTGAAATATAGAGTTACACTGAGTTGGAAAATAACAAACTCTTTGGTTCTGCTGTTTTGGCTTGGGTTATATTTGTTTGCTTTTAATAGCACATTACAGATTCTATCTTTCAGAAAGTAACTGTTGAATTTGAAGGACATTTTTATATTAATTCATTAAGAAAATGTTAATTCATTAAGATATTGTAGATCTGAACTGTAGTGATGAGTAATTTTCAGAGGTTTTTTTTTCTATGTGAATGCACAAGGTTTTTTAATCTTAAAAAATATTCTCATTTTTAATCTCTTACCCCTAATCTGAAGTGCCATGGCAGTCACTATGTCTGTCATCCCTTAAAACTCCTTTTAAGTCAGGTGCCTTCTGGAATGGGTCTCTTAATCCTGTATGTATAATTGAGCTAAAAATAGACTTTTTTTTTTTTTGGTAGCTTCCCTTGCCTAAAATACCTTTAAAATAATTTTAAATGATGTCATGGCATCTTTGGTCCTGAACCTAGACAGAAACAAATGGTGAAAATAACTTGAGGTTGCAGAAATTGTTAAAACAGGATCTGATCTGCCTCTCCTAATGTATCACTGGTATTCAGAATGGAACTGGAACATAATCATCACCTTATTATCATTGTAATGCCATAATTTCCTACATGTGTCTCAAGGTGTTTTCACAGAAGTTTTTGCCAGTTGATTCAGAGTGATGTTGGGCAGTATGAGACGATGTACCCATGACTCTTTATTGAGATGTAATTAGAAAGGAAAACCCTGATTCACCTTCTGCTGCAGACAGTAACAGTTCAGCAACAGGCAGAAATGAGGAGTGAAAATAACAAACTGGTGGGGACTTAGAAAGGACAGAAAAAATCCCCCAAAACTCAACTATAGTGACTTCTCTTCATCCTACCTGCCCTCTTTCAAAAAAATCTTAATGTAAGAGAAAACAGTCCTCTCTTCCCATCCGATTCCCCATCAAGAAAATGTTACCACTTTCAGGAAAGTACAAATTAATCCCTAAAAGCTCCTGCCTGAACGCAGAAGTTGGAATATGTGGTGGGAGCTGTAATTTGCTCATCGCAGCCCAGTTCCCTTCCATAAATCAGGATCTGCGACTGGATTATATCACCCATAAAGTCATTTGCCAGAGGTTCCAGGGTGAACATCTCTCTTCTCATCCTGAGTGGTGACCTTGCAGAGAGCACTCTGGTAGTAAATAAATACAGAACATAGGTTGTTCAGCTGACTGTCCAGCTCTCTGCTGAAAGGCAGGTACAAATGTCAAAGTTGCTCTGGAGAGTGGGAGGCCAGCACGAGAAGACAGAGGTAAGAGTTCGGTGTATTTTTGCAGTAGTCAGGGAAGAGAAGGAAGAAAGAAAGATTTAAAAGGCAAAAAAAAAATCCCACATGCTGTCTTCTCTGAAAACACAGAAAGAGACTTAAAATGGACTTTTGAATGTTCACAAAGATGTTGTCTGTACTGCTTGTTAGCCTTACCAAGCTTCTTAAATCCTCTATATGACCATCCAAAGATTGTGGCAGTAATAACTTGTTTCAAACATGTCCCAAAACTGCCTTTTTATTTGCCTGTCTGAGGGGCTGCTTTGTCTCTGCCTACTCCCACTGGGGTGCAGACCAGACCTGCACAGCAGCATGAGAAATGAGAGCTTGGGTGGAAGCCCAGGTCTCAAGCCCACAGTCCCAGGGTCTACAAAGATCCTACAAAGATCATTAGTCATGGCTGATCTCTTCATTTAACCCCTTAGAACAGCAAATGGTACAAAACCCAACCAATCACCATGTACTGGGAAACTCAAAGTGTCCCTCCTCAGTCCTGCCATGGCAGGTTTTTGCTTCCGTGATCAGAATGATTCAAAGACTGATTGCAGGTTAAACTGAGGCATTAAAGAAGTAACTAAACATGACCAACAGTGATGTGCAGAACCTTGGTGACAAAGGAAGCCCTGAAGAATAAAAAGTCAAGGACAAAGTGGCAAGTCATTCAGGAAAGAGTAGACTGCCACAACACCAGTGACACATCTCCCCTTCCCAGCAGTGACTGCAAAGACAAGCCATTCTTCTCCCAGCAGTTCAGGGTGTCTCTACCAAGGGAATCACAAGCCAAGAAAGCCTTGCTCTGAGGAAGAGTGTCTGGCTGGTCTCAGCAGATCCCCTGTAATCTCTCTGAGGTGATGGCTCTGTCTGAGCTCTAATATGGGGGGGCAAGTAAACAATTCTTCTTAAACTATTTTTCTTCTTGAACAATTCTTCACAGAATGGGTCAGGTTAGAAGGGGCCACCGTTAGTCACTGGTCCAACCTCCCTGCTCAAGCAGAGTCATCCCAGAGCTCATGGCACAGGATTGTGTCCAGACGGTTCTTGAATATCTCCAGTGAGGACTTACTTATTGAATTTACGCATCTTTATGATTTGCTTCTTCTTCATAGCTATATTATTTTGTTAAAATAATCTTCATCTTGGCAATTATTCTTATAAAGAGAATAGGAAGTTATTGTTACAAAGTCCTAGGTAGTGATGGTAGGTGTAGTTAGAAAGCTGAGAATGAAGAAATCACTATGTGAGAAAGTATTTATTTTTTAAAGATAGTTATGGGTTATTTGACTTGATTAGCAGGAGTTAAATAATCTGTTTATTCGACAGCATATTTTAAAAGACCTTTGAGAGCAGATCACTGAATGAGTTGGATGGAGGCCACCCCTTGTCTCCAAGGCAGATGGATGGATGGGAGGAAATACATTTAAGACAAGTTTCCTGTGCCTCCATTCAGGAGGGAGGAAGGAGGCCCCCAGTGGACCCAGCTTTCAACCCCATAAGCATACTTCTGCCTAAGCATGACAAAGCTGAGCATGAGGCAGGAGGATAATTTGAGATTAAGGTCTCTGAAACAAATGTATGAATAACTTTTCTTATTCACTGACCTCTTCTTTTTCCATTGTTTCAAATTCACTTTTTTTTTTAGTTTATTAAAAGTAGGTGATATTTGAAATGAAAAGCAGTTTTCCTTATCAAATAATAAAACATTTTAATTCAAAAAATGCAGGAAAGAAATACTGTAATTTCATCTTCAGAAAAAAAATCAGCAAGACCAATTTCATAAAGCCAAGTCAAACTAGTGGAACACTGTCATATTGAAACTCTGCTTTTTTTTCTGAAAAGAGCTCTCCCATAATTTGACATCCAACTCTAAAGAAAAATTGAAGACAGCCTATTTCCCAACAGCAGCAAAGTGCCCTAATTTTTAAACACCCAAAAATTGCAAGTGAAAAACCTTACACTCTGTTAATAGGTGTGTTAGTTCCTTCCCATCCTCTGTCCCTTCAGAGAAAGGACCATAACTCCACCACAGTCACTGTCTATGTGCTCCTCTAGAGGTGAATCCTGGTTCCTGCCTAACCTCACTTACCAACAATGGGTTTGCTTGGTCACTGCAGATGAGTCCATCCATTTCCTGTATTGGAGTCCTCCACTGGGAATATCTGACCTCATCCAACTGTTTATTCTCCTTCTTTATAAACCAAATACTTCCTTCTGTCCTGCTGCTTCCAGTTTTCAACTATCTGCCTTAAAATCAGAGGCAATCCATATCCTACCAGTCTCTGACCTGGAATTCCAAAAGGCACACATTCCTTTGAATGAAAGCCAGGTCACTGGAAAACTGCCTGGTTTTTTCACATCTGGGATTTCCTTTGCCACAGAAATCACTCAGTCTGGTAAGGAGTCCCTCCAGGAAGTCCTCACATGGTACTGCACAACCTGGTACTCCTCTCATGTGTGGCCCTCACAAGCAGGTGCTTTTTCTTGCTTTATTAAGGGCAACCAATTTGGAATTTTCATTAATCAGGTCTGTGCCTCCTACCTGGAACTGTATTTTATTCAATACAGCTTATTTAATATTTTATTAATCGGAAAAGGATTCCAAGTGTCTACAAATGCATGTCTACACAGTTATCTGCTGGCCCATAACTGCTGCTAAACTCTAGGTTAGAAGAAATTAAACTGCCTGGCACTCACTGAGGTTTGTAACACTCACTACGTCGTGGTCTTTATTTGAATTGTTCTTAACTGGTTTTGTGTCCACCCCCCTGTTCCCCACTCCTCCAAGTAGCTGCAAGTGTGAGCCTGTGAGGATCTGTTTACATATTTCTTTTAAATGCTCCTGTTCAAAGTGTATCACAGAGTCAGTGCATTGTCACAGTGTTTTCTGAAAATGCACGCTAATGACCTGGAAAACCAGAAGAGCCCTCAAAACAGTCAAGGAGAATTCTCAGGAATTCCTTCATGCAAAGCTGGGCACCCTAAAAGAAAAATGCTTTCGAGTTCAAACCATTGTTTATTTTGGAGCATGTTTCTCTCTCTGCTTTCAATGGTGACCTAGGAATGAGCTCACCATTGGAAGCAAATCTGTCTTCTGTTTCCACTCCTAAAGGATTACCTACTCTCTGAAGCTCATGGGGTTACTGATGGCCTTACACCAAAATTATGATTTGGAATTCTGTGGAAAAAATAAATACACACACATACACGTGTGTGTGACACCGGCAGATTTAAGGAAAGAAACCTGTTGAAACATTACAATAAAAAAAGATTAAATTTGTAATGAATAGAAGGGTTCCTATATTCATAAATGTTCTGCTTTGTGCTTGAACAGGAAAATATCTGATCTAGCTTGACTGTGCAGGAGAACAGCAAAACCCTGTTGGTTTTTAATGTGCATATGGGCTGTGTAGCATTTGGCAGCATCTCAGGTTAAGGTCCAGTTAACAAACAGCCTCACTGCCTTTGTGTGGGTTTGTTTGAAACACTTTTCTGCAAGCAGATCCGGCAAGCTGGTGCTGCTGTCAGCTTGTCAGTTTCAGCTGCAAGGCTGCTGACAAACCAAGCACAAGCTGCTCTGCCCATCACTCTGTGCTGCCCTGCAGGAGAGGATGAACATCAAACACCAGAACGCACAGAACGTCCACTTTGGATGACAGTTTGGGACTTTGAAGGCAGCAGTGTCTGCCAGCAGGGCCAATATATGGAAAAGGCACACGTGAAGGCACTTGACACACACCTCAGGTGTCATCGCCAAAGATGCCCTCATTTTGGTTTCATCCCGCATCCTGCTCTTCTGACCTTGCAAGTGCACACTCCTTTGAATCTCTTTCACACACAGGGTCAGACGGGTCCAGGATCTGCTCTACAAATGCATCAAGAGCTTTGCCATTTCAGCCTCTGCCTGGTGCTGGTGGTGTGGGGAGGATTTCAAGAGCCAGTGAGCGACAACTGTCCCACCAGCATGCAAAGTCGGAATCTTTTTTTTAAGTTAAGAAGAGATGGTTTTACTTTTCCTCTAGCAGCAGTTAGCCTATCAAACTGAGTGCTGCCAGAAAGGCAGATATAGCAGTGACAGACATGGTATGACACCACAAGCAGAATAAAAAAAAAAAAAAATAGGCTCTAGCATCACTTTGGTGAAGTGTCTTAAAATCTGCTTTGAAGTCACTTGTTCTGAAATTCCTGGGGAATTACCTGACAGCTGATTTCTTAAGCTTGCATTGGTGTCTCCTCATACATACCTCTCCTTCTCCCTTTCCTGCCTTTTTGTCTGTCCTCCACACATTTCAGAAGGAAGGATTACAAAAAAGCCACCCTAAACCCCAAATCTACAGATGCAGGAGAGACATCTCTTAAGTCATTCCTTCTCTTTTTTCACTGATGTATTCTCTCAAGAGTGATAATCATCTTTTTTGAAATGCAGGTCTAAGACGGAAGGAATTTTTATCTGGAAGAGTAATATAAATTAGCTTTGACTGCCAGTTTCCACTGATTATTACTTTCCAGGCGGAATTCCTACAAATTCTTGAGGCATGACCTCTGATGAAAAAATAAACCCCTTTAAAACTTGTTTGAGAAATTCCAGATAACTTTCACAAGAGATTTAATTTTAGAGCATTAACACAGTCTTGGTTGGAAAGATAAAACTACAATGCAGTTATTTGGTAGGAGTCATTACTGAACAGTGAAGTCATTTGAGCTTATTTTACTGTGCTTATCTTTTTGCTCTCTTTTTTCCCCTCTCAAACTAATTTTATTATGCATTACTCAGTGCACTCTGGATTCACCCTCATAAAAGGATAAAGTATCTCAACAGATATCCAGGCTTAGGCAGTAAGTTTGAGAGTAAACTCACAAGCCTTAGTTATCTACACCAAAGAGCCAGTGCACAGGGTATCGTCTCTGTATTGTCAGTCAGGGTTCATCAGCTTGTAAATCTTGGGTTTCTGAGGCTTAAGCAAAGGTAAAAGCTGCCACAGATAGAAAAGAGCTTTTTAAATACCCCTGCCAAGCACTTACTAATGGCAAATGCATCTTTGAATCAGATTTCACCTCTCCTAAGCAAATACATTAAAGAAAACTTGCACCATTTAATAGAGAAAGCCACTCTCCTGCACCTCTGATCTGCAGATGCATGAAAAAGTGAAAAACAGACGTTAGAAGATATTGTCTTACGCTGCATATCATTTTCATTTTCATAATCATAAATCATTTTCATACCTATTTTTGAAGTTTTAGGGCTGGGGCCCCTGGTTCTTTATTTGCAAATTGTGCACACACTGAGGTGCCCTTACTTTTGGAACTAGAACTTTTGGAACTCTTTAAGGTTCGTTCCAGCCCAAACCATCCTGTGATGCTGTGACTCCAGAGTCAAGCACACTTCTGCTCAAAGAGCTGTGCCAGTGCCAGTGTGGTCCTGCAAAAGCACCTGCTCTGTGCACAGTGGGTCCCCTTTTATAACTTGAAGTGAGCCATGGAGGACTGGAGCCGTGACACTGCCCAACCAAGTGCTCCCAGTCACAGCTGCTGCCAGGTCAGCTCGCCTGCTTCAGGGCTAAGGGGGGACACTTGCAGTGCTGCAAAGACAACAAGATCCAGACAGGTTGGGGCTTTGAGGGAAATTATTTCTGTGTCCTCACCTGCCACTTCAATTCCGTCAACAGCATTATAGCTGGCTGAGACCTTCCATAGCAGAACAGCGGGATCGGGCAGTGCTTTCCACCCACGCCGAGCAGGAATGAGCAGCTAGCTCCAGTCCCACGGAGAAATCCAGCTGTACACTCACCTGTACCTGAGGAAATGCCTTTTTTTTTTTTTCTTCTCAACTTGTGTCTCCTAAAGTGCTTCTCTTCCCACACAAGCACTGGCAGCTGGTACTCCCCAAGGCCTGCTGAGAGATGGCCCTGGCTGCCCGCACACAGGCGCCTGCCCAGCGTCAGTGTGCTGCTCTGTCTTGTGTCTCTGTGGGAGTAGGCACTGACTGGGGAGAGGAAGCTTCACAGGTCATTAGAATCTTCTTTTATGTGTGAGGACCAACATACAATAAAGCCTAACTTTTCCTTCCTGACAGCTGCTTACAACACTCTACTTCAGAAATTCACTGCCCTGCATGAAAGGAGCGTGATCACTTTTTGGCTAGGAAAAAAAAAGCTTTTTGGGCAACTTGTTTTCATTTGGAACAAGTCTCTGTTCTCCTGCAGAAACATCCAATTTAGTCCTCCTTCATCTTGTGTGTTTCGTTGTTTTCCAGTCCCTTCTTTTCCATTAGCTCACACTGCTCGTCTCACTGACAAAAGAGAAGAACAGAGCAAGGGAGGAAGGCAGCCCAGAATTTAATAGCCAAAAAAATCCTTTCTCTATTTTTATTCAAATTTTTTTAGCCATCAATCTCACAGCTTTACTCTTCTGCTTCTGGCTATGCCAGGTCAGAAGCATTTTACACCTTGATCTTCTCCTCTTGTTGGTGCTTTCCTGTCAGCAAGTGTTGCATTATTTCTTTCCCAAACCCCATCCATATAAAGCTTCTTTCTTCTTTTCAGCACATCCCCAGCAGAAGCACTTCAGATAGTTGAACTGGTGGCAAGGTGATTCTGGCTGAACAAGAGGGAAGTAGATTTACACTCAGTGATTACACGGAGCATATTTGCTTCCAGCAATATTTTGAGATACACACAGGAGGGTGTCAGGTGGTTATATACATACACTTTTTTCCCCTTCAGGGAGGGCCCAGCTGCCTTAGCCAAATTAGCTGTTTTCTCCACAACTTAACTTTATGGACCAGCTTATTAACCATGTGTAGAGTGCAAGTGCATGATTGATATTGCATTTAAACAGGACTCATTCATCTACCTGAAATAAATGCACTTAAAGAGCATGAATTTTAGTGGGGGAAAGGTATTTGAAAGCCCAAACTTTCTCAGCTGTTTCATGAGTGTCTTCATATAGCACCCACTGGAACAGGTCCATACCTTGCTTGACCAAACTCGTTAACCAGAGCTGGACTAGAGCTCACTCCTTTGAGAAATGTAGGCTTTTGTTTTTAATAAAACATGTGGGCCAAATTAGTATGTAAATAAATGAATGACTTTCAAGAATCCCAGATAACACTTGCTGAGCAATGGGTCAGGCCAGATTTAATCTAAAAATCTTTCTGCTGCGTGTAAATGGTTATGTCATAGCATTTGTCTTTAATTACTAAACTGTTTCCAAAGGCTTGACTCATGACATGTTCCTCGGTTAACCACAAAAACTTGTACTACAAGATTTGCCATATAGATCCCTTTTTTTTTCCTACAGCATTGTTAAGCCCTGGCTCCTGAAAAAGGAATGTAACAATCTCCCAGAGATAGACACTTGATCTTTACAGTAGTGAGAGCTCTTTTTTTAAATGAATTTTCCATATGAAGAAAACAAGGCACTTTTGACTCATAAGGAATGCTGCAACATCTTTAATATTGACAGGAAAAAAACCCATGGAAGTGAAAGCATTTAAAATACAGCTAGTTATATATCTCTGTATAAATCCAAATAGGAAAGATCACTTTTATAAACCTATGTACAATGATTTCTGTAACAAATTTATACCGTTTTCTATATGCCATGATGACCAGCCCTTGCCAATAGCAGATATTCTGAGAAAGGATCAGTCTCTCCTTGTTCCTAGTTGTGTAAAATTTCTTGGTACCCATGAGCCATTTCCTATGCATGACCTAAGGATGAGGTCAGGAGAATGAAGCATAGCAGCTATTCTGTGAATTAAAAGGCTAATCTGGGAACCCAAGAGCATTTGATGAAGGAAAAAAAAGTAGGATTTTGTTGTTATAATGAAAGTGTTGATCTGATCACCCAGATCTAAGAAGGACGCTGTAAGATTGAGCTGGTGGCTTTGTAGTTCCCGGTGGAAGTCAGAGGAGAAAGATATAAGTAAGCAGAACCAGTTTATATACCTAAAATGCGAATTTGAAATAACTTTTGACTTCATCTCTGTAACCTGAGTCTGAAATAGGGAAGAAGTGCATACAAAGTATTACAAGCTGATGTTACTTAGAGCAGAGGAGAAACAGGTTCCTTCCATCTTTCTGATGGAAATATAGCAGTTTGGAGCCTGTTAGGGAAGAGGCACATTCTGCCAGAACATTCACATTGTGCTACAAGGTGCCACCACAGAAACTCTTCAACTCCTGTGCTTTAGATTTTGACAAAGCTGCTGGTAGAAGTCTTCCCACCTGCTTAGCACCCTCAAGAGCATCTCCATTTCTTCAGCTCCTTTGAATACTGGCCTTACCCTGCTCCCTCATGGGCAGGAATTCCCACACAACACACAGAACCCATGGCAACCAGCTCTCTTGCCACAACACACAAGAGGAGACTTGCACTGAAATTCTTCAGTTCAAATCACTGAGCAGAAATATTGAGAGAAATACAGGTTGAACTGACACCAAAACAAGTAACACCCTGGAGGTCAAGGGTGGTGATTGTCCCACTCTGCTCTGCACTGGTGCAGCCTCACCTTGAATATTGTGTACAGTTTTGGGCACTACTATATAAGAAAGATATTAAATTATTAGAGAGTGTCCAAAGGTAGTTGGGTTCCCTCATTTATTTTCCTATTTCCAGGGTACCTTCTTTCCATTTTCCCCACCCCAGGGGACAATTCACCATCTATAGGTACTAGACCTTGCTGGGTGATATTCTTACCTGGACAGAAATTTCTGATTAAACTGATTTTCTTTCTTTAAATTGCGTATCTCACCTCCTCGACTCCCAGTCAGTCATACCTGCCTGTACCTGTCTCCTCAGTGTATCACGCTGTCCACTTCTGCTTGCAGGCTTATGGTGTCTCTCTAATGTGAGTCTTTATACCACTTATCAGAGTTCTGCATTTTGAGAGGTTGCTTTTGTTTGTTTTTCTTGTATTCTGATGCTCCCACCACCTGCTCCTACATTTTGCATTTGTTAACTGCTATTAATGAGGGCGGCTTTGTTTGCCAGCAATGGTAGCTCACATTCTACTTGAATTTCTCTTACATGTCTCCTTTTCAACCAATTTCTAATGACCCCAAAATGTAAATGAGGAGCTCGGCTTTTGAAAGATAAAGGCAAAGCTTTTCGATATTGTACCTCCAGTTATAAAATATGGGTTGTGTAGAAGATAAGGTAGTAATGTACTTTTAATGTTAAGATCCTTGAGATGAGGTTCAAATGTTACTTGTAAGGTCCTGGGACCAGACTTTAAAATTTTTGTGAAATGTCAGCAAATCATTCTAAGGATATGGGCTAACAAACAAGCCCTAGAACAGTAGAGGATTCACGTAATGCTTTCCTGACCAACTGCCTTCCCACCTGGCAGACCCCAGCAAGGGGAGCACTGCCCTGTTTGAATGGATGTGTTTCTAGCTGGGTTTTTAAAGATGGTGAAAACTTACAATTAGGAGCACATCTTACACTGTGAGAACTTTTTTTGCCTTCCTAGAAGCTCAGAAGGGCTCACACCCTCCGGCTAGAAACAGTTCCCTCTTGAAGGTTAAAGCTTTCCCCCAGAGCATTCTCGAACTTCAGTAGCAGTGTCTTGCTTTGCAACTGCATGGTTCAATTATCTTTTTAACAAAAGCAAAGCAGAATAATTAATAGCTTCTATAGAAGGGGAAATTAACTCATTTGTTTGTTTGTTTAAAATTGTTACCAAAGCCTATGAATGATCTTTCCCTACCTTGAACAGACTAAATAATAGAAAGGAAAGTCCTGTGAGGAGAGTTTAAATGTTTCACTCAATTTAATGCTCTCTAAAATCTATATTCCTTCAACTGTTTTAGTGAACTGCCAAGCACTCAATTTCATTTTTATAATACTTTCTGGAGTCTTGCACCAATGTAACCTACAGAGGAAGGATGACACTTCACAAACAATATTTATGTATTCATTACCATAAAGCAGCTTCTACCTCTGGGTAATGATGCAACTAAGTCATGCAATATTAGGGAAGAGATGCTGCCTGCACTGAAGATGTCTCTCCAGGAAAGGAGAGCTCCTTGGGCTGCCCTTCTCTAGCAGCAGCATGCTGCTGTAGTTCAGAGTTTGAGGAGCAGGTTGTAAGAAAGGCTTGGCTGGTATCAAATCTTGCCTTGGTTTTAATGAAATTCTTTGACTAAGTTGTGCTTCCTTATTCTTCATTCACTGTCAGGTGGTTGCAGAGGAGAAGGGGAATATTTTTACCCTAATCTGAGATATATATTAAATGTATTTAGGCTGCTGAGCATCTACTGTAACTTGTGGACTGCATTTTTTTATCCATTGTGTATGTGAGCTGAACAAACCTGGCTTGGGTTCAAGTGAAATTTGGCATGGGCCAGTGGCCTACTGTCCTCTAGGATTTTCACAAGAATGTGATTCCACATTTTATGTGGCTATGTACTGGTGAATGGAATGTTTAAATAAATAACAAATTGAGTCACTTAGCCCTGAATCAACAAATGCAGTGTCCCAAAAGGGATTCCCCACAATTTACAGCCATGTCTTGCTGAAGATTCATACTCAACTGATTTAAAGATGTTCAAAGTTGAAGAGTGGTAAGATGGCAGGAGAAGTCCTCTCCCAGCAAATTCATAGAACAGCACACATCACTGCCACTGCATGAAACCTTTAGAGGGGCTTTAACCCAGGGCAGCCCACCTGGACAGGGAGGGATATATGTGCTTGTAACAAGAACCTGAACTTGTGGCTGTGGTTTTCAGAAATTCCCTTGCCTCTCTCTTACTTTTCTGTAGTAAGAGCATGCATTTTTAATTTTAAAAAAACCCAAACCAAACAAAACAAAACCAAAATAAAACAAAAAGCAAAAAAACTTATCCTTTGCACAGCACATTGGTTCATTAGTAATGCATTAGTCACAGATTTTAAAAAAGTGCTATTTAATTATTTGGTTTGTTTACAAAGAAACCCAAACAATGGGGTGGTAGAACCCAGAAAGAAAGTTTAGTGAAGAATGATACATCACAACACATTTCTGCTATAAAGTAACAATTTAAAATATTGCTCAATCTTTGTTCTTCATATCATAACGGATCAATTTGTACATCTTGGACAAAGATTCGTAGGTTTCTTCATTTACCTACCTACTTTTTAAACAAAAGGACAAGCTGTTTCTGACTGAAGTATATGAACCTTATCCCACTGGACCTTGGAAAAGGTCATCTGCTTTTCTTTAAGTCTTGAAAAAAAAAAACCACTCTAAAAGGTACTTTCCTTTCTGTGATTTAAGTTCATGAACATTTATCATCATGTTGTGTCAGTTTGTCTTTGAAAAGAAGCATTCCAGAAAAAACCAAGGATGACTTATGGATTAGGACACAATGAACTTTTCCTGCTGCCAGAGAGAGACACAAGGCAGTTCAAATGCCATCCCCTCCGTGGTGACTCTGCCCAGCTGTCAGTCAGTATTGTGGCTATGCTTGGAACCCACCAGAAAAATACATTTTCTGGAAAAACTGAGAATTTTTATGGGAACGAACAAGTTCAAATATTTAAATTCAGTGGACTGGACCTGAAACACTCCAGTTTCTATCCTTACTTTGAACCTCATCTCGCATGAAACAATGTTTGTCACTCACAATGAAAAAACAAGATGGAAACGGGATGTTGAGTGCTGAGCTCTCTGAAAATTGAGTCATTTACATTGCAAAGCAAGTATTTCAACTGATTTGAAACAAAAGGTGGTTAAATCTTCATCAGATGTAATCTAGCTGGATTGTAGCTGGATGTAAGCTAGTTTTGGCCTACAGTACTGTAACTTAAAGCAGCAATTGCAATGCAACATTTGCTGAGCATCCAAGGTAAACCTGCCTGAACTACAATGTGAGAGCAAGGAGAACATTCTCATTTTGGTCACTTAAGACCTTTTTTACTTCTGTTGTAAACCTTTCACAGCTCCCCAGGAAAATACATGCTATGTTTGTGACAGAGCTTACCCTCACCTGAGTGTTTAAGAAACATTATTCCATGGGTGGAATTCCTTATCATTGTCACTGCTCTTTCCCTTTCTCTTTTAAAACACCTTTATTCGTACTTGTTTTTTATACTCTCATACAGCCTTCTATGCTGCCCCTCAATTTTTCTTTCTTATTCTTGTGAAGCAATCCCCCGCAGTTTAAACTGAACTTGTTACCCCTTTCTGGTTGAAAGGATTTATTAAGAATTACTCTAGATTATGTCAACCAACTTGAACAAAAATGGCTTTTGATTTCATATCAGTTCAGATGCTGACTAGTGCTTGTGGTTTTCTGGCCTTTATTGGATTTGACATAAATATTCTCACTGTGATCCTTGCCAGTGTTTGTTTTCCCTTTTGTACAAAATGAAGAATACAATAATTTTGCCAGTAGATTTTGTGATCAGCAAAGTATTTGCACAGCCCAGTTTATTTTTCTAAACAAAAGAGGTGGGGCTTGAATGATTCAGTGAACCCATTCCACCCTCCTAGCTCTCCTGCAGGCTCAAACACAGTGAGCTAAATGGCATCAATCTTACCTGGAGGGCCCACTGCAGAGGAGGGCAGGTTGCAAATGTACACAGCAATCTTTACCTTGAAAATTTATTTCAGTGCAGCACTTGGGGGTTCTCACTAGTGCTCAGTAAAAAAACACCAAGCCCATGAGTCCCCTCCTAGTACACAGTCATGAAATATGTCCTTTGGCAGAGACAACACTTTCTTTTCCCACAGAAAAGGGGGGAAAAGATTTTTTTATTGCACTGCTGGGGCACGCGTGGCTCTCCAGGGAAGTGCTCTGGAGCAAGGGGGGGTGTGATGCAACGTTAATAAATGACCACCACGTTAATAAATGACAAGCAGCGAATGCTGCGATGGAGTGAAATATCACAATTAGGCCAGAGTGCAAGTGAAGGGTCATGTTGTGCCTCTGGGCCCTGCCAGACCTGGATAAGCAGCTGTGGTGGCTGAGCAGGGACAGTGGGAGCTTTGCATCCTTAGCATGAGCCCAGCCATCACAAAGATGGGCAGCTGCTGGAGATGGTGTCATCCCAGGGGCTGGCTATACCTTCTTTAAAGACCCACCTGGGTCCACTCCGGCTGCTGGTAGGTGTGAGGAGCCATGAGGGTGTGCTGCTCGTCACCTCTGACCTTCCCTTGCTCCATGTGGTCTGTGTGGATGGCGGGAGCTGACCTAGCAGTTCTCTGGTTTGTGTTCCCAGGACTTTGAGTGGGCCAAGGCAGCAGTGGAGGGGAAATGCTCCTTCCTCTCTTTTTTCTCTCTAGAAAAGCCCTTGCATGAAAACCTCATCCTCCTTGCTGTTTGTCTGTGCTGCATTTGGCTTTGAGGACACCTGTGGCTTGTAGGGTAGCCAAAAAGAGAAACTCCCCCAGGAAGGCAAGGCAAAGGCTTCAGGTTCACCTCCCAAAACATCATGCAGCTGGCCAGGTTTGGGGCAAATTATTCACCTTCCTGAGGAGGAAGGAAATATTGAGAAACAAATTGGTCACTAGCCCTAAAATGGCCCAGTTTTGCTGTTCTTTTTCTAGGACATGTGGCAAAACCACAGTCTTGGCTCTGCTCATCTTACCTAGAGTCAAGGCCAAAGGCAGACTTTTATTATGAGGACACTTGTTCAGGCTTTTGCAGTGGAAAATTTTGCAAGCCAGTGCAGCGAGAAGATGGAGATCTGTCATGCAGAGCAGTTATCACAGCCATCCTCATCTGACTGTTACACAGCTGCAGCTTCTAATAGTTGCATTTGAAAACATTTATTCCTAAAAATTGTAGTAAGTAACCTACTGCACTTCTTGCCAGAGTCCTGCATCTGCAGCTAAAAAGATTTTCTGTCCCAGCATTTGAACCCAAGATCACAGCACATGGTAACCCAGCAGAACTACAGTGACTCATCCCACACTGTTGAGACTGAAAGGGACCCTTTTCCACCCACCCATGAAAAGAGAATTTATCTATCTGGACCAAGTCACACAATTTTCCTTTCATTTATAGAAAATAGAAACTGTGATTTCTTTTTTTTTCCTCTGAAGATCTTGATTCTTTCTAATGATTAAACTCTCTGAAGCAGAGATAACCATCATCCTGCCTTGTATGTCTCTTTAGAATTTAGCATCATGATTCCCCAATTCTAGCACAATACAAGTAGTGATCAGATATGAAGAACTGAAATCCTGATATATAATAGAAAAAAAATGCGATTAAAAAACCCCTGTCTTCTTTTAACTTTGACATCTGAAGTCTGGGGAAAAAAGCTTTTTTACAGATGACCTTAAAAAGGTCCTTTCCCCAGCCTGTGTAAAAAATGCAGTGCTGTGGTATACTATTCATTGCATTTAACAGACTTTTTTTTATACCCTCTCAAGCTTTTTGCTTGGACTCGGTTATTGTTGCAGGCCAAGCTTTGGTCTCTTGAGCCCACCTTCTGATCTTTCTTCTTTGGAAAACCAGCCCATCCTGCAGCTAGCACAACCAGCCGTCCACCCTGGTGAGGCAAAGTTCACTAGAGTATCTAGTGCCACTTCCCTGTTCTTAGAAGAATCACTGCAACCACTTTTTGTGTTCAACCTCTTCATCTGCCGTCTTGCAAACTCAAGTCAGATGTGGAACAAGGTGGGCCATTGTCAGCTGCTGCAGAGCCAAGCATGGAAAGTAAGCAGTTACACGTGTTTTCCTTCAGGCTTTCTCAACAAATTTCAAACAGAGGCACTTGAAAGTATATCCATTCTTATGAATCAAGAGACCTCCATGAGCAATGCCGTCAGTGTGCACCGACAGCAGGATGGGACTGGACACTGCCCACAGGCAGCTCGGGCACAAGTGTGTCACAGAGGGGTCACCCCTGAGCACAGCAACCACTGAAGTCACATGCTGAGAGTTTTGTTTATAAAGTGAATTCTGTAGGTACGAGTCATCAGAAGAAGAAAAAGCCCCATGGACAATATTATATAATCCAGACAAATATACTAATAGGGGATTTTCCAATGGAAGAAACCTTACATCATGCCTGAGGAAGTAAAAATAAACCTGGCATTTGTATTTGTTCTAAACACAAAAAGAGCCTCGATGAACTACTAGTTACATTTTTTTTGGCTAATTATTAGTCATGCTGAGCATTGTGATGTTGGTTGTAAATTTATTCCATAACTGCATCCTAACCTCAATATTAAAGGAGCACAGACTTTCAAAATCAGTTTCTTTGTAAGGCTCACTATTTCCAGAGAACAGTACACTTTCCTAATTATTGCTGATGTTTTAGCCATTATTGAACCATTATTGAACCTCTCATGACCTTCTTCAGAGAAGAAAATAGCACTGGGATTTGAAAACGAACAAGTTACTTGTGAAGCAAAATAAATCAAAAAGTAAGGTTTATATAGCAACCTCCCCGTATGCCAGATACATTAAAAAAGCTTTCTTATCATTGGAAAAACAATTACTTTCACTGTATTTTACATCTGAAGATCACTAGTGAAAGAAGATGTGGCTTGTTGTCAATGGCCTGTTCTACTTAGACAGTACAGTAAAAGGAAAAAATATGCACCATGTTTATGGCAGATTAAAAAAAAGAGGAAATGTGGAAAAGGGTATGAAGTGTGGCTGAAAAGACATACCATGGCCTTAAGAAGAAAGCAAATACATAAGATGCAAAACCAGGTCTGTTATGTGTAAACAAAACCTTTATTTTTGGAGAAAAAAAATAAAATATCTGTATCACCATTTTATGTTACATTTGATAAAAATGAAATATTCAAGCAGACCAGGGGATTCCAGTGATTCACAGCATGTCACTTTTTATCCATGAGATGCATGATGAGGTGTTCATGACTTACCACTGCTGAACAGTAGAATTATCCAGGGAGGAAAGTGTGTTTGGTTTTGGCAAAGCCTCACTGGCTACTTTTTTGCAGAACCTTACAATTAGGTTCATCTGAGCAGACTCAAGTTAGTGGCAGAGAGGTGTTACTTGGATGAAAATCAAAGTCTTCTCAACTTATGCACCAGAGAGAGCCAAAACCAAGTTGGGTTCACTTTGGGTGCCAGTTACAGCTTGTATGTGCTGATCTTACACCCAAGATAAGTCACAATAGCTTTAGAACAACTGCCTGTGAGTCCCAAAGGGTGAGATAAGACTGAGGGAAGTGCAGATGTTCCTTCTCCTTCACACATCTTTTGCTGGGGGTGGACAGTGGATCATATAGAAATTGGCAGGTACTCATTGCAGCTGTCTAAGTTCGGCCATTCCCTTTCCCTCCAGCCCCACCTCCTTCTCTTTCCCAGTAGCAAATGGAGCGTCTCAGGGAAACAGCTGACCTGCAAAGTCCACGTCAGGTACACGGGCTTTCTGCTGGGGCTGGTCATTCCTCTGGCTCCTTCACCTTTGCCAAACGAAATAACTCCTGTCACATGTGAATTCCTCTTCCAGTGCCGAGTCTTGGCATTGCTAGCCTCTTAACCACTTCTTTCAGCTGGGAGAGAGTCAGCCCAGCTTCTGAAATTCTCAGACTTGCTCCAGATTTCTTAAAAAAGGGGCTGCTCTTGCAACTGCTATTTCCATGCAAGAAGAAGTAGCAAAGCCTATCCCCTGAGTTCACTTTAGGTACTGTGCTAGCTCAGAAATGGAAATAGGGAATTCAGTCCCATCGTGTTCTTGTCTATTCCCAGCTGGCAGCAAGGAGAACTGAATGCAGCTGTCGGGCTCCTCACAAACATTCCATCTCAGCAGCCCTAACCAGAAACCTGGAGAAGCCACATCAGCTGTCAGGCTTCGTCAGAGGAAAACACCATCCACAGGCTGAGCATAAGCCAACCACACAGCTTTAAGGAGACAGGCATTCTGTGGAAGGAGATGGATGCAGAGGCAACTGCCTGAAAGTCATCAACGCCCCTCAGAAGTTTCCTGGGGCACTTTAGCGTTGGTGCTCCTTTCTCAGCTGCATTTTGCAAGTGGCTTCACTTCCAGGTAAGCTGGTCCATTCTAAGTAAAAAGCTGGAGGTCTCCATACAACTCACTTAGATTAGGTTGCTGGACAGAGAGGTCTCATCCCAGCTGGACTTCCTCTAAGTGTAAATTCTGAGCATCATTTCTCTTTCCTTTTCTAGCAAAGGTGGTTCTGTTGGTACAGGTGGAGGCAGCGTGGATGCTCTGATGTAAAAGGTGAACAGTGTGCTCAGTAGCACCTGTCAGTTGACATTAAGCATAAGAAGGCAAGAAGTTTTCCATTTCTTTTAAACTTAGCCTGTACTCATTAAGCTACTTCTTAGAAAAAAAAGGCATTAATATGGAAGGTCTTCAAATATCAAATGGAAACACTGACATGGTAAACACTGTGCCACTCACTACAGTTTTTTCCAGAGCAGAACTGGCTCTTAATACCCCCGTGCTTTGGCAGATTTTCAAAGCAAGCAGAAGAGAGAGTTAAGGGCCTCCCCTGAGACTCCTCTGACACCAACTTGTGGACAGGTCCATTCCAAGCTGAAGGGGATCCCACCATGGGTCATAATGCAAGAGTCAAATTTAAAAAGCAGCCACTTAGTAGGAAGTGGCTCAATGGGGACATTTGGTTTTGGAAGAATGAACTGAAAAATTTAAAAAATAACCTTGTGCTTTGGAGCTTAGAACTGACAACCAGTGTATAATATCCTACCAGCAGAATATGAAAGGAAAAATTCTTCTTTGGATGGAATGTGTGGGAAGTTTATGCCTCTGACTTTGCCTCTGAATCTTGAATATTCATTCCCCCTGACCTTTCTACATCATGCATGTTCCACAATCTGGAATCTGCTTCCACATCAATCTAACTTTGAACAAAAAAGGGGTTTTGATAATTTTTGTAAGTAAGGCTATTAACTTACAGTTTGGATTTGTTTTCATGAAAGTATTCACAAGTTCTTTTTTTCATGCTGACCTTTGGCTCTGGGCAATGATGCAAACAACCTTCCTGCCAACTTACTGATGTAAAAGGGGAAAAAGTGGAGGGGGCGGGCTGGGGAGTGTAATACTACTGTCCTAGGAATTGGATCCAGCTGGCCTCCACAAATACATTCAGCCATGGGGTTAGAGGGGAAGACAAAAGACCCCAAATTAAACATAAAAGACGTGATTTCAGAAGGTGTTGTGCACCTACAGCTTTTCTGCATTTGAACTGAGTGTTCTGTGTATTTGAAAATCAGTCCCAGGAGCGGAATTGTTCTGTGTCAATATTACAGGACAGCTATTCCTGATTCACTGGGTCATCCCCTCACATTTTTCATGTAATCTTAAAGTTCTTTTAGGTTGGACTATAAGGGTTGATTCCTTGAAACTTCCTTTCCTAAGCATGTCTTCCCTATTAGCTGTGCCAGAGGATATTTAGGTTGTATATCAGGAAAAGGTTCTTCACCCAGAGGGTGGTTGTGCACTGGAACAGACTCCCCAGGGCAGTGGTCACAGCACCAAGCCTGACAGAGTTCTAGAAGTATCTGGATAACGCTCTCAAGCACACGGTGTGACTCTTGGGGTGTTCTGTGCAGGGCCAGGAGTGGGATTTGATGATCCTTGTGTGTCCCTTCCAACTCAGCATATTCCGTGATTCTATAAAACCGCCTTTCTCTCTTTCTCTCCTCTTCTTGTTCTCCCCTTATTTGTTTCAGCTACTGGTCTGAAACTTGTGGGGAATGTAAAATCTCAAAGTCCTGGGGTCCTGGATTTCACAGTACATAAATGAAACAACTCTGGTTAATTTCTTTTTGTATGTGGTGTGATGGTTCTTGTTGTGGCAAAGACCTGCATACAACCCATGGTATCAATCCAGGCTGGGGGATGAACAGATAGAGAGCAGCCTTGGGGAGAAGGACATGGGGTGCTGGAGGATGAGAGGATGGACATCAGTCAGCAATGTGTGCTTGTAGCCCAGAAAACAAATTGTATCCTGGGATGATTTAAAGAATCATGGCCAACCGGTCGGGGGAGGTGATTCTGCCTCTCTGCCCCACTGTGGTGGGACCATAGCTGCAGTGCTGTGTCCAGCTCTGGGGTCCCCAGCACGGGAAGGACATCAACCTGTTGGAGAGTCCAGAGGAGGCCACCAAGGTGATTCGAGGGATGGAGCACCTTTCCTACAAGGAAAGGCTGAGAGATGTGGGATTGCTCAGTCTAAGAAAGAGAAGGCTTTGGGGTGACCTAGTTGTGGGCTTCCAGTACCTGAAGGGAGCCTACAAGAAAGATGGAGAGAGACTATTTACAAGACCATGTAGTGACAGGACAAGGGGGAATGGCTTCAAACTGAAAGAGACTAGATTAGGTATTAGGAAAAAATTATTTACTGTGAGGGAGGTAAGTTACTGGAACAGGTTGCCCAGAGAAATTGTGGATGCCCCATCCCAGCTAGGATGGATGGGGCTCTGAGCAACCTGGTTTAGTGGACGGTGTCTCTGCCCAAGGCAAGGGACTGGAACAAGATGGTCCTTGGTTTAAGGTTCCTTCTAACCCAAACCATTCTATGATTAGCTCAGTTGAGGGCTCAAAGTTCATTTCATGTATCTTTACACTAGGACAGCCATTGCTGGGAAATGGTTATTAAGTCTCTTTTTTTGAGTTGGTCATCTAGATGTGAAAACTTTCCTTGTCTGACATCACTTACCAAAACTTCTCTTTGAAGTATGCAGCAGCATCCTTTCTGCCTTGGCATCAGGTGGCAGGCACTAAGAGCCTAACCTGGGCAGAGAAAATCAAACAGCAGATGAGGCATGTTTCTGTTGACTCAGATCACAGCAGCAGGAAGCCCGGGAGTTTCCAGCCCTGCTTGCATGCCCTACAGTTCTGTTAGAGGTGGATTTGTTTGTAAGAAGTAGCCAGGGCATGCCCAAAGTTGGATGCTCTCAGAGGGACTGGGTTTGCAGAAGGGAGAAGTGCACAGGGATACCGTGTGCTTCTCAGTACAGCTGCAAGGCTGCCACCCTAAGGCCAGAGGGATGCACTAAAGCATCATTTTCCTTCCTCCAAAGGCTCACACAATTATCCAGCGTGCCTTGATCTTAGCAGGATCATGGGTCTGTCCAGTTTCTGCATTTATTCCCACAGCTGCCAGCCTTGCTTTTGCATTTTAGCAAAGAGAACATGGCAGTAGCATTTGAAGGGGATCCAATGGGTGCAGAAGAAGAACACTCTCCACCTGGAAATATGCTCCAAGGATTTACTGACTACCCAAAGTTTGAGTTCACCTGTATGACCCACTCCAAGCTTTAAAAAATACTTGGGTAAGTATTGGAAAGGTGATGAGGTTCAATTAAAGTCATCAAATGTAAAGGTAATAAAAATATGTTTTTTCATTTTATTTGCCTTCCGATATTGCCTCAGCACAGCTGATTTCACAGCCTTTATTTCACAGCTGTGTGTTCTCATCAGTTTTTTAGGACCTTGAAGAAAGAAACATGAAAATACTGAGCAATAGGAAAAACCATCCGGAGTCACCAACTCAAAGGACGTGAGTCACCTTGACCCTGATGACTTTAAAAAAGACAAGAGCCAGAACCCTCAGGTCTTCCCTCTTCCACATGCTCAGGTCTTGGCTGAAAACAAAGGATTTGTCATGTGAAAAGCCACTGACACCTGTGGGTGAGGAGTGGATTCTGAGCCTCAAGTTCAGCTCCTCAGATCCATCTGCCACTGTCCACTGCCTGGTGCAGCTGAGGGATGGATGCGGTGCCTGGTGGGACGTGCAGTTTGGGCAAAGCAGGGACCTGCCCCTCTGGAAAGAACCAGGGTCAGGCAAGCCATGGTAGATATTGGGAAGCACGAATGTGTCACCTCTTACTTAGAGCTGGGCGAACATAGAGTCTGTTTGGTTGGAATGCTGGAGATGCTTTTTGTCAAATCTCTGTTAAAGGAGAAAAACTTTTTTCACAAGCTCTGATTTTAGGTCTCGTTTGACATTTGCTGAAGGTAAAGAATGTTCTCCCATGGACTTTGGCCCTAAAGCTTATTTGCTTCAAAGCATGTTGTCCACTATCTTTTATCAGTTTGCTCCAAGTAGGAATTAAAAGGCCTGTGCTAGATCCCATTTTAGTCCTTTTGGTGCCATTTTGTTCTGCACAAATCTGACCAAATCTGAAATTTTAAAGTTATATAAAGTTTTTTTTTAACTAAACTTCTTTTCAGGGCCCTACTTCCTAAAACAGTCTGGGAACAATGAAGGTAGAATTATGATTTCAGGAGTGAGATGAGAGGAGAGATCCTCTCTTTCAAGTTTGGTTTCCTGGTGTTTCATAAAAGCGTACCCTCACATCTTCAAGTTTTATTTAGCATATATTATTTTCACTGAGGGGGTCTCATCAAACCATTATTTTGAATGACTGAAGTCTTTACTTTGCTTCTTAGACCAGAGATATAATTTTCTTTCTTATTTTTCTTTCTCTCATGCCAGCCCTTTAACTGAAATGCCGAGCAGTTGGACTCTAACTGCAATTTAATGTAACACTTATCTGCGCTGCTGTTCGCACTGTACGAGGTAATTTCCAAAGGTCAGAGCAGCTGGATTCCATTACAGAAATGCAGAGAACTCAAAATAGCCTTTGTAAATATACTTTTTTGAGGAATTCAGGCAGCTGCCTTCGACACCCCTGGGCCCTTATTGTTTCAGAATGCTTTAGTATCAGCCTGAGGTCAGAAATTACTAAATTTCTCCTCCTCCTCCCCCAGATAAGAAATTTCCTTTGGATGAACATTAAGAAATAGTCAAAAGCAGAGATATTTCTGCTTTTGCATTCTTAATCATAAGTTTTATTGCAATAAGCACTAAATCAAGAAAACTTTCTTCCATATGTGTTCAAGAACCATTTCCACTCCTTTTTTTTCTACACATATGACATTTGTTTTACAATGCTGCAGTTTACAAATCAAATAGTTTCTCACAGAGATAGTATGTTTTTATTCCATTTGCCCTTTTTCAAATAGTCCAAATGTCTGTGGTTTTGTCATTAAAAGTCCAATTGGCAGATATATACGGAAACTTTATGTTTTCCAGCTGGGCAACTACCAGTTACACATACTCATTATTATTCATATTATCATTACAGTAACTGTGGAGGATAATTCATGTGGCTTACTCAGTCAATATACAGTGATCTACAGCAGATACTGTCCTGAAACTGTTGGAACTGAATTCTCCTTCAGCTGTGAGGACATTTTGATATGCATCTGAGCCTCCTGACTTGACCTTTCCCTTAGAATAAAACTAGTGATACCTCTGACCCTGAATTCTGGAAATTGCAAGGGGGGTTAAGACATTTTCCTTCATGAAGAACACCCTCAGTTTGGAATATATTCATTTTGAGAAGGAATCCTGGTGTTTGTTTCTCCCATTGTAGTTTTACCTACCTGTAATTTTACTGACTGCATTGAAATAATTTTTGATCACCCCACTGACAGAGGAGGGGTAGGATCTCAACCCCAGTGTGAATGTTTTAAATCATGCTGTTTTTCCAGTGGAGCTTTCAATTGCTGTGAAAAATTCTAAACCCCCAAAGCTTTATTTTCCCCTCTCTCTTGTAGCTGTAAATGTCCACACAAAGAGTGCTCGCTCTTGGACAGAAGTGTTGTGTGCCACGCTGTAAACCACTGAGTGAACCAGTCTGTCAGAGAGGATGAGCAGACTCTAAACCGTAACCATCCTAGTGGGTGGTACCATTATCCTGGGCTAATTTATTGTGAAGCTTCAGCTGACAGGAGCAGATTTCTGTGGTCTGACTCAGAATAGTTTATGAAGGATGCCAGAACTCTTCTATTTAGTTACTTCTGTAGTATTCATATCATGACCCTGTGCTATATGAAAAACATGATCGTGCAATTTGTGAGGCATAAGAACCTTAAGACTCTGATATTTGTGGCTATCTTTTACTTTTTTATTTATCGTTGTAGAAAGAAAGGAGATTGATGAATGGACACCTAGAGAGGGTTTTATTATTGGGATAGTAAAAGCAACACCGTGTGCTGTGAGACAACACGAAAGAAAACTCTTCTCTCCCATGTGTGCACAGGCCCCATTTCCACAGGCTTTTGTGGAGTTAAGTACTTGGCTGGAATGAGCTCCTATGTAGGAGAAAATTGGGTGGATGCAGATGTACTTTTCCCTTGATTTGCAGTCTGGGAGGCAAGCAGAAACATCCAGCTGTTCTCCTGTTCCCAAGGAACTATGGTTATACAAGCTGAGAATATTGCCTTTCTAGATATCTCAGGGCAAAAATAAACCGTGTGGAAACAGTGAGGAGTGAACAGAGCCCATCTTCCATCAGCTCCCAAAACCAGCAGCAGGGGAGTCCAAGGAGCTTTCCTGGGTGATATTTGCATCCCATCTGCAGCCTGCCTTGACTTTTAAGAACAACATTTTGAAGAATTCATGGGGTAGACAACGAGGCTTCCATCTCTTCAAACATTTTGCTTCCAGTTCAGTGTGTTACCCTCCATTAGGTCAATCTACTGTAGATGGTGTTCTCAACTAAGAAAAATGTAAAAGGCATGATTTTGATGGATTTCCTGGCAAATGCTTTGGTTACATTCCCTGACACTCAACAGATGTCTGCAACCCACATGGCAAACATCCATAGAGGCAGTAGCTCACTCTAGCCCTTGATATGAAGAAGTGATACATAGTATTTAATAGAAATAATCTATTATGTATGCAACACTCCCATTTTTTCTGGATAATTTTTTCAGCCAATAATTAAACAATTTAATTTACATTTTATTATAAATCTTATTCAAATGCTTGAAACTTAATTATCGGGGACCTTTGGACTTTGAGGAACCATAAAATGAACAAGACATGACTTGTATTTAAAGATAGAATTGAAAATTAAACCACTGTTCATTGCAATTGTGCATTCCAGGCCGTGAATATAACAGAGAAAGAATAAAATAAAAATAATCAGAAGTGTTTAAGTTAAGTGTTTTCTGAAATTTGAGTTCGAAACTGCATTTGCAAGCATTTTTGTTTCTTTTTAATGAGCATTGCCTAAAGTCCAATTTCTGTACAGTATCCATGAGAAGTCCCAGCTGCAAACATGATTATCAGATCTCCCCCAGACGTGTGCTCTCATTGCTGTTGTGCCTCATGTGCAACCGTAAGATAGCTGGGTGCTGGCAACTGCTGGCTTTTTTACTGGTGCCCCGGCAAAGTTCAAACCATAACTCTGTCACACAACCGAGCGCTAAAATTTGGCTCCCTCTGCCAGCGGAAAACAACGTTTTCAGAGAGATGCATTTACTAAGACAGGATTAAGGAAAATATATATTTTAAACTAATTTCTACAGTCTTTATATACCATATGTTTCTGTTGACACCTGATAGTGAACAACAGCCTCACGTATGGAGATTTCAGCATCTATTATCAGAAATAAACCTTAATATTATGCATCAATGGCTTTGAACTCCACACTAATAAATATCTCTTCATCATTATGTATGATATCTGCTGCAACACATGAGCAAGTTTGTGGTAAAAGAAATAAGATCAAGGATGGAAATTGAGTTAATGTTTATGAATGAATATTTGAAGATATTTTTGTTCTTCCCATTCTGAGGATGAAAAATATGGTGTACCTAGCTAGAAATACAGTCTTAGGGAGAGAGGTAGAGCCAACCTGCTTGACTATGAATTATGATCATTCTTTCTTCAATGTTGTATCCATCCAGTATCATGGCACTTTATTACTATCATTATTATTACTATTATTCAGCAGATATAGTAATATTGTCCTTTCAGTGTGAGAGTGGGTACCCTTGGCTAGGTAGTACCTCTTGAATTTTCATTTAGATTCACACAAGAGGTGCCCAAACATTGTGGAAAGGGTTCACAAATGTTCCATTTACTCTGGATAACACCCAAACATTTGGGGTGCTTAAATTTTCGTGTATTAAGTTCAGAGACAAAATGTAAATTGTCTAAGCATACCTTTTGGTTTAACCCAGTTGAAAGGTATTTATATAAAATAATCAATGCATTTACATTCATTGTATCTAACATTTCATGGCCGTACATTATCGGGGTCCCCAGTATGTTGGTTCATCACAGTAAGTAACACCTTGTTTAACAGTGAGGGGAGGAAGAGTGTTATGAGGTCCCATTTATGATGGTTATAGTTGTACTTGAAGATCTGGGAGTCAGTAATAGAAAAACAGCAGTTTGTTCCCTCTCAGGTCTCACAGATGGCGTAGCTAGTGCATTTTTTCTGCTGCTGAGACATGCAGAGACAGCCCTTCCTGATGTGCAAAGGAATAAATCCAGTTTCTCACAAGAGCTGCCTGTTTTGTGAGCAACATCTTACTGCTGATCATACTTATTAAAACCAGGTACTTTGGAAATAAATTCATCACTCTGTCTGTCACAGCCTCATTGAAGAAAAATCTCTGCTTTACACACATCTTGCTTCTTGATGATTTTTTTTCCTTGGAGTTTCAAACTGTTGTGAAAGGATTAGACCAGATGTGTGAGAAGTTTGGTCACTACCAGCTGTTGGTCTTGATGAGCATTTGAAAATCACGTAGTCATTCTAATCAAGTATCTTTGCTGGAAGTCCACAAGGAATTCTTTGTTACTTACACTGTTTTCTTCAAAATGTAACAATTCCTCATGGAATAATATTTAGGCTTTTTTGTTGTGTAATGTTTGTAGTATTTGTTTTCATTACCAGTCTTAGAAAAACTCCAGCTTGACCTTTTATCCTAGAGTTACTTGTTATACAGCATTCTGCATCAGTTCAAAGTACAGTGGAATAAATTAGTTTCAAGGGGGCAAATAGTTCATATGTGTTATTTGGATATGTAGCACATGTTTGCACCCTATTCATTATTAACAGAGGACAGTAATTATGTGTTTGACAGCACTGGCAAAGCTTCATGAAAGCATGTAGGTTGTATGTGAGAGAGACCACCATATCCTTTTCATGTTCCTCATTAAACAGTGGTCATGAAAACTTCCCAGAAGGGATTGCTCCATCTCTTAACAGCAGAGCTCTGCACTGGCAGTGTTGGAGTAGATAACTGTCCTGGTCCTGCAATGCTGAAGTCCATGGCCAGTTGGATTTCAGAGGAGGCAGCATGACAGATGACAGATTCCATGTTTTCCCATGTTCTTTTTGTTTAGTAAGGACTGAGTGAGATGCAGTCCTAGGAAGAAATCCCCAGATCTCTGTGCAGGATTCACCCCTGGCTCTGACTGCAGAGACAAGCCTGCATCAGAGCTAGAGCACAAGTCTGAGGTGGCTGGTCTTACTCTACATACAGTAATCTAGCCACAGTTTTGAACAGGGGAGCAGCCAGGCTCACCAGGCTCTTTTGCAGGTGAGTTCCTTACAAGAAAGAAAATGTATCGGGTCATTTGCTAGCAAGCGCTTCCATTTCTACCTGCATTGCACCACAAACTTTTTGCACCAGGAGCTGTGTTTCTGGCTGTATTATTTGTGTTAAAGGCTGAAATGTTTTTGTTCAAATGCAGCCTGGTAGGTGATATGAATTCTGGTGCAGCTAATTGATAAAACAGGTAAAGATCATTGAGACTGAACCTTGTACATCTGTGATACGGCCAGCACCGTTTTGGTTTTTTCTCTTTCCTGAGCCCTCTTTATATCTTCCTTACCTTTCTGTATGGAACAAAATTGCAAGTAGATTCCTGTTTTCTAAAATGAAAAACTCCAGATTTTCTCCTGGCACCTACTGGCACCTAATACTTTAGTAAATGTCTCAAACTGCTCACTCTCCTCTTTGATTTCTGCAATTTGGAAGTTCTTCCAAGGCTGAAAGTTTTTCTAATGATAATAAATAAGCATGTGACTATTGTGATAAAGACTGAGAAACAAGGGCGCCTGAAAGACACAGCTATGTTTCACTATGTTACGCTGCATTTTTAAGCAAGATCAAAGTAGGTATGAAAACACTGTAGGCTGGGATTTGGGCAGTAAAGTTCAGAATCCAGTTCAAAGGTCCTGGCAAAGACCCAGCAGCATCAGCCACTTTGTCTTTGCTGAGGTCCAGTGTAACAGCTGTGGTCTGCAAGACTGTTCAGTGAGTGTTTTCAGGGCTGTACTAACAAGGGATCCTGGGGATCCCTGACTGTGGAGTTTGTACATGCTGGGAATGGGGCTGACACTTCCCTAAGGTTCCAATATAAGAAACAATGCTGCAGGACTTCCTACTGGAGATGAGCCCTCCAAGCAATGCTCTCTTTGAGGCAGACCAGCTGGGCCAGCATCTGGTATCCCTCTCCTTGCTATGAGCTTCTCTAGAGGGAAACAATGAAGCCTGATGATGAATGAGGTGGATTGGGAATCAGGTCTCCTGAGGACTCTTCCAACAGCAGGACGCATGTGGCATGTGAGCTGTTAACAGGTGCTCTCTGAACTGGAGATACAGATGGCTCCATCTGTGTTTATGAGGTCTCTGAGCTACGCTTGTCTCTGTCACATGTATTTAATTTCCTGTACAGCACTCACTTTAAGCCATAAAGGTTGTATCTGCATTGTTTTGGAAAAACACACTTGACAGCCCCTGGCAGACCACATTCCCTCACCAACTGCACTCTCATGTCCTGGGAGCTCCCCACTCAGGTGCTGCAGCCGTGACTTTTTCAAAATGCTAGGGACAAACCACCTCTTCAGCCTCCTCAGGTGCTGGGTTGTCTCTGCTGGCACAGGAGTGCCACGGGGAAGGACTCCCACGCAACTCTCAGCATGCAAGCTTGCTCCCATGAGCTGCTGCTTCTCCAAAAGCAGAGCTTGAGCATGGAAGTTAAGGCAGGCAAATAGCAGAAATCTGTCTAATAACCAGTCACGTGTGAATCTTGGATGATGCCGGTCAATCTCAGGGTGTTTTCCCACTGTTAGTTTTGCCTGTCATTATTTATTTGGATTTGGTCCACTTTCACCTCCAACTCTAGAAGAGGGGTGGAGGAGAGAGAATGGGGATATTATATAAAAGCTGTTGCTTTTGCATATGTCATCCTGTACCCACTCACTTCGCTTGCCACTGTCTGTGTTCCTGAACCAAAACAGAAAGTGAGATGAAGGCAACTCCACAGAAGGAGGAAAATCCTGTTCTGGACCACTCACAAGAAAGTGTATGTCTGAAAATCATTTCAAAATTCCATGGAGCTTCTTGAGTTCAGATGGCTACTCCTCAGAAGAGCTGAATTCATGATAGCCACTGTGCTACAGTGACTGCCATTAGCATGTAGGGACAAACATGCAGACCCTCTGCCATCCCCATCACTGCTCCGTCTCTAGATGCCACTTCTGCCTGACCTAGAATCTGCCTTTAACATCAGCTGTTCCCAGGACTAGACCTGGTCAGGTTTGCCCTGCACACTTCAACACTGCAGAGGTTTTCCTGCCTGTTTTCTTTATTCACAGTTACGTGGCAGATAGAGCCTATACCTCTGTTTGCCAGAGGCCAAAAGGAGCACCGTGGTGTTTAGTCAGAGTAACAGGCCAGTGACCTGAGCTGAAGAGCCCAGCTGGCTTGAGTGACACCCTGCTCCTCAGTATCCATAGTTTATCCATCATTTTTTCAAGTTTTCCCTTACTTCAGCCTCATGACTACTGAAGCCAGAAATCATAATCAAGAGGTTTCTGTAAGTGTCTGATAGTCCTAAATGGTCTTATGATATAAGTGGAAACTGAGATCTTTCTCTGCAGGAAAGAATGAAAACTCAG
Organism: Gymnorhina tibicen; assembly: GCA_013399875.1. NCBI lineage: Eukaryota > Metazoa > Chordata > Aves > Passeriformes > Artamidae > Gymnorhina > Gymnorhina tibicen. The sequence goes on along the minus strand of VXAZ01000420.1, from coordinate 167,529 downwards.
CTCAGGATCAGATCTACCCACCAGACTTGCAGTTGTTATTGGAGGGTTAATACAGAGGCACAGTGGCTATGTCCCTAAAAGCAGGGATTGTGCCTCTACCAGTGCATGTGCACCTCTGGTAGATAGAGCAGGAAAGATTTGTTGGTTCTCCACCCTGAAATAAAGGTACATTTTGATTCTGAACACAGTGATATGAAAAAGTGCTTAAAAAGGTTTTTCAATAATCATTTGTTATTCTCAACTTCACAATTCAGAATTGGCACATTTATCAAATAAAGTGAGTTCAGTGACATGATTCAGTATCTTCTGAACCACTTCAACCTTTATCTTCATTGTTTGTGGAAAGACTGGAAAGTAGGTTAATTGCTTTGAAATGGAAATGAAAAAAAACCCAACTGAATTTGTTTTGTGTATTTGAGCTTAACCTTTTTCTGTTTTTTCCAACACTGTTAGGAAAATGTGAAATGCCAATCTTTTAAATAATTATATCACTGACATAAAAATCATTCAAACAGTCTTCAATTTATTTAGTTAGCTTAGCTATGTTTCAATTCAGGTATTGAATCTGAAGCTCTAGAAAAAACAACACCAGATAACAAACCACAGGCCTTTCAAATGATAATTGGCTTAAAACTACAATTTTTCTATGTACTTTGCTGTATGATGTACTAACTCAGCCCTGCTGAGATCTCCAAATCTACAATCTTTTCTAAACTTTTATGTGGAGTTACTGGGCCTGCTATGCGTTACTTGTATGTTGAAAACTTTATATCTAAAGGGAATCAGAAAGAACATAACCAAGACAACGCTAGAGGGGATGGAAAAGGAAAATGTGTCTTTCCATACTGGTCAACACACACACACACAAAAAAAAAAGGCTGTTTGTTTAACGATGCCACTGGGATTCTTTTCTTTTTTTTTTTTTTTTTTGGTCTAGCTAGTATGATTTGGTGACCTCAAAGTGGTAATATGAGAGATAGAAAATAAGAGAACTCTTTAAAAATACCTGGTCTATGCCCCTTAGGAAGCTAGCCCCTCTCTAACTGAATGAATGCTACTAGGGCAAAAAATTATCTAATAAAAGTACATTTTTAATACCAGAATTTCAAAGAAACAAGACTATATGGTGTCATACGGGTTCATATATATTTAGGGCAGAAGTAGTGATTAGCTCATCCTGTCTGGCTTGCAAATTACACATCCTGAAATTTCTTTCTTTACCACGCCAGGAGTTTGCATCTGACTGCAGGATACCTGTCAGAGAGCATTCAGTGCTGGTACAGGGACATCAAGAGAGGGAGAAAGCAGCCCATCCCTTCTTTATTGTTCTATTATTTAATCAGCTTTGCTATTAAAAAAATAATTGTCTGGTTTCTAATTTGAATTTACTTAGCTTTAAGTTTCCAGCATAGGTTCTTGCTAAACTTTTCTCTATTAGGTTAGCAGAACTTTTAATGCTTTCTTTCCTTCTCTCTCTGTGAGAGTACTTACATGCTATAATCAAATATTTTCTCACCAGTAGGCCCCTTTATTTTTTAGCAAAAGCATATTTCTGTGGTTCTTTTTGCCACCAAACTTAGTCCCATTGCATGTCAAAGAATTTTAATATTCTTTTCACTATAACAGCCGGTTACTAAAATACACTCAGCTACAGGCCATCAAAGAGCTGTCCAATTAAAGAATATGAATTACATACCAGTTACGACATGATATGCTCAGAATAAATCTACTGGGGGATCTAAAACTTCATCTTTGCGTTTTCGAAGGCAATTGCTCTGCCATTTGAGCTAATGGAATATTTTGCTGGGTCAGCCTGGAAGAGGGGCTTTATATCTTTACCTCCATCTCCTTAAACAGTGTTGCCTTTCACTCCCGTAAAAGGGGAATTCTCAGCGGGGCCTTCCTCGAAACACTAACAGTCTCCAAAACCTTCTTGGGAACATGATATGACCATAACTTGACACCAATCTAGGAGCTGCCCAATAAATGTTTGCAAGCCTGCAATAAACTCTACTTCTGAAAGCGTGCTTCACGCTGTGCTAGCAAAGTGCAGAGGAGGTGGCAGGGGAGAGGGCTGTGCTCAGTCCTGGGGAATGACCCCAGCAGCACCGACTGCACGTACCTGCAGCACCCTGGTGCACATGCAGGTCACCCACGTCTCACTTTTCTCTTCCTCCCAGCCCTGAAGTGCGCACAGAGCTGAGGGCAATGCCAAAACCTTCTTCGGGTGAAATGTGGAGGCGCTTCAATTTTATTCTTGTTCTTGATAAACTTTAACAGAGTTTTTTTCAAGGGTATAGGTAAATGTTACGGATCCTAAGAGCTCATAGGAGTCCTTCCAGATTGCTTCCAAGGGTTCTTTTGGGTACATAGGATGTCTGTAACGAAATAATCCTAAACACTCTACTGGCCTGTGAGCTGTGAGCTGACGCTGCTCAAACTCATGTGATGTTGGCATCTCGGTAGAGGAGTGTCTCTGAAGAACCCTGGTAAGGTTCTTCATGGGCATTAAGGTTTAGCTACATATTTCCCCTTGTAGAATCAGCCTTTCTGTGATAACTAAGGCTCTTATACCCATGAGCCAAGATTTACTATTCAGTTATTGGTGATATACTGGTTCCAGAGCAAAAAGCATCTATGCAAAAGAAAACTCTTAAATATGAAAAAAACCCACCCCACAACAAACAATCAAAACCAAAAACCACCTTCCCCAAACCTAAAACCTGTAGAAAAGTAGAGGTCCAGAGTCCTCTCAGCACTTGCTCTCTTACAAGACCATTGTGGCCAACTCAGATTGAGCTTCCGTACAAAAATCCCATCCTCAGCTGACTTGGCTGAACTCTGTCTTCCTCTCATATAGTGATGTATAAAGTGGCTTTTAGGCACAGCTATAAATAAGGCTGATTCATTTACAATACTTAAAATCTTGAACATTTCAAAGAAGCAGCCATTTAAGGGATCCTCTTGTGGTCCATTAAAGTATGGAAATATTATGACTATTTTGTAAATAGGGAACTAAGGCACTATGAGTATAAGTGATGACACAATATGCTCACGGAGAAGTTAATATTTAGCACAGATTTTGTTAATCCTGATCTAGCACCTCAAGCAAGAGAACAGCATCCTTGACTTGTTGTCTGGTGCTGGGATCCAAGCTAGTCTTTTTCATAAACATGTCCACATCCTTAAAAAAAAGACATAGCAATAAAAAGTAGTTACACAATATTTATCCCTTATGCTGAGGCCAGCACATTTGAACTGATTTTAATTTGTAAAAAAATTAAAAATACAGTCTACCTTCTATTCAGAAAAATGAAGCTTTGAAACTGAGACAGAAACTTGATCTTTTGAGCATGGCTATAATGCTTAGAAAAACATACCATACATGACTCAGTACAGTTTATCTCTGTATTCAGAGGTATGCAGCAAAGTCAAATGACTCTGCTTCACATTCATGCATGATAAGTTTCTGCTTCAGTAACCATGCTAAATAAGTTTAAGAAATGAGACTGCTGAGCCTGGTTTTTAGTTTGCAAAAATACCCAAGAAGTCAGTGAGTGTGCTTTTCAAGAAATTTAAAATAGAGCTCACCCAGGAATGACACTAGCATTTATCAATTAGAATTACTAGAAAAGAATTTTAATGTTAAGTAAGTAATAAATGTAAAGATTTTCAGAATTATGAAGGCCAGAGATCAATATTTATTCTCTTTAGAACTAGTAACATTCATGGAAATGTGCTTTCCAAGCAAAAGTATTTTGTTCTGAGTCTTCGGCAAATTTCTTTTTCTAATCATTACTGTGCCTACTAGCAGCTGTAATCCTTTAACATGTACCCTGATGAGTAAATTCTCAAAGTGGATTTAGGCACATAAGCTTCCAGCATGTCACTCAAAATGTAGATCTGCCCATTTCAGTGGATGTATTTTTCTCAGTAAATACCCCAAATGTTTAATATGCTCCAAGTACCTGTAGTTTCATGTAAGCCAACCCTAGAATGTGAAAATGGCAGCCACACAGGTTTTCTGCCTTTTTCCAGTGGCTTGCTCATGAAGTCCAGTCTCACCTCCACATTAGGCAAATGATGAACCTGATCACCTATCCCAGGTAGGAACACAGTGCACTGGGCTATTTGGGAAGCAGAAGACCTCACCTTCACTCCCTCCAGTAGCCATGTGCAGTGACAGTCTGATACACCCTGCCCTCAAGTTTTAGGGTTCATTTTTTAAATTCTAAGGGAAGAGAGACAGCTAAATCCCAGTGAAAGAGTTTCATTTCATAATTTTGTGAAGCTTTATGTATTGTTAGAAAGTCAGACTACCTGTTCCACCTTCCTTGTTGACCGCAGGTGCTCTTTCCTTGCCATTTTTTCCATTTCAAACCATCATCTCGGGAAAATTATCTGTATCAATATTAACCCAGCAAAAAAAGGTAAATTTGCATCACATAAGCTTCCAAAGCAAAGGAAAAAGGCTTTGAAGTGGTTCATCAAGAGGTATCTTAACTGGTTTTGTCAATAGAGGGGAGGTGGTGATGGAGGGAAGGCAAGTGTTGCAGGGGGACTTCGAGGGTCTGATTGTGTATTTGGCAGAGAAGCTCCCAAATCAGGCAGTCAGTGCATGCAGGGAAGGGTTGCCTCAGTGACACTTCATTTCTGAGCATTTGCCATGAGACAGAGGTTTCCTGGCTTTTGCAGAGCTTGTGCTTGCCTGTCTTAAGGTGTATCTGAATGAGTACAGACAACCACACGCTGACCCTGCCTAAGCTCCACAAAAAATACCTGCAGCTGGAAGCAACAGAGTAATTTAATGTGATCTTAAGATTGCACCCGCATCTCAAAGGCCTGATTTTGGTGGGGGACAGGGCATGTTTTAATTTGGTAGTAAGGGATGAGGTATGAGGTGCTCAGAGTATGCAACAGCTGGTTTAAAATACACTGGCGTTACAGAAACTTCTTTCTCTTAGAGAAAACCTCTCATTTACTGTGACCACGTAGCTGACAAGCAGGGGGCTTGCACACTCGTTTACCTGGTTGTAGGTTTTGCGTGCATTCATATCCTGAGCCTCAGGGATGGAAGCGGGCCTAGAATGCTTGTAATCCCTTTGCATCTTCCTCATAATGTCCTGGGTTGAAAGCCTCTTCCGTGCAGGAAGCCAGTGCGGGTCTGCGCACAACTTAAATCCCACTTAAATTGCTACGGCTTAGAGTCCCACTAAAATAGCTCCTGGGCCTCCCCCACTCTATATGGGGATGAATTCCACACTTATGGAATTCCTCAGCGTTTTCTCCCTTTAATACTCCTTTGCTTGCTGGCAGGGTAAATCAGCCTCTTCTGAGGACAATAGGACGACATGTAGCCAATGCTGGTACCCAAGCTCGTTTCCCATTTTAACATTAAAAGCAATTGTTATTAAAATTGGTATGGTTGAATGCAATAAAAACCTGCCATGCTCTAGAGAGGACAAATCAGTGCTGTGATTCACTTCACTTACCGTAAGATGAATTACACATGACCATGACTACCAGGAAGAAGAACTTACCAGAAATTGAAGTGCTGCCTGTTACACTTTGGAAATAATTATTGCTGGAGGTGATTTGAGTTTGGCTGGACTCACTGGAGAAGCTAAAGCATATTATGGTCAGAGTTCACAGAGTTTCAGTCTTGGCCCATTGCTACCCTTGCACTGCATCATGTAGCATATAGGAAAAATGTATAACAAAATCCTGAATTCATATGAGTATTCATTTAATGAGTCAACTAAATATCACTTGTTCATTATTTCTCTGATACACAGATGGACAATGGTCATCTTCTGCTGTCCTTTCCTCTGCAGAGATGATCTCTGCAGTCAGAAGACCCATCTAACTAAAAAACAACAGTGAAGAAAGAAATTGATTTCTTTTTCCATGGGTAAATGATCCAGGGTTGCATTCATTTACTTTTAAGATTTGAGATTTCCTTAACAATACTTCTTCTTTCTGTTTGCATGGTAATTCACAAAGGTAGTTGGGTTTTCTAAAGCAGAGACACTCTTTAGAGCATCTGCATGCACAGATTTTTTTTAATCTACATTAGAACATTCTCATTAGAACCATTTTTAGAAAATCCTCTTTTTCTATAAAAGTATTAGTAACTCAGTTATATTCTGATGTCCTATGGCTCAGCTGACCAGTCTCAGACTACAGTTAATAAAAGAAAAACAGTTGCAAACAGTTGCCTAAGCAGGTTCAAAAGTGCCTGGCAAAACTGTGGAGACGGTGCCAGGGAGCTCTACATGATACAGGAAACGCAGGAAGGAAGAGAAACTTTGGTGTGGAGGAGAACATTTGAAAATCCCTCAACATTTCTAGTCCTGCCTGAGCTTCAGCAGCTTGTCCCTGCACAGCACTCCACCACTGGGGCAGCTCCACTTCCAAAACACCAGCGAGTGCAGCACAAATGTGATAAAAGAGAGGAAACCCAGCTCTCACCCTGAAGTGATCAGAGCACACCAGGCCTTTCACGCACTTGACCTTCCCCAGTGTTATTTTAATGTTGGTTGACTTTTTTTTCTCTCCCTTGGCCATTGAATATGTATTAACTGTTATACAACACTTACCAAGTTTGTTATGTAAAATTCTAGAGATAAAACCTCAATCCAGGGCCCCCCTCTAAAGATTTTTGAACTTCCTGAGGGCTGTGGGAGCACATCCAAGCATTTTTATTGTTCCCAGAAGATATATAGAGATATTTGTCATTTGGAGAATGTGTGTGTGAGAGTGTACTGGGGGGCTCTGCTGAGCACACTATTGTGTTGCTTTCCTGGGGAGAAGGTGGGATTCATGGGTGACCTAAAACAGATGTTAATAAAAGAGGGAAAGTAAAAAAATCAAAGAAAGGAAAAAGAAAGGGAGAAAACCCCTGAGATCAGCTAAGGATTACCAACAGCGTTATCCTTTTTATGAGGGTGCCTTCAATATTACTCATCTGCAATAAGCTCCCATAGAACTTATAGGATTTCTTTTATTTTCATGTATTAACAATACAGCAGCACGGAGCTGACACTTGTTTTCCATATCAAGCAAAGTTTTATAAGTCAATTTTTTCTGGCTATCACCTCAGCTTGCATTTTACACTGAACGGTAATTCCATTTTTATGGACACTGTCAGATACTTTATTTTTATAGAGTTCCTCTTTAAAAAAAAAAAAAATCAGATATTTAAGGGTCTCTTGGTGAACAGTCTCATCCTGGACATTGAACCTATAGATTCACAGGTGCAGATAACTGCTGGAGCACTTAATGGCTCTGAAGAGTGAAATCTTGGCCACGCTGAAATCAGTGGGAGTTTTTGTAGTGTGACCAGCATTTCACCCTGTGCAGTTTATATTTACCTCATCCTCAGCTGGACCCACAAACACTCTCTGTTGACCCAAAAGGTCCGCTGGCTTTCATAATCACCCCTGTTTGGTATGCCCAGAAGAGATGGTAACTACATAACGTTTTGCTTTCTGGGGATTCTGCCTTTTTTTCCATCTGGCAAACACTGATTTTTATCTTACTGGTTGGCCTAGGTTGTGAGGAACTGATGTGGATCTAAGGGGTATAATTCTGAAATATCAGCATATTGTCACAACATCCCAGAGAACTCAGGCTTTCTAATCACCTCTTAGGGTAATGGAATGACTATTTTGGGGACATCATGCTGAAATAATGCTGGAGCCAGTATAATAAAAGACATTCCAAGGCTTTAATAACCACATTGGTGGCACAGTGGTAATTTGTATTTGCTGTGATATATTTAGAATCTGGAAGAGTATTATGAAACAGATTCCTATTTCAAGATATTTGGACAGAGCAGCCTGTTAACATCCTTTTAAATCTTGAGTGTACAGTGCCACTGCTTCCTGAGCTTACTGTGATTTGTTGCTACATATTTAAACAAAAGGCATTCAGTTTTACTGAAAGTGGAATCAGATCCTGGTTGCTGGACTGAAGTCAGCCATCCCATGGTGACTTTTGAAATGTTAGATAAGCAGTTCTTTGGAAGGCAAGAGGAAACAAAGAGAAAATACCGGAGGTCAAAAAGTTATAAATGCTCATTTGAGGATATTTACATCAGCGATGTTCCTTTTGTGTGTCTGCAGGAGGGCTGCTGTGTCACATCAGGACAAACATGACAAAACTTCTATCAGCTCAACTCACAGCAGCATTTGGGGAGTTTTGAAGTATCTGTTTCATCGGAGGAGTGCTCTGAACGACCACTGGCAACTGGGCACATGCAGAGCCATACTGCTCTTAGGACAAAAACGCATCCATAACTCCTGGTTTGAATTGCACATGTCTCTACTATCAAATGTGATGTAGGACTGCAGTGGGGCTCACAGCAGCAAACTTCCCTTCAAATGTTGAGTAAAGGAGATGATCTGTGCTCCACTTATCATGAAAAGCTCTTGTTCCAGAGACAGCATGTCAAGTCTCACTTTGAATTCTCAAAGGAGCAGCACTGAAACTTCACTCTTGCAAAAGGCAAAAGGCAAAAGGCAAAAGGCAACCATAGCAATTATGGCACTCATTTGAAGTTCCACCTTTGCCTTCTATCAATTTCTATGTATCAATTGTCAATGACAATTTTTCACTTTTTACCTGAGTTTTTAGTTTAGTTCCCTCCATTAATATTTTAAATATTTCTCATGTGAGACTATATGATATGTTCCAGAGACTCCTACTAGAATATTCTTTTTTTCTGTATTTTGCAGAACTTCCTCATCAGAGAACTGTCTTTTGATCTTTCTTCATCAGCTTTTAACTCATTACCTCCTTTCTCATGTTTTTGGTGCACAAGTTGAAGTTACACATGCTACAATCCTATCCCATGGAAACTTTTTGTGCAGTATGCTGGGGTAGCATAACCACTTGCTTCTGGAGCTGATGTTTCACATGCCAGTTCTTGCAGTGCTCAGGGGAGGAGATTAGTCATCTCTCCTGATCCGAATGCATTAATTTTTTGGAGTTGTTTTTCCTCTACCTCAGCATGATTTTTCTCTATCCCCTTGTTTCTGCTAGCCATCTGGCAGTGCTCTACCCACCTCTTCTCTGCGAGTTTCCATTTCCTGAACTCACAAGCTCCAGAAAGTGTTGAGTTCCAGTGCACTGAGCCTCCTCCGTGCTTATATCTGGGAATTCTGAAGCCCAGCTGACTTCATGTACTGGGTATATTAAGGTCCTGAAGTTTCTCTTCCTGAAGTAAAGAAATCTTGGTTATGAGTCTGTTTGTTTCACTTTCTGTGTAATTTAAACTGACTCAACTTGTGATCGATTTGATCCAGGGTTATTTTCTACGACCAGTACTTTCATAATGTCACAATTGCTTGCAAAAACAAAGTGGCTTTTGTGCTCATCTTTTGACTTACGCTGTATTTGCACTATGAGGGATGGAACCCATGGGTCTTTCCTTTGCTGTGGTCCTTTGTAATGTATAGCTGGGGCTCATGCAATGCACTCTGCACAGTAGAATAGGGGAGGTTTAGCTCGCACAGCGGGCATCTGTCTGCTGCCTGGCAGGCACAGCCACAGAAAGAATACTCCTTCAGTTCTTCCCTGAAAGAGATAGCTTTCAAGTGGCAGCTAGATGCTTGTCTTGGCTACCTGATATCTAGGCTTTCACCCAACAGCTGACATCAGCTAGAGCATGGAAACTGCAGATTCAAATATCAATGTGTTCTTCCGAAAGCTTCTTAGGTCTGTCACTCACTTTTTCTCGCTGGCCTGACAGAGCCTATTTGTTGACTCTGCAAGTCGTAAAGAAAGACCCACTTATTTTCTCTGACCATTATATACTGAATGCTTGATGTTGTTCAGTTATATTCGTGCCATTAAAAGAAAATCACGTTGGAGTGGTCCTTCATCATGCCCACTAGAGCACATTATCACAGTAGGAGTCACCAACCAGTGCAGTAACATAAATGCCTTGCAAATTGCCATTTTTGACTGAGCAGGAAAGTTTTCCAAATTTGAAGAAAATCTGCGTCTAGTTTTTCTGTCCTCTGAATAAATCATCATATCCAAAATTTCTGTTTTGCTACCCTTTGGCAAATAACAAGTTCCTTTCTTTTATTAGGCCTCTGTGACTGCATCTCTGGCTAACAATTCAAGCAACAAGAGGCAAGGTTTCTGGATGCTGTATTTGCTTAGATGAGTTTCCTGTATGCTGAGTTGTTGGACTTCTCCATAGCATGATAGAATCATCTCTGACACGCTTTTGGCCCAAGTTAATGAGCCATCTCCCCAGATCAGGTTCCCGAAGTAAGGGTGATTTTTTCTCTCCTATTTGTCCATCAGGACTGAAATATATTTTGGAATTTGGAATATGCCAGCTTTGTCCAGATTTGGTGAGCAGTATTCCTTTCAGCAACCATTGACAAGGGTATACAGTTAGGATGCTGGGACCAGTGCTGGGAAGGAACTGGAGTGGGATCCTGAAAGACAAGGCTTAGGTATTCATTAAATCCTGCAAATTTTATTGAAAATGTATAGTTTGTAATAATTAAAGTGCTTAATATTATGAATATGAGCAATCCCATCACTTGAACCATTCATACTATGAACCTGAAGATGGACCTGAAGAAAGAGTAGACCTAGACATGTTTTGCATATAAAATACACTTTTTAATGAGTTTTCAGCATATAAGTGATATATTTCATTTTCGCAGCACTGTAAACCGCTTTATAACTGTCGGCTGCTATAAAATGATTTGTGAACACAGGGTAACAAATGGGATCTCTGATTGGCTGGCAGTGATGTCATGCATGTGTCAATATTTCTCATTAAAAGCACAGGTATGACCTTTTTACCTTGGAGTTTCCATACCATAATAGCTATAAGGAACTCATGGTTAATAGATTTCTGAGGGATTATTGCACTCTTTGAGTAGCTGAAGTCACTTGGCTTTTGGCTGGTGCCTCATGCTGCACCTGAGGTGTGTGATAATCCCTCAGAAATGCACTGCTTGTGGAATCTCAGGGCTTAATTATAAACATTAACTGAAGTCAGCTACACATTAACTAGCTTGCCCAGATGTTTCTGTACCTGATGGATGGATGTTATGACTGATGAAAAGAAATCATGCAAAAAGGTTCTCTTCTGGTGGCTTAGTTTGCCATGGAAAAAGGGAAGGAGAGAAAAGCAGTTGCGCTGCTCACGAACAAGAGAACAGAGACCTCTTGACTGCAGGAGGATGCACAAGAAATTTAAATCTTATTTTTCCATCTGGGGGAGAAGCATCTCTGTTTGAAATCCTGAGGGTCACCACTGCTCCCTCCTGCACATTGCACTCCACCTGGAGCTCCTCTCAGTGAGGACCATGGCCATGCAGCTGCCTTCTGTGCACTCTTAGGTCTGGGATGCTTTGGAAGCAACTTCTTGTCCGATGACCTGTGATCCAGGAGAGACAATTTTTCCCCCCATCAAGGAAAATACACCTCTTCAGAACTTAACACTTTTTTCTGACTTGTTTTTTCTTCCCTCAGTGTTATAAAGTACTAAAACTGCTCTAAGGGCTCTGTGATATGTTTTTGATGGGTTGGCATTTATAAACTCACATTTTCTTCATTGTTTTCTTTAATTCAAACAATAATGAAGAATAATGGGAATAACCCTCCTCTTAGGTGTTTTGTGGTTTTTTTTACACTATTTTCCTTTACGATATTTACCCAGACTATAAGATTTGGTTTAATTTTAATTTCCATAAAGGATCAAACACCTAGAAAATCTATTCACAATTGGGAAAGTCTTGGACAGGGAAAAAATTTATGGCAGCCCTTCAGCTCCAGTCCAAACACTCCGCTGAAATTATTTGTAAACTTACTCTAAACCCCACACTAAGTAATTGATAGCTGCCCTAATGTAATGGTATCTGCAGCAATGCAATAAGATTCATGCCCAAAAAGCACAGGCAAACATTAACCTAACATCTGCATCTCTTACCAATAACTTGCAGAAATTAGGAGCAAAAGTTTTGCAGATTGCCAAGAATCCCTTGACATTAAGGAAAGCCTCAACAGCCCTGCTAGGGCAGCTTTCCAGATGTTTTGCCTGGGAAGCATGACACATCTGTGAGAGCAACTGAGGTGTAGTTATTTGGTTTCAATCAGTATTTGTTTTCATGCCTAACTGAACATTAGTTATAGGGTTGCTATCAGTGCTTCCATAATATTAAAAAAGTCATGGTTAAATGGGCTGCATTTGAACATTTCTGAATAGTAAGTCTTTGTGCTTCCAAGTATAAGGCAGATTAATTTTCTGAACTTGAAAACAAATATTCCCCTATAAGCATTTCAATGTATAATTGCCCTTAGATTTTTGCAAGCACACATGAAAGTTCTGGAAGAAGATTTTGAATTCAGTGAACTACTAGTTGAATTTTACTAAATTTTATTTCTATGGGTAAACCTTAAAGGTGACTGATAAATGGTGTGTGTCAGTCATTCCAGCAAATGCATTTTGTGTGTTTTAGTGGAGTTGTCCTGCAGATGCACTTCTACTTCCCAGTAAAAGGAGATGTGCTGTGGGATATCAAGAGAGATCATGGTGTGTAGAGAAGATGCGGAGCTGATTTCTTTTCACATATGGAGAAAGGACTGCATATATGCGTATGCATATATGAAGGTGGTCATGCTAGTTCCCTTCATCTTTGGCAGTAGCTGCAGTGTGGGGAATCAGTGGATGGCAATACAAATGAATGAAAGAAAAAGCATCTTCCTGCTTCTCGTTCTGCAAGCAAATATGGGATTTCTAACATCACCCGCTGGAGAGAGATTACATGGACTGTGTAATTATCATAATGGCAAGACAGCACTTTTTTTTGCATATTCTTAGGTCCTTTTAGACCACACATTGGTATGGACTCCATGGGCAGGCAAATGAGAGGCTCCCCTTTCTGGTGTTCATCTTTGAACTCAGGCACTGACACATACTGAGAAATTCCTGTGCAGCAAGTTGTGCTCCCTGAGGCTGTTCATCTCCCATCAAAATATATTCAGAGGGATGACCACACTTCCTTTTCTCCTGGACTTACAGTTTTTGGTTTCTTTTTCTGTGTACTGTTTCACTGTGGTCTTCCACTGGAGATTTGGCAAAAGAGGAACAGTTAAAGGAAAAATCAGGAATGTCTCTGTGATCCCAATATCTACAGGTTCCGGGTAGGACAAGAGAGGAGAGATAGGGATGTGCTGGATCTCTGCTTTGTTACTGAAGCCTTGGATCTCCTTTTTCAGGCAACACTGCCTCATGTGGGCTGCATTAACAATCTTCCTACAATGTAATGTTTTTAATACGAAATCACACTCAAGTACTCAGGCTCCTTCTAATTGTATAGAATAATCATAATTCTCAAGAAAAAGTCATGCCTTATTTTTTTATCCATTCTGCCCCCTCTTTCCTCCTGCCCCTGGAATACACTGACAACATTCTGCACAGAATAAGATACTTTAGCTATCTCAGGGTCTAGGTGAAGAACACTTGGCTGCAGCTGAATCCTGCCAGGGGTTGTGTATTGCTGGTGAGAAAACGGGAATGCTTTAAAATATAATAGCACTCAGCCTTCCCTATGTTGTTCTAAACCTCCTGGTCTTCTGGCAAAACAGGGTACCAACAGTAGTGAAAATACCTTTTCTTCTGCATGCAGTAGGACACCTCCCTTTTCGCTCCCAGCCAAGCACACTGCCTGAAGCAAACTACCCTTCCACTTTGGTTTTTCTTTACATCTGTCAAGAACATAAGGAATGATGTGTCAGGCCGGCCCATGGGTCCAGCCAGCGCATTGTACTGTCTCCAAGAGTGATGGATAATGGGATGTTCAAGAAAAAGTCAGAGAACAGGCAGGCATACCAGGATATACATAATTCATAATGCCTCAGGATACTTTCTCAGAAATTTGTGGCTCAGAGACTCACTGAGCTGTTTCTAACTTCACTGTAACTTTTTCATGAGGGGGAGATAATAACCATGGTATTTACAATGAAGATAAAGCATGGATTTTTACGGTGGCATAATGATGATTAAAGTTTTCTATTATTTTCTTAATTATTTCTGGCCTTCTCTTTGTTTTTTATTTTGTTTTGTTTTCTTTTTAACATCATACGTTGAGGTAGAGTTTTGTAGATTTGTTTTAAGGAATTATTTGTTCCAAGGAATACTTTTCCTATGTACTTTGTTTCACATTTCTCTAACCTGAATTTTATCAGCTGCTTTATCTGCTGGACACTTTTATTACAGCACTTTTGAAACTCTATCTTCCATACATTTTTATGAATATTATTGACTTAATCCTTGCAATGCTTATGTCAATTAAATGTGTAACAAGAAATCTGTGAAGAACTAGACTCTGTTTTACCAAAATTCTCCTTGAAGTTTTACGTGGACAAGGTAGCAGTAAGACTTTTGGCAGGCGTCACTGGAATATTTTTAGAATTCAAATGGTTATCTTACTTTTATAATTGGGGATTAGAGACAGAGCATTAGGCAGAATTTGAGCAATTGAATATTATCCTAGGAATTCATTCCATTACTTTGATGTTTGGAAAAGGTCTTTCATGGGCCCGTTAGCAAAGTGTAGTATTCTTACAGCAAGACACTGAAGAAATCTCCATAAGGGTGTGAGTGAATACTTCAGCACGCTACCACTTTATAGTCTCCAGCACCTTCTCATTATTTGGAAGGAACAAGTAAATTAAGGAAATAAATAAACCAACAACACATCCACGAAATCCTAGGAACAAAATTTTTTCAAATTAAGTCCTCTGTTTTATAATTCCGGTTTTGGCCTTCATTCATTTCCCAGCCAGCTGCAGCATTTAATCTTCTGAAGAACACAACTGTCATCCTAGAGCTGAGTGCCATTGTGCTAATGACTCCATAAACAACTCCACCAGGTCCTGTATGATAAATTTCCCCCTGATTAGTTAAACAGAAATTGTATCATGCCAGTGGAAGGAGTTTTTGTTGACACAGCATCTCTGGAGACACCGGTATATTTTCTTTTACTTTGTGAATGCTCAGCAACTGGAGCAGTGAGAATGACAGAAAATCAGTCAGTATTATTCAGTCCTGATGATCTTTCTTACCTTTAGTTTTTGTCCTTTATATATACATATATATATGTATTATTTTTAAAAGAAATCTTTTATTACACTGCCAGATTCTGTCTCGTAAAAATGAAATTGAGTTGAGTCTTTGAAGGGCAGAATGTGAAAATATTGTTAGCTCCAATCACAATATGCTTTTTTTAGTCTATGATCCATTAGAGCTACTTCTGTGTTTCAAAAAGGAAAGAAAAAAAATGGTACTCATTTTATATATTGAGGTTATTTTATTTTTAGTCCTTGAGTTTTACAGTAAATGCATTGGTGGGTCGCTTCTGTGCATTATTTTTGTGCCTTTGTAGTAGTACTATTTCCATGAGCATGTTGGTTTTATAGTGGAGTTTCCACTTAGGGCTGTTAGTAAATCTTTCCACAGAAGCCAGGCCTTTATAAATGACTATTGTTAAAGAAATGTTACTGGCTACGATGGGCATGACAATAAATGTAGGAGAGACCTGGCTTGTGGTTATTACTCCTGTATCAACTTTCCCGTCATGACTGGAGGACAGGGCTAATTGTGTCTTCCCTTCCCCGCAGCCTCCACGCTTTCCTTTGGGCAGCGGTTTTCAGGGAGACACAAATGACACACGGAGGGGTGTAATCAGCACGGCCTGCTCAGACAGAAAATACGGACCCTTGGACAGACTGTCAGAATAGGATGACGTGTTCCAGATAAACAGCAATTTGCTGTAACGGGAATGCGAATCCAGTGTGCGGCGTCTTGGGTTCCGAAACAGTAATGGTTTTTCCATTACATGTTTGGAACATTTCTGGTGTTAGCTAACTGCTGTAAGGAAAGCCCATGTACGTGAGCATCTGATCAACTGGGTTTTACAGTCCTGTGTCATAGAGGGCTCTAATTACCACGCTTTGAATATTAGAGCACTCAACACGCTTTTAATCAATCCCCTGGGCTCTGCTATTTCCATTACTTAGTCTCAATCCCCGTTTAAAAACTGGTACTGAGAATTTGTTTCACATACTCAGAGAATCCCTAAGTGCACTGCTCCTGAAAGCAGAAACTCATACTAAATCTGGATAGTTTATATTCTTTCTAAATGAAAACAGCAGAACAGTGGGATGACTCTGAGAAATTATGACATAAAGCTGATTCAAGACCCATTCAGACTCTCTCACTTCAGCTGAGGGCTGAAGAGCTTTTATTTATGTTAAAGTGTGTTATTTGTGAAGGAGCAGAGTCCATACATAACCCTCCACAAGGAGGAGTCAAGACTGTTTGAACATCTTCCTGTCCAGCTCCCTTTCTGATCAATAGCCCTCTATTATCATATTAAGCTATACTGTTAAAATATGTGCATGAGGATTTAAATAATAGTAATCATTGTCTACTAAGCAAAAGGAAACTTTGGTAACTGACACTTAATGAAAGAATTAAAGATTAAAACATAGGTAGAAGCAGAGCGGGTAGAATAGTGGCCATGACTTGAGAGGAAGAAAGAAAAGGGAGGGATGCAAGTAGATTTTGTATCAGTGGGAAGCACCCTAACTTTTTCTGAACTGTATAAAATGAAGTGTGTTGAGTGCTTTGTTTCCCTACAGTGATGATCCCTAGCTGCGCGCAGGGATTTAGTCCTTCTGGGAAATTGCAATATTACTGCAATGTGGGTCAGCAGATTAGGGGTGGATTCAGCAAAGGTCAGCTGAGACAAGTACCTTTGTGATACGGTCTTCCTTAATACAAAATATTATTTGAGTCCTGGAATAACTGTCTTTGGGGGATGTGCTCGTTCTGCAACATTCTGAGGTAGATTTTTCCTTACCCCAGCAGGAACAGGAAAGTTTTATTTCATATTTTTATTTTGTGCCAGTTCTTGAAGAAGTTATTCCTCAGCAACTGGGGGTAGTTAATTGATTTTTGACTGGGTAGTGCCACATGTAGAAAGTTCTTACTAAGAACATCAGCCAGTTTTTAGAACTACTTTTAAAATTCAAGATATATTAGGAGAAAAATATTCAGGCATGTTCACTGCTTGTACGCTTGAAGCCACATCTCAGCTACTTAGAAGAAGGCTGTGAGGTGCTTACCTCTGAGTCAAGAGATCTTAAGGAATCATCACTAAAGGAGAAAAGAAAGGGACATTGCATTCAAGCACACTGACTCTCTGTTAAGGACAACTGTTTTTACCAATACTTTTTTTGCATATCAAAACTTATCCATTAGTGCCCAGGCAGCTCCCATCAAACCTGTTCAGAGTGAAAATTAGAAAGCAATCAGAGGGACATTGGGTCAACCTTTCTTAGATTTGGCCCAAGGCAAGTGAAAAAATGCATGATGATGAGATTGTATGGAAAGATTTTGGCAGGATACAAGCAGCTGCTGCTACCTTCCAAATTCTCCCATTTCAATGGGGAATTAGTTGATTTCTAGAATGCCAGGTTTGGTGGTCTCCATCTTGTAGGACCAGATTCAAGAAAGAAAAACCAGGAAGACCAGAAACTTTCCTCTGGGTGATACTATTCTGGCGCTCTGGTGGTCGGGTTGGACGGGGCTCTGAGCAAGCTGACCTAGTTGAAGATGTCCCTGCTCATTGCAGGGAGGCTGGACTGGATGACATTTAGCTATCCCTTCCAACACAATATATTTTATGATTCTGTGACCCTATGACTCTGTGGTATCATGATTCTGTGTTCCCCAGACACAATTTACACCTATTTGCCATTTCAGGCTGCAGTGAACAAGGGTAGAAGTGTCAGTCCGAAGAAGTGACTTAAATTTGCCTCATGGAATTTAAAGTTAAATTTCCTTTTGACTTCTCTGAAGTCTGAAGCCCAAATGAAAGTGTGGGTGTCTAATTTGGACAAGTTAGAAATTGCTGACCTGTTTGCAACAGATAAAGGTTTTTGGAGTAAATTACATGGAGGCAAGTAAACATGACTGCTACTGTCAGAAATCCTACATGTTTTATTCTTATTCAGATGCTTTTATGTATGAAATCCAGCTGATGGACAGTTTTATTATTGCTGGTGTATTTTCTTTGGAATATCTTTATATATGACTTGTGGAAGAGGCAAAGTACATCAAAATGCTCTTTTCCATTTAAGAGCTTGCTATCTCATTTTCTACTTTCTCAGTAAAAGCTTGTGCTAAAAGCCCATTTTGACTGACAGTAATTAAATTTGCAAAAACTCTTATCTGAAACAAGTGTTTTGCTGTTGATAATCATAAATTAGATAGATTATTTCTGGGAAGTGTATTATTTTGGATATCCGGGCCTATCTCCTTCTGAAGGATGGATCCAGTACTGATGTCTGTCATTCTTGGCTTTGAAATGTTGTCCTTTATTCATTTTACGAAGACGAATATTCTTCAATGCAGCCCATTAACCAGATAATATTTGTGAATCTGTAGCCACCGGTGGATCTTTTTGCCAAAATTAAGGAAAATGAATAGTAACAAGAGTAATTTGTAGAATTTCTGATTCAGAAATGTTCTCATTAAAAAAGTCTTTGTTCATCCCTAGTTTTAATTTAAGTTCTAACTCACAGCTCATTAAAAGGAACAGAAGGGATTTCACTGAGCTTTGTGCTTGGTATTTATTGATCTTTAAGTGGGAAACAGAGATCCTCAGGAAGCAAGCAGTGAAGCCAGGGAAAATATTTCTGTTTATTTGTATTCGTCAGCTGATCATTTTCACTTTCTCATTGCAATGCAGCTGATATTCTTCCTATTAATATCAAGAAGTTTGCTTTTGAAAAAGCAAACGCTGGAATATATTCTATAAACATCATGTAAGTTCTCATATAAAGTTACATTTTATAGGAAATTTTACTGGCCTTATATCCATTAGCCAAAAATCTCAGGTGCTTAAGTCTGTGGAAAAATAAGCTACTGTCTGTTGAAGTTTCAATAAAACAGTCGAAAAAGTTGATGTTAAAGAAAAACTTACATGCAAAACTAATATTATTTTAAAGACTCAAAGGATTTTTTTTCTTTTTTCATTTATATTAGACATATTAGAATTCTTCAAGGGTTTATTTCTTTCAAGATTCTAGATATTTTATATATTAATTCTCACTTTGAAGTTCAACAACAACCTGGGTTCAGAAATTTGTCCTTTTCATATTTGTTTTAAAGATAAGATTTTTTTCCTTGTTCGTTTCTTTTTTTTCCTAATATTTTCTCTGTAAATATGTGTGACATAAAGGGTGGCACACCCCGCCTCCCAGAAAAATATTCTATTGAGATAGATAGATAGATAGATAGACAGATAGATAGATAGATAGATAGATAGATAGATGGATATAAAATAAATAAAACCAAGACAAAATCAAGTACTTCCAGGGATTAAATAGGGAAAATACTACAGATCACTTCTTCGGTGTTTCCAGAACACATAACTGCTGAATGTTGATATCTGATCACTGAGAACATTAAACTTCTTTTAATCTGCTTGTTTTATTTAATTACAGTTCAACTCACTTAAATATAAGAATAGTAAGCAAAATGGATATTGATACCATCAATTTGGGTATCATTCATGGGTTGTGGAGTCAGTTTTTAGGACACTATAAATAACCATTGCTTGCAAAAGGCAGTCTATCAAAACAACTGTAAAATGGCAAGTACATAAGCCTTCTGTGTTGTTGTTCAGATCTCTTACACTGAAATTAGTAGAAAAAAATAAGAATTTTGGCAAACTCTCTTGTAACAGGAAAGCCTTAGTTTCTGCCAGTGCCTTTGGCAGAAAACAGAAATCAAACAATAACACAGGTTCTCTTCCCAAGAAGCACATTCCTGCTGTGGCACCTCTGAGGGAGAGGGAGGGACAAGACACGATAAAAAGTCCATTTTTATGTCATTCCTTTTCCATGACTTCACATCAGGTTGTCAGCACTCAGGGTTCAATAGCCCTGTTGCCATTTTACAGTGAAGATCTCCATCCTTGCCTTGCATTGAGGGCACGCATTGGCCTTTACATGGTGTAATACAAGTTGTCTCAAGCCATTAGACGATTAAAGATCCAGCCTTTTCTTGTGTTCCCCAGAAATATTACTCGTAAGGCTGAGCATCTTTCCTCTTGCTTGGTGGCACAGATCCTTTGCACGAGGATTTTGAACCATTGCTGTGATATTGTGGTTTTGGTTTATTCAGGTGAAAACATTTGCCTTTAACCTGCTTTCACCAGTGGATCTTACTGAACCAATTTTTTACTAAATCATATTTATAACCTGCACCTAAAAAGCGATATTCAGGTTTGTGCTGTTAAAAAAGCATAAAAGCTAACATATGCCTTTATCTTTTGTTATTGCAAATAATGCAAGCTTTTAAAAAGCCAATAGAACAGCATTTATTTATACCAGCAAACTTTTTTATGTCCTGGTCCTCATATGAGTACAACTCCCCTATCTTTATGTAACTTAGAACTGAATATTTTCATAGGGAATTATAAAATATAAAATCATTTAAATTACACATGTAAAATAAAGGAAACTTAATTTAATGAGTTCCATCTTTGGGACTCATAAATGTGTTTCTTCATGTAAGGCCTGATCAAAAGACCATTCAAATTAATAGAAAAAGTCCCAGAGATTTCTATAGATTTCAGATCGGTCCCTTGTTAAGATTTAATTCCACACAGTTTAACTCAAATAAATCACATGTGGAACTGGTTGGGAGAGGGCTTTATTTCTGAAGAAAAATTTCAGGGAAAAAAACATATGAAAGAAATGTATTTCCATTTGCAGTGAAAGCACCTACTAGCCCCAAGCTGAATGTTTTGTCTGTGTCTTTGGCAACAAGGAAAATAGGTCGTATCTAGCATATAATGTTGATTATAAAGCCATCTTAGAAAGTCCTAAAATATTCATGATAGATTTGTTAACATACTGAGATGAAAATGGTCAAATTATCATCGTAAAATTATTATCTCAATTTTAGTGCTCCTAGATGTTAATTTAAACTCAATACTTTTTTTCATGCTTTTCCTTCTTGTTTGCATGGTTTCCATACTGACCTGTTCTGTATTAATTCTCACAGTTTTCCAGGTTTGTAGGTGTGGTCCCTTATACTTTCACATGGCCCACAGTGATAAGAATTTCTTCCAGATCTCAGTTGTATACCTCATGTTTTATTGCAAAATCAGAATAAACCAACTAATCTCTGCCTTTGAAACTACTTGTCTCTCTTCAAATGTCAAAGATTTACAATTTCATTCAAAAGACAGAACACTACATGTAAGTACAGGGAAGTTTTGTAGGTAGGCAAGACAGACAATTTCTGTGGTTCTTCAGATTTTTCTGGTTTTAGGATTCAATAGTGAAAAGTCCTATCAGCCACAGGACAGAGTTCAAGAGCAGTTCACCATTATAAAGTATTTACGTAAAAGGTTTCTTCTCCACACGGGATGCCTCATTTACAAGCAGGTAGGTGTTTCTTGTTACTCACAACTCTTTCAACTCAGCCAGGTTTCGATGTTAAGCTGGGTTCTTTCCTTGTTAACTTCCAAAACATTGAAATCACGGACCAAAGAACTCCTTCAGCTATGCCATCACTGACATATGTTCAGTAGCTGTGATGTAGATCTGACTCATAAGTACAATGGTAAAGCAGACAAGGTAAAAGGATCTAGAATGTAAAAAGCAGTAATGTTGCTGGTACACAACATAATATAGTTTAGCTCCTTGCTTCAGCTCTGAAAATAAGGAACATGTAGAAAATATTTCTCTGTTGGTTCTTAGTCTCAAGTATTGATAAGATTAGTACTACCTATAATGAAAGAAAGGGAACCACTTTCTGGTAAGTAACTGTCAAGTGTTGAGAGCCATAATAAGGAGAAATATCTGAGCTCCTGATCTTTTACTGATATCTCAGACCAGAAAAGTAAAAGACATAAAATTAAATCCCAACTTTTAGTGTAGCCACCAGTAGTGCTTGCCAGCGTTTTCTTAGAGGAAATGCCTGTGCAGTAACTAAGTGTGATACTCAGTGTTTTGCTACTTTCCATCTTTTTATATCCCCACTACTGCACTCAAATAAACAGGGCTTCTGGTGGCTGCAGGAATAGACTCCATGATCCTAATGACACGATTTCAAATGCTCAGCGACACTGATGACTAAGTTTATGCTTAGGTTCTACTCTACTTTTATATTACCACAAACCTGGCTTCCCCAAAGTCACTGGGGACGGAAGGCCGGGAGAGAGCAATGTGAGCAGCCTGAAGGGTTTGAGGGGCTCGTCCAGTTAGTTGAGCCATTTGCAGACTGACCAGTTTGTACCAAAACGAGGGCATTTGAAGTTTTTGCTTGAGTTTGCAAAGGGTTGTATATGTTTCCACTGACTCATGAAGGAGTCTGACTTTGGAAAGCTATTTTAAATTAAGAACAAGTATTCCAAAATACTGAGAATATTCAAAATCAAACTCGTCTGCCTTCTGTAATAACCATATTTTCCACCTCTAGAGAAGACTTGCTTAATTTTCAAAGAAAGAGAAATAATGACATCCAGTGGCATTTTACCTCTTCAAATAGTGCCCATGTTTGTTATGTTCTTCAGCTTACCTGTCCAGGCACCAAAGTAGAGAATATTCAGAGAACAGACCGTACCCCACCACTCAGGATGGTTCAAACTGCAGATGTGTTCCAATTACAAATGGTTGAATTTGCATGTAAACCTCTCCATTTGCATACTCTGCTCACTAGGTTTGCTAACAGAAGGCTAGAGATCCCAGTTTCCTATTAAGAAGTTCAGAGTAATTATTTGGGAGATTGGTAAGAGTATTGATTAGAACATTTAATCAAAATATGAATAAGAAACTGCCCTTATTTTCCAAACAGTATAAGTAAATACAATGTATATTTATAGAGCATAATTGTGTTTTCCTTTTAAAAAATGAAAAAGAAATCCTTCAAGTCCTATATCCTGTCTGTAAATGCACACCTATAATGTGTAAATGGGTATGTATAGCTGTATTGTGAGTTACTAGTCAAATCCTCACACTTATTTAGAAACATTTTCGGTTCTTGACAGAATAGAATTAATCACAAAAAGTTGTGATGTGTATGTTAATCAGGTCAGTCTTTTAGATCAGCCCTCAAAATCTCTACCTTAGATTCTGGTTACCTTCTGTAACTCCTTATTTCAAAATCAAAGCTTTCCTTATTCATTCTTTGTCTAGATTTTTCTGACCCAGAAATGTCAGTATTTCCATTCTGCTGCTCATACTCTTGGGGATATTGCTGTAGTAGCAACACAGGGGAACCTGACTCAGGGACTGGCTTCCATTGTGCCAGGTACCGTCCGCACACAGAACAAAAGCTGGTTCCCTCTCCAGGTCTTTAAGCTTGTTAAGTGCTTTGGGCTAAAAAGCTTTGAGTGGATATAAAATATTACAGCTCATTTACAAAATTTGTTTAAAAAGATAATCAGGTTCTAAAGGGAGCTGATTCAACAATTGTGTGTAGTAATATCTCAGATTTCACTGTGGTCCCCGGTGATTTCATAACGATATGTGCAACACTTAATCCTCACTTAGACTAAAGCCAGTTTGCATTGCTTTTACAATGAAAAGCTTAAAGTAAATGCAAAAATGGGCCCAGGGGATGCATTCCTTTCCTGCTGCTATGGCCAACGATAAGGTTGAAAAGAGATGGATGCTTGAGGCAATTAATTCTCCTTGGGCATGGGAAAGGGCCCAAAGAGACCAAAGAATCCATCTCCTGCTGATGATCCCTCCAAGTGTTGCCACCCTCTCTCTTCTTCTCACCATCTTTTCTTGTCTGCAGTGCCGCTCTCTGACTGTCCTTCTGTGCCTACTTTAGAGTTTCCACATGGAAAGACATATTCATCTGTCTAAACTGAACTATATAGAATTATCCAATTTATGAACATCTGGAGACTCCAGGAGATTTTCTGGAATTCTTTTCTAACAAAGCTTTAATAGTTGTGCATGAAGTCATAGACATCCAATGACTTTCAGACTGGATTGTGCTTAGCTCGGTTGTTAATATCTAGAAGATAATAATTTAATACCATTATTAACCCAGTGGTTCATCTACTCTGCTCTCTCATTTCCTGCAGGAGCTTGTGGTTACATGATACTATACTTGAGAAGATGCTTCTCAAGTACATCCTGCTAGCTTCCATCAGACTGGGGTTTATGAATTTTTGAGCCTGAGATTGTATGCTGGCGTTTTTCATTGTCTTCAGTGACTCTTTCTCATAATAATTTGTCTAATGCTTTTGAACTTGGGTAAAATTTTGGTAGCTGCAGCATTCTGTTGCAAAGAGTTTCACCACCAGAGTGAACAAACTGTAGCTTTTTACTTGTTTCAGAGCCTGCCATCTGACCAGTTCCTTGGGTTCCTTTAGTTCCTGTGTTATAAGAGGTGGTGAACCACTGTCTCCTCCTCACTGCCACTGGATCCTCACTTGAAGATCTCCCCCGTGGCCCCACTCCCCATCAAACCCCTGCTGCTGCAGCCCAGCTCTCCAGCTGACAGTGAAGTCACTGAGACCAAACCGTCTCACAGAGACGTGACAATTTGTGCTAGGACTGCGTCACTTTGGCAGAAACAAGACAACTTTTAGTAATAAAGTTATAACTTTCCACGTGCTTTAGCTTTAAAGAAAATTTCGTGTACCAAAGCTGTCAATTATATTAACTGAAGTAGGTAACTGGGGNAAAAAAAAAAAAAAAAAAAAAAAAAAAAAAAAAAAAAAAAAAAAAAAAAAAAAAAAAAAAAAAAAAAAAAAAAAAAAAAAAAAAAAAAAAAAAAAAAAAAAAAAAAAAAAAAAAAAAAAAAAAAAAAAAACCTCTACATAACCATTAGTTTATCAATGTTTTTAAAGAGCATTTACAGCATCAGGAAGGATTTAGAAGACTGCTGCTTAGGTTGAACCTCTGCTGCTGTTTCAAATCAGTGCAACAGCTATGGTTAATGCCATGGCTCTCACAGGTAGGATCACAAGGCACAGAAGGAACCTGGCTACTTAGCCACCCAAAATATTATCTGTTTGGGACTCCCCACCCCTAAGTGTAGAATAGCTTGAGCATTAGGTATTTTTAATTTGTTATAACTTGTGAGAAACTGGCTACACTGGCAACTGCAAAGAGCCTGGGACTGTATCGCAGCCTAATAAAAGCCCCAATAAAAGTTTTAAACTAGTTCACACATCTGCAGTCTGATGGGGGGCATTACCTAATGTGTGTTGTTTCTGTTGTGTTCCCCAGTATCCCCTTGGTTGTCACAGGGGAAAATGTGTTACTATGATGTCCCCCAAGGCAATTTATGGCCTTCTCTGAGCCATCACCACCATCTTCAGATAAACCTCATGAGAATTTATTAGAGGGATATAGGTAATTCTCTGAAGAGCCTATAATTCTCACTTCTCAAGGTTCTTTGAAAGTATTATAACCAACCTCCAGTCCATGGATACCTTCAAAGCAAGATAAAAATACATGTCTGGTATTTTTATACCTTGGATAAAAGTAATCAGGGCAGTCCTTTGGGTCCATCCAGTGTTTTAAAATGTTTGTCCCTCCAAGTGCTATGATTTCACCACACAATCTACAAAAATAAAGTCTATAATTAATTTCCAGTATTTTAAAATGGGGACATTTAAACCTGGTGAGATTCAGGAGGGTGGGGAGCTCTTAGTAGCTCTGAATATCATTATATGATGAAGTAAATTGAGTTAACAGCGTTGGCAACCCTTTCTTCTCATATGTAAAGCTGTTCTGTGTCCAGTGGGATTTATCATGGGACTGCACAGCATGTTATTACAAGATAAAGTGTTTCTTTAGATTTTGCCCAACAGAGGCAGATTTTCAATGGTCAAAGACTATAATAGGGAATACAGATGTACCATTTTTTGTTTTAAAAGTGGAGATACAGCTCCTTTACTCAGCCCTTAGGTTCACACCTCAGCATGTTGCATGTGCTTCCCAGGCACCACGTTTCCAGCATGGCAAAAGAGCCTGAAAAGCTGCACTATAAAACCATCCCAGTGCCCTTCAGTTACAGAGCTTCCTATATTTCAAGACACATTTTGAAGATGTACAAGCTGCCTTCCTTTCCATTTTCTTTCCACTCAAAGGAAGTCATTACAGTAAAATGCTGTGGGGCCAGGGGGAAGCAATGTCTGGCAGTGGCTGGTCGAAATTTCCTTTGAACTCTGATGAAGAACATTTCCACTCTGTTTATTACTAAATCCACTGGCCATAGATGATCCAAGGTTCATAAACTCAGGTATGATCAAACTCTCTAGGTTACTATCAGAGAGAGAGAGAGAAAGAGAGAGAGGCTCTGCATGTGATGCACGTGTATTTGTGTGTGTGTGTGTGTGTGTGTTATTTCTCTTTTATCCTGGCTGTGAGAAAAATAGTGATTGAATGACAATAATTGTTCTGTGCTCTCAGAAAAGTAATGGTACATGGCAGATATTCTCTGAATGAAGAGAAAAATGCTCATTAAAATATCAACATCACTTCTCTTTTCCCATAGTTTTTCTGAGCTCTCTGGAAGTACCTCCTTTATACTTTACAGCCATTTTATGGATTACGACAGATTTTTCAGCAAATGTATTTCAGAAAAAAAAAATCTATCTGGCATCACAAAGTAAACCCAACCTTCCAGATTCTGGAGGAGGGAGAAACCCTGATGCTTTACTTTTTCTTTTCTTTCTCTCTTCAGCTACTTTAATTCATTACCTCACATATGAATTCTGTTTGTTATCTTCTCTTGAATTCCTGGGCCATATAATTTTCAATCCTATGTGAAAATTATTATCTTCAGTTCATCTTTATGTTAATGGAAGCTGAAAGATCCAATTGAGCACCACCAAAACAGAAGTGGCTGAAGCTGCTGTTGGATGGTAATCCAAAACTCTGATCCTGAAAACCCCTGCTCAGTTGCCACTTCTCCGTAGAGATCTTTAAGCTTCATTAGCACATTACTTTTTATGAAATTCCTCCAACATCAGTCCAGAGAGTCAAACATGTAGCTCCCAGTAAAGCCACTCCCTGTGGTAGGAGAAAAACCACAGTTCCCAAGGGGTTTTGATGTTTTATCCCCTGGCTGCTAAATGCAAAACAAACTGCGAAGCAGGAATTGGTACCTGGGTCTCTCTTTCCCACTGAGTGCCATGGAGAGGCAGGTACAGGAGTATGTCCCCAGTCTCACAGGAGCAGGAACCCAGTGGCCCCAAGGTGCTGATAGATGCCAACTGCAGTAACTTCAGATAAAAGTGGGAGCTGAGTCCAGAGCTCCTGTGTTCTTGGGAATACTGTAGCTCCTGGATGTTATTTCAAGAGCAAAACAAGACTCTGCTTTGCCTTGGAAAGGGCAAACAACAGCATTCATTTCAGGCAAGGACACAGTGAATCCCCCTTTGACATGAAAGCTTCAGAGAAAAGCTGAGTTAAGTCAAAATCCTGTCCTCAGTGTCTTATTTGTACAAATAGGCAAGGAAATTTCCTGGTCAACATGCAGGTTGTTTTGGAGTGCTGCTCTGGAACAGAATGGAATGGTCACAGAAGGGCAAGGCAGAGTCACAACCTCCTGGAAGCTACTCACTGACAAGAATTTGAAGCTGATGCTCCAGGAAATGTTATCTAGATCTGCTTGGTACAAACACTTGAGAAAAAAGGTTAATTTAAAGGGACTTAAATACATATCCTTGTTTGAAATCTAGCTAAAGACTGCTGAACCAAAACCCAGACTCTCTGGGCATCTGAAGTCCATGCTTGGTGTGACGGAAAAATAAAAATGCCTGTCAATTGCTTTGTTTGTAAACCTCAACCACTGTGCAGTGAGCATTATCAAAAGTTTCACAAGCTTTTTTGCAAGCTTTGATTTTGGTTTATCAAAAAAAAAGTATGAAAAAATAAAAGATAAGCTCTTATCTGACTTGTCTTTATAATCCCTTGTTTGTGCTTACATGGTCTTTTGAAAATAAAAGAACCATTCAGAAGAGTGATTTACTTAAACAGCTCTTTCCAAGCATAAAGAAATAATAAATGAACACAAACCAAATAAGTTGAGCACTTGCAGTTGCTCTCGTCAACAGAACAGGTTACAATGAAATAGGGAGAGTCCATTCACATTAGTGCTTTTGCTCAGATGTGTATGCCTTATTGTGTGTATGTTAGATGCTTTTCTTTGTTGTTTGTGGAATGAAATAGCATATAACGTGGCTGAGCACAGGATTTTATTATTACTGTAATTATGTCATCTATTACCATCATCTTAGCATCCAGTTAGGGTTGGGACGTGCTTGGCATGGTTCAAACCTAAACTAATGAACAAGTCTCTCATTTAAACAACATATGCTGTCCACATATTGGTAAGATACAGGAGACGGGACTGGAACTCAGCTGAGATGACAGAGAGGGAAAGAGTGACGGCTGAAGGAATAGCCAAATATAATAAATACCTATTAAAATCAATAACAGCTTTTCCATCGGCTTAAGTAACTTTTGGACCAAATCCTAAGTGTACCATTTGGAGGATTTATAGGTTTCTTTTAATAGACACGAACAAAAGTCTTTTTTATTAAATTATGCCTTTGCTGCTGTGGCTTATGGAAACGGCATGCATATCTCCTAGCAGTGTGACGGACCTCAGCTCTGACAACACTTGTGCATTTGTTCAGCCTCACGTGGTGAATAGGCTTAGTGTATGAAATTAAGCATGTGTACAGGGCTGAGGCTTTTCTTAATTGTACGATAATTTTATCTGGAGATGTACCAAATTCAGACCCGCTTTGCTCTGACATTTGTTTTTGTTTTCAGTCCTGAGTCTCTCTTTCTGGTCCCTTGAACTTGCATTTTTGTGCGGAGAGCACTGTGGGGAGCTGTACCCAGGCAGAACAGCGTGATGGAGTCTCACAGAGAGGCAGCACAGAGTGGGGGCCTCTTGCTCTCCAGCCTCACAACTGTATGGATGACAAGGCACCACGAAAAAAAAGAAAGTTGAGCCTGCTGAGTGCTTTGGAAGAATGACTATGCTCCAGAGAAAATTTTCTCAACCTTGAATCTCAAGTAAGCAGACACATCCCTTGAGAATCTTAAATTTGAGATAAAGATCATATTTCAAAACCAGTACATTTGGGTTCTCCTGTTGCTTTAGATCACTGTGCACTCATCACGTGGATTTTCCAACTTCCCTTTTCAGTCACCAAACAGACTCAGTGGGCTGAATGGACAACCTGTGTGCAGGGTCATGTACACAACAGGCAGGCAATAAAGCACCTCAAAATACTGTTTCATGGTACAGTGAAGTTCATCTGTCACTGCTGTCTCAAAGGGATGGTATTCCCCCAGCACTACCTCCTGCTCCAGCATTTGCTTTAAAGGGAAATCTATTTATTCTATAAAAAACAGTTGTAGAGAAATAACTTTCTTTTCCTCAGACTCTGAGAACTTCGTGCTTAAAAACAGAAACAAGTGATTTAGCTGAAAAGGTTCCTGAAACTGCTAAGAGAAAGACACAATTCTTCTCTACAAAGCTGAAATAGCTGACCAGATCCTACAGCTATTTTATTTCAGTTTGTCACCTTAGTTCCAGAATATCTACTTCATGACATAATGTAAGCTTCATGACATAATGTAACTTCCATGCTCATCTAAAAGATAAACCCAGCAGATATTGCAGACTCACTGAAAATCAGAATATTCAGAAATTTTAATTCTCCCATGCATTGCTGTTCTTTGCATTCACCTGGCTTCTTCCTTTAAATTATTCACATCTTCAAGTTTAAGGCCTGTCTGTGAAAAACAAGGATTGTTCCAGATTAATTCAAATTAATACAAGAAAGTAGGATAACAGAATAGAGAGATGTAAAGTGCCTTGCGGGGAGAAAAGCAAGCAAATAAAATATAAAAGAAAAACAAGGGACCAGGTGCGGAGTGTCCTTGGTAACCTCTTCCAGAAAACTGAAGGCACTACAATTTAGAAGAAGACTAGAAAACAATCCACTAGTGAAATTCTTTCAAGGTTCACAAGCATGTAGTTATGTCCTTATTTTTTCAGATTCCAATATTGTAAAATTCTAAAGTCCATCCAGGAATAAATGTAGGTGTGCCAAAATACTGTGAGGAAGATTCTTTTCAAATGTTGCTGGACTTAACAGAAGCTGAACGTGGAAAGAAACTCACAAGAAATCCATATTGCTTGGGATTTATTGACAGTTTTGGAGATCCCAGATGTTTTAATGATTTATGTAAGCTGCAAATATTCGAGGGCTTATCCAGAATCAGTTCCAAGACTTCAAAAATTTGTCTATCACTTGTCTTAATGGACCACTGGACATGAAGCAATGAAGTCTGTTTGCCCTTAAAACATAGAACAGCTGATGAGGACAATGGGAGAGGCGGGCAGGGATGCTTATTCAGATCTGCTCTTCAACTGGTGACCCACGCAACCCATGCAGAACAGAAACACAAATCTGGGCACAGATGGGATACCTACATCCCCAGCTTCCAGTGATTTTATTCTTGAGATGGGAACCTGCTTTGAAGTTGAGCTCCAAGTTGGATCTTCACCCTTCCTGCTCTCTTATGCTTTGTACACAGTCAGCAACCATGGCACTGATTCTGCAGCCACGGTAGCTGTTCTCTGGGTGATACTCTCAAAGTGGTAGCACAGCAGGAGAAAAAATCAAATATGCTTTAAAAGTTATTATCGAACTTACTTTACCTCTTTAAAATGTGGAAATCCTTATTCTTCTGGCATTACGATGGAACAATTTAAAGAACAAAATGCATTCAATATTTTGCATGGAGTGACTTCCATCAGACTTTGAGGGAAGTTAATAAATCAACAGAAACCACTTAACTGCAGCATTTTCATGGGTCCAGTGGAATTCTAAGCAAATAGCAGGTTTGTAAGAATGAAAAGTCACTTATATTATACACACAATCTAACGTTCAAAGGAGTGTAAAAGATGCTTAAGTGCTAATATTTTACGCAGCCTTCGCTCTCAGTAGTAATTGCAAGCCATTAAAAAGAATGTTAAGCCATAGCTGTTAGCACTGGCACAGCCCCAAGTAAACACTGAACCCTCACGGAAGGGGGTTAATTGGTACAAGAAGAGGTAATTTATTAAGGAACACTGAAACCCTGTATACACCCAAAGATCAGACTGAACTGCAGAAGTCTTGTGTGAATATTGCATCTAATAATCAGATTTTTTCCTACACTGCACTTCAGAGTCTCAACCTATGCAGAAAAGTGAAAAGCCAACATGTTTTTTTCTACGTGGCTCCAATAAACCTTTACCTGGTGCCCATCAGTCTGCCCCTTCCCATACCCCAATCTTCCCTGGAAAGTCTGTTTCTTGCTGGGAAGAAAAGCCAACACAACAATCAGACCAAGGGTTTGGGACTCATGTTGCTTTCTTTCACTAAGTTTGGCTCAATGTGCTAGAGCCTTGCTAGTCTTGCATAGGTCCATTTAACTTCTTCTGGATTTATAAGCTTGTCTTTCTATGAATCTTCTTTAAAGTCTGCTTTCTACAAGGTTTCTGACCCCTTGGGGCACAGTAAGGCCAATGGAAGTGGGTAGCACTCAGTTCTTCTCACCTCACTGTCTCATGAACTTCTTTTTTTAAATGGTGGCTCAAAAAAACAGTTTGGTTGTTTAGACATCAGGAGTGGAGTTCTCCCCTCAGATCCCTACGTGCCATTGTAAATCTGGGATGCACCCTCCTTCCAACAAGCCTGGGGAGCATTGTGCACGTTACCAGCGCTCCACTAAGAAAAGCCACCTGGAAAACCTGCAGACTCCAGAGCCTGATCCAGTCTCCCAGCTAAAAGAAAGGGTATCAACTTCTAACGTTTCCTTCTCCCTGGCACAACTTCTTCCTTGGTCTGCAGTGCAGATGTCTCCTGCATATCTGCTGTTTCAGTTTTACGAGAAAGGTGCACCGAGCACATGGCAGACGTGTGCTTTGGAAAGGCCAAATTTTATTATTTAGTTTTTAGAAATTTTGTACGTAAAGTCAAATTCAAAGCCCATTGAGGTCACTGGGAATTCTCCCGCTGTGCTCAGCAGGATTTGGATCAGGACCACGAACTAGAATATCTTGAAATCAGTGTTTAAAAGCCTAGACAAAATGAAAACAGATTTGTGAAACCCTACCCCCCTCCCATTCTATGTTTTGCCTCCCATGGAAAGGTAGCACAAATGCAGGAAATGAGGAATCTGATGGCTGCAAGGTTTTATAGCTCTGATGCCCAAATTTTCGTCTTGATCACTAAATGAAGCAAGTATGGTTACATCTGTTCAAGTTACTTTATTAACCTAAAATAAAAGGGAAGACACTTCTCTGACACACTAAAGCAATTTGCAATTTTATCTGTTTTGACGTAGTTCATTTTGCATTACTAAATGCCATTATTTGGGATAGGGCCCTTATTTCTAATACTGAAAATCATTTGCCTCTAAATTTGCACTTATGCATATACCTTACATTTTCATAGATTTGACTTAAAGAAGCATTTAATTTCACTCAGTGTAGATCTCACCCTTGTAGATTTTTACTGTTGTCATGTACTTTTGATGACATATGACACTACAATAAAATTGAAGTCAATGACAGAAAAAGAAAATCATACTTGAGTGATTATGAGGACTTCAAATTTTCTGATTTTGGATTCTCATACAATAAACCCAGGCCAAGCCTTAGTCTTGAGAAAAAGGCTTCATGAGGTTTTACACAGTACTTTTTTCACTTCTAATTGCTGGTTCATAGGACTTAGCAAGGATTTTGTGTGTACAACTGAAGCAGCTTAAAATTATGTTCCAATTAAAATATAATTTTGAATAACAGTCCTCATCATTTTAGATTTCTTTTGTTAATTCAGCTATTCTCTTAATTTATTTTCTAAGCTTTCTCTTTTTTTCATCATTTTTACTGTTCCACTATAAGCCCTTGAGGCTTGCAAAGCAATGTTCAAGTATTTGTCACTCCACTGTTTTAAAAATATTATTCCAATTCTTTATTTTCCATTAAAATGTCATCCACCACTATATTAGCTAATTCCAGTCTTTATTTTTTCACTACTCATGAGCAGAGCAGCTTAATTCTGAACTGGAAGTAAAAACAAGTAGTTTATTTGAAAAAAAGCTTTTAGATAGTATCTGGAGGATCCCTACACACACTAAGTCAGAAAGTGGCTAAGAATAGTTATAATAACATATGTTAAAAATATTATTCTTCCAAATAAAAACCTATTATACATTAATTCAAGGGCATTAATGGAAATTCTAGAACTTGCAATGTTTCTCTGATTTTTTATTCCAAAATGCTAAAATAGAATAGTCATGAGTTCAGAGGTTTGGGGGGGTTTTTGCTTGTTTGTGGGTTTTTCTTGGGTCGGAGGAGAGATCAGGGCATGCAACAAGGGCTCTGTAGTACAAGGCAGCACTAATAAGGATTATTCTGTCCTGTCTGGTCCCTGCTAGGTGGATTTTCTGCTTGGACATCTCTCATTGCATTCTATTGTGTGCAATTCCCGCTGGATGCACTGTGTAGTTTGCTAGGACTGGCGACTGAAGGAGTGCATTGTGGAAGATGTAATTCATCCAAGGAAGAGTTCGGCTAGAAAATCTTTGCCTTTCTTTTTTGTGGCTATGCAACTCAACAGGCAGGTATAGTTTAACAAATAAGTTACACAGAATGTTTCATTTCTGCACAACAAATTGTTAACATTCCCGTTAAGCGCAAGCAAGCCTGAAAGGATTCTTTCCCTAAATATTACGACATTTCTTCAACACAATAATTTATTAGGATAAAATCCAATTTTATACAAAAACATTTTGGACCTCTAAAATTCCCCAGGTGTCAAGAAGTTCTTGTTCAAGTTGCCTGTGTCTTGTAACGTCTTTTGGGACACAAATGCACTGAGGTATACACAACAAAGGTTAGCATTTGATATTTGTACAGGAGTGCAGGATAGCAGATACCCTGCAGAGGAGTACAATGACAAAAATGTAATGTACTGTACATACAAGAGCTAAGGAACAGGAAAGAAGCAACTTCCCACAAGGGTTTTACCATGAGCTTGAATTTCTGTTGAAGCAGCTGTTCAGAGGTGCATTTTGATTTATGTCAATCTCTGATATGGTTGCAGAATACAATGAACCTCCCATGACTGGTCGTTTTGCCTTGTACACCTGTTGCTAATAAACCTACTTAGAGCTGGAGACATCCTTAGGACTAGAAACTGAACCTCACATGTACCACTAGCAGACAATAAGATACTTTTTATTAAGATGAATATATTGAGAATAAAACTTACTCAGTTTACTACTATCATTCTTAATGATATTAAGAGTTATTACTTTAACAGCCAATAAAAATACATTTTCATCAGAACTATTCTTCACTAAATTACTTAGATTTGTTTCTGTTTCAGCCCTTTTGTAGGCTGAAGTAGAAGCAGTATTTTAGCTAGGAACAGTATATCATGATATACAATGTTATCAAGAGCACTATATGCCTTTCAAAGCAGATATAATGCTCCATTTGCATTCACCATATGAGTTCACTTTTGAAAATAAATCTTCAGATAACCCACAAACAGGGAGGCAAAGCCAGGGAGAAGCCAGAGGCAGCAGAGTTAGTGGATATAAAGTGGGCTCTGGGGAAAGTCCTTCTAATGTTACTTACACGTGCATATATCATGCACTTCTGCTGAAACATAAGGATTTATCTGCTTTATATGCACATATGGCACAAACCATATGAATGAAAGTATGGTATTATTTTGTACAGAAGAAATAAATAAAAAGATGATTCCCAAATTTCAAATTCAGATGTTCAAAAGGTAAGAGACCCTCCTAACAACCTAACGTGCTCTGTTTTTATTCTCTTCTGATCCTCTCCCTCCTGGAATTCCGTGTATACATCTGGGTCTTTAGTTACGTGATCACATGCTATCCTGCACAAGATCTTTGTTTCAGTCTGTGTATGTTCGAGGGAGCAATGATGGCAAAATGCTGGTGAACAACCCTCTGCATCGTCTGTTTCAGATAAATCTAAGATTTTTCAGAAGAACTAATCAAAATCAAAATTGGTTCGAAATCGATCCAAAAAAAGGATCTGCATTGACTTAAAAATTTTGCTTCAATATGTTCATCCAGCTATGCAACACGAATGCATGATGAGAGACAGAAAAGACATAAAGATTTATTGGCACTCATTTGGGTTGATGTACAAAATTCTCTCATGTTTTCACCAGTTATAATACAGTCGTCCCAAAATGATGCCACTAAAACCTGCATTTCAGATCATTTCATCATGTGCTTAGACTGTATGATTCACTCAGTAACTTAAAGAAAATACAGCTTAAGAAGTCCATTATATAAGATATGCTCAGATTTTACACATTTCAGACCTTTTCCTCATGTATGGTCTATGCTTAAGAGACCAGGTGCTTTAGCTACTGGCTCCAGCTGACTGGGACTCAGCAAAACACATTAAAACTTCAGATAGGAATCTCAAATCACTTTCCTAAACATAAAAATGCCATGATTTTAAGGCTTTTTCTTCCCTGACTCTAGTGAAGTAGGAGCAGGTCAGGTGGGAAGCCTGGGAAAGATTGCTTTCCAAATCTTGCATTTTTAGCCTGACAAGCAGTAAGATAAATATCTGAAGTACATAATTTATCTAAAATGAAATATTGTCCATTTTGGCCATAATACTGTGATGAGAACTTCCAGATTCCAAAAAGATGGGAAGCAATGATATATATAGGATGCTTCAGATTCCTTAATGGCATATGTTAAAATAGGGTAATAGTGCAGGGTACTGGGTGTAATTTCAGTAAATTCTAATTAGTAGTCATCTTTTAATGGAGAAAAGTGAATTTCATTTTATCCCACAACTAATTCTCATAGATGAAGTGGGAGACGTTCACTGTTATGGCTGTGGACAGGAATTCAAGATCTCGGTTGTTGCCCTTATCACCATTTCAGGTTTTTTCTTGTTACCTTGCTGAAGGAAGTGTCTCAAAAGTAAATCTTGTTCCAGCTTGGATCAGTAAGAATTCTTTACCTGGAGCAGAATTTCCCCTTTAATCATTTTGTGTCATGCCTAAACTGAGCACTTGAGGAAAATGCCCTTGTGATGTCTCTTTGGAACAAAGTAACAAAGGTTTTGGTGTTTCGTACTTGCTGGTTGGAGGTGAAAGAAAAGAATTTTCAACCACTAATGAAACATGGTTGCCCCACCTCCTTAGGATCCCACTTGTTGAGCTAGTTTTCATGGCCAGAATACCTCAAATGAAATTTCTAAAATTATAGACTACATTAAGTATGGGAAGAATTAAAAGTGCAACTTTCGCAAGGCATCCCAATTTTCAGCTGGTATAAAACTTTGAATGACATTTTCAGGTTAGCAGTAATGTATTTTGCTTCTACTTTTTTTGCCTGAAACTACTTAAATGTAGATATACATTTCTACCCCCTGATCTCTATATCCATTAAATTCCTCCATAGTCATGGCAACAGTAAGGAGACATGCTTTAATAGAAAGGAAAGACAACAGTTTTCCTAAAATGCTTTGATCTGGATGATGCTGTAAGGAGTGGAAGGCCATGCTCTGGGACTACTTGGATTAGAATATAGCTGATGTTCTAAGAAAAAAAATAGAAGTGCACAGGGTTTGCGTAAAACCGCTTTTTCTTTAACATGCTAAAGTCTGACCTTCTTGTTTGGACAGCCTTTGACACCCACCATAGTGTCTCCTGGGAAGAGCTGAAGTCTACTTGGTTTTAAATAGCAGTTAAATTACAGAGTCCACACTAGACAGTCAAACCTATTTGCTTGAGTATCTTTAGGGTGTGTTTCAGCCCAGTGGCAAGATCGGTCTGGAAAGATTTTGCAAGAGCAGAGGTCTTGAAGGTGCGGTATTATCTTAGTCAGACCTAATCCAGCCTGTTGCTGAAAACATGTGAACACTGCCAGGTTCATATACCCTTGGTGAGGAGACACATGTCTGTCCCTCGCCTCTTGGACACTGAATCTTTAGACGGGAAACACACTCTGCTCGCTGCAGAAACATTCTCTTAAGGCTATTTTCCAGCTTCTATAAGGAATTATTGGACAGTCAGGATCAGGATGGGATTGATATCATGGAAAATTTCCTGTTTCAAGAACTGAGGTGCTATGCTCTTTATTTTTGATGACCAGGAAAAATAAAATATTTGATTCCTCCTTCTTCACCAGATGTGCAAGACCCAGAATTTCTGGATATAAAGGTATCATATGAGCTCCAGATCAGTGAAGCATGCCTGTGTATGAACTCAGAATTCCCAGCAGGCTTCAGGAAGAGTTATTTTTCTTTCAGGGGATACCATTTGTTTCCCATTATAACCACCTTCTGTTAACATTTTTCTGAGATGAGACCTTGTATCTAATTGTATTCATCCACAGCTCAGCCCATGACTGACTTTCCTGGCACCACATGTCTGTGTTTGTCCTGACTCCAAGATACTCCAGGAACTGCATGACTATCTATGGTCATTTCCTTCTGGCCTATCCAAAAAAAAAGACCTATCTGGGAAGAGATAATTGAATTCCCCCCTACCTGTAAACCGGTAATAACTTTATCTTGTCCCACAGAATGATCATGGGCACCTGTAGAATGAAATATCTTCGGAATTAAGTGGGACATCTCTCAGTTGCTTGAGCAACCCTCCTTCTTAAAACAAATTGTTTCATGTCTCTAAATTTACCCTTTCTGTGGGAAGACTGAAGACGGGAAAGGATTATCTAGTTTAGTCCTTTCAGCTTTATTCATTTCTGCTTCTTATTTTCCAGTACTGGGTATTGGTGTCATTTGCAAGTGTCTTTTTAGAGCAACTGCTTGAAGCAATTGCCATCTCTCCTGCAGCTTCTGTATCCCTTTGTTTGTTGTTCTTTTCTTGCTCACTTACCATTCGCAGAATATGAAACTCAAATATTTAATAAACACTTTCATTCAAATCACATTTCTCTTCTAAGCTCTCA
This sequence comes from Gymnorhina tibicen, assembly GCA_013399875.1. Classification (NCBI taxonomy): domain Eukaryota; kingdom Metazoa; phylum Chordata; class Aves; order Passeriformes; family Artamidae; genus Gymnorhina; species Gymnorhina tibicen. Next base: position 129,434 of record VXAZ01000420.1, on the reverse strand, counting down.
GGCTGTTCTTCCCCACTGATCAGGATTGTGCATAAAACGGCTCCTGCTATAGCAGCTCCCTTCTGTTTTTGAGAGAAAACATCTTCAGTACATTTGCCATAAAGGTTTCAGCTCCCACCTCGCCCAGTAGCTTTAGTAGGGTTCTGCTTTTTCTCTTCTTCTTCTTAAATACGTTCACACTTATAAGCACATAGGAAATAAATTTCTCAGGTTTTCCCAAACACACAGTCTGGTTTGTCCAGTCCAGTCCTCACCGTCACAGGCAGCAACACAAAAGATGCAACTCTTCCAGCAGTCCACAAAGCATTCTGTGGGCATCACAGTATACCACAGCTGATGTGAGTGTCTATAGATGTATACATGCACATATATATATATATGCTAGAGCAAATACCTCTAGTAAAGGACAGAAAGGCTCAACTGTGTTTCACAGAAAGTGAGCAAGAGACTAAAAAGGCATCATGAATTACCTCTGCAATGGCAGCTTCTGGATAATCGTAACAAATATACACATGCTTTGACTAAAACACACACACACACACACACGCACAAAATCTTTTATTCTCTGTCCTTCCAGAACAAGCTAATCCTGTCTGTAGATACTCTTTTCCTGTGATTTGTCTCTAACCTTTGATTACTTGATAAAACTCTTTCTCCTTTTTGTTTCCTCACTCCCATGCTCATCTCTGGGGTTTTTTTAGGTTGCTGTCCAGATATGTTCTTTCCCTTGTAAGAACACACAACCCTTATCTAATCTGTGACATTCTGAAATATTGAAAAGGGACTAACTTGAAGATAAATATTCACTGTTCCAGCAGGAGCTATACTAGTTCCTGAAAAACTCTGTGTCTAGAAATAGGATGAGCATCTGAAATTAATGGCAGTTTCCTTGCTGTATTATCTTTCTGCATGGAGGCTGAATTAAGGAATTCATGCTTTAAAAGCTTGGAAGTTCCCATTTTGAACAAGATGCCAAGACTTTATCTGATCAAAGCAGTTTATAGGCCATGTTCCTGGGAACAGAAAGGGATGGATGCAAACTGGAAGCCTAACTCCAGACAGTTCCATCTGCAAGACTTGCAGAGAGTGCTGAGAGGAGAGAGCCAAAACTAATCAAACAATCCCTGCTCATTTTGACAGAAATAGTTTTTGTCCTGGTGGACTTCAAGAACTTCTCTCCTTTACCCTGCAATGTATATACTTTTTTGCTGCCTGCCACAAGCTAGGAAACACTGTCATCTCTCCTATTTTTGAAAGTTTTTCATTGTATAAGTATGAGAGCAGGGAAATTACTTGCCCGAGAAGCAAATCTGAAGGCTCCAAGACCATCCAGCTGCCTGAACAAATCAGGCCCATTTTCTCCCTCAAGTCTCAGGGCGCTGAAACTCTGCAGTGTTGAGGCTGAGCAGAACCACACCTGAGGTTCTGACCTTTGATATCTGTGCTTGTGTGCCAGAGGAGAACTCCATGTGTTTGCCTCCTTCTGCATTGAAAAGCCCTTCCAGAAGTTTGGAGTTCCCCTCCTATCTCGGACTGAAGGATCCTGTGTCCATAAAATGCAAATACCCTGACATTCATTTCAACTTATCTGTGCACCTCGATAGCTTGGAAAGGAAATATTTTTCTTCCCAGGAGTTTCCAGGATAATTCATCAGTGTTTGCTTGGTGTTCAGATTTTGCTGTAATATGCACTACATAAATATGTAGACAGCTTAGTTTCATTACATAGGTATCACTACCCATATGTTATTAAAAATAGATTGAAGGAGAGGCCATATTCTTTGAAATACACTGCAGCTTCCCCTGTCAGTTACCGAAGAAAGGTAAAGTTACCTTCCATTGATCATTTCCTACTGACTTAGTGAAAATACTGAAAAAGGGGATGAGGACTATTAGAAGCATTTACCAAATTTGACCCTGGTTTGCAAAATCAGTGGAAACTTGCCATGCTTTAAAAGGTAAGCAAAAAAAAAGCAGAAAAAGAAAAGAAAAAAATAAAGATGCTAAAAATATATTGGTAAAAGAGAAAAGGTCCTGTAATTTTAGGTTTAAAATATGAGCCTGAGTAATCAAGGAAAGTATTTTTACTGCCCTGTCAATATTTTTCCTGGAAGCTCTAGTAAATAGACTTTCTTTAGATCTGTAGTGTGCGTGCCTAATGGTCTTAGGTGTCTCTTACCACAGAAAACTTTATCCTTAAGAAATACAGTAAACAGGAACTCTGTGGTTACGTAGTTCCTGAAAGAAAAAAAAAAAGAAACATGTTCACTGCCATGACACACAGACAATTTATACTGATTTAAGAAGAAGCTGTTCTCTTCTATTTTGAATCTTTCATGTCAGCCTTTGTTTCCATTGCATTAAAAACTTCTGTTTTTAAAACCTATCAGTGAACTGGATCGTGTTTTCTCAGTCATTTGAATTAACATCCCCACAACCCCAGGAGCCCCACAGAAGTGCTGGAAAGCAGAAAGGGGATTTTTTTTTCTGCCTTTCTAAAGCTCTGTTTATTTATTTTGCTGGAGAAAAAGATCAGCCATCTTCTATTCTGAATCAGCAGCTTGTAGAAGCTGGGACCCATCCAAGACTGAACCAAGTTATAAAAATTGTCTCAAGATCACTTAGGCACATAATTCTCTTGGGTTCTGTGTCACTTCAGTCACTTCTTTTTTTCACCACGCTCTTTTCTTCAAAAGCTGCCACTTAAACAAATGAAATAATACAGTATCTTCTTAGCTCTGCACATCTCCTGGTCAGCTGCAGCTCAACCCTACAACCTGGTTCCCTGAGTAATGTTGACTCTACACTCCCGAAGAAGTTCATTTTTCCAGTCTCCCAGATGGATGCACAGTTCAGTTGGCTAACAAAGGGGAAGGCTGGCATTGCAAAGGGTGTGTTACCGCGGGAATGAACCTCAGCACTCAGTGTTGCTGCTCTGAGGTGCAGAGCAGGTCATTGTGCCTCATTGCTGTGAGCTTGGGCCATTCTCCACCAGGGAACAGATCAGGATAGTTAGGAAGGGTAAATCCTTCTCCTCATTCCTGTTGAAAATAACTGTTATGTTAGGTAGAACCATAAAAATTGCGATTACAGCATTGCACAGAGATGCAGGTGCATTACTGGTAATACTACCTGGAAACCAAACTAAATCAAGGCAATAATCAAAAGAGCAAAATTCCATTTAGATTCTAAAAAGTTATTTTCTTTAATGACAAATTCCCATTGTGTTAAACTCACTGATTTAAAATAAAAAAATCACTCAATTTTTTTGAGGATCACTCATTTTTCTATCCCTGCTGTTGGTGCAAGGTCACTCTAGGGAGTAGGAGGCAATGAATGTGGTGTAGGCACAGCCCCAGCCAAGGCTGCAGTCTGGTGAAGAAGGCGAAATTTGGACAAATACCACATTTTCTGTTATGCAGTAGAGGTGACTGTTGTGTTCATGGGATGGATGGGATGGATTGGTGTGATCTGTGAGTTGTTAAAGCACAGTGTAAGGCATCAGTGTGTCCTGCTGCTCACCTCACCCCTGTGCCAGGGTTGCTTCTCCAGGGAGACAGATGGCCACCATGTGTTCAGACAGGCCTCAACTCATGCCCGTGTTGCCTCTGCTCATCAGTAACATCAACACTGGCTCAGGCATTTCTTAAAAGGTGACTTTTATTTTCCATTAAATGCTTTGTGTGAAAAGCACTGCGAAGCCTGGGACTTGTGCTGCTGCAGCGTTGTGTCATCCACACCACCAGCAGTGTAAAGCAAGAAAAGGTTGAGAAGATGCAGGTAGATCAAACCAGTCCTTTATCATCACAATGAAAGAAAGTTTTCCTGGAGGTTTCCCGTGGTTAATTCTGTTGCTTTATGCCAATGAATTTTGTATTCTTAATTTGCCTGAGAGCCCTCTGTTTTTTTAGTTGGCTCTCCACTTTGTCTCAAGTACTCGATTGTTGTCACCGCAATTTCTCTCTGTATCTCTTGTTCGGGTGATTTAGGTGTTGTGCACAATAGCTGAAGGTGTTGAAGGACACCTATTGCTTTGTAGCCTCTTCTTGGTTGACTTCATTTTTCCCAAGCACAGCTCTCATTTTTCTCAATCTATTTCCTTGGACACTGCAAAAAAACAATTTTTCCAGTCTGTGTAGTCAGAGAAAAATATCTTCAGTGGAAAACACTGATTTTTTGCACCACATATAATGTCACGGGAATTGTTTCATTTTAGAAAAAAAAGCCAGGTTGCCAAAATTGGAGTGCAAAGAAGGGGAGGAATCAGGTTTAATGAATTTTAGCTTATGAAAAAGTTGAGGTGAAAAACCTTTTCAGTAAAACTTTTCAAACTACCCTATCACTTTCAAAATTTTTTACTGTACTTTGAAACAATCTAATTCAAACACCAGACAAAACACTGGAAAAAGGTAGAGGAAATAATCTTTAAAAATTAAAAAAGAAACAAACCATACAAGAATTGACAAACATTCTTCACACAAATTTTCAAAATTTGAAATATCTAGACAGATTTTGTGTAAGTGGCAGATGCACAATCTAAAACACCTCTTCTGAATCCAAAACAAAAGTACCTTCTACCACTTCCAATCCAGTGTTTTAGTTACTGAGCTAAACCCCATGACTGCTTCCAGTGACCAAAGGTAAATGAGAAAAAAACTTTTCTTGTCCCATTCATTAGACGGTCCAATGAAATATGGGCAGAACTTTCATGGAATTTATTCCTCAGAGAGTGTTTTACAATGTGCATTGTATTTTCTGTTCTTCCTAGGGGTCCTGTAGACAAGGAGTTCAGATCCCCTTCAGAGAAAAAAAAAGGACCCACAAATCCAGCATCTTCAAGGTGTAGTTTATCAGTAATTAATGGGCCTCCTATTTTCAGTGTAATTCTCTCTAAATAATTCATATCTCCATTTCAGTTCAAATGTAATTAAGTCTCATTCTGGACTGACAAGAGCCCAGTCATTTTTATTATAAATAAAAACATTTTAGAGCAATTATGAATGACAGATTAAGATGATTTCTTTGAAGTTATTTCTGGCACAGTTAAAGTTATCACAGAATCACAGAATGGTTAAGGTTGGGAGGGACCACTGGGGTTCATCCAGTCCACATCCCTGCTCAAGCAGAGTCCCCTCAAACATGTTACTCGGGATTGTGTCCAGGCAGCTGATCTATCACCTCCCCATGGAATCCTTCATGGGAATAACTGATAGATACTGAACTTCACACAGAACTGAAGCACAGTGCTTCAGGTATAGAGCAACACCTCTGAGGTCAGGAATGGCTCTTGTTTAATTGGGGTTAGGATCAGTGACAAGATCAGTATCAGCACAGTTTTAGGGACACCACTTTGGGAGTGGTAGGAGGTCATTTCGTATCTCTCCAGAAAGTTCACCTTGTCCTGAAAATTTCCAGAGAATCTTCTAAACCCCAAGTAAGATGTCAGGAGGGATATTACAGCATCTCTTTCCAGCTTTCCTTTAAAAATTTCGTAGGTGATGATGTTTATGGAAGTGAAGCTGAGGTGGAGCAGTGAGAGGATGGAAATGCTCCTCTGGAATTCAAAATATGACACAAATGCCCGGATGGTGTCCATCTTTCCCCATAAGCCACTCAGGACAGGAGCCCTACAGCCGCCCTGCTGCCTGTGGTGACCCTGGCCTGCCTTTCTCTGGTTTGCAGTACGGATGCATCCAGGTGAGCCTTCCCTGGGTTCATGTGCAGCAATCCCACGGGTGCCAAAACGCTCACAACCGCTGCGCCGCCCCGAATCTCACTCCTACCTCTTCATGGATCTCTCCCTGAGAACTGGCACGGCCCCCTCAGCGATAGCCGTGCCTTTCCAGCACGTAGCAGCAGCGCTCTGATCCACCCACCAGCACGAGATCGGCTCCTATGAGCGGGGTTGTGCAATAAACAAAACGTTCACTGTATCCGAAAAGCTTTTCTCTGCTCAGCTTTCAGCTCTGTACTGTTTATTTTTATTCAACAACAAAAACAGATGTTTTGTGGTGTTTTTGCTTCTCCAGATGTACCATTGAAAGCGCTGTCAGCTGTTCAAAGTCACTGCTGATTTTTGGAGAGCAGAAGGAGCTGTGGGAAGTTAGCTATCTGGCAGTCGAAATTGAATTTTCTAGGTGCACAGTCTGCTTTTTTCCAGTGGACACACCATGATTAAGGATTCACTTAGGAGTTCTTCGAAGGGTCCCAGTGTGGCTCAGGCCCTCAGTGCAAACTGCACACATCTCAGCAAATTGGACCTTGGCGTGAGCAGAACGTGTGTTCGCATACGGATCACAGCTGCCAAGACACACAAATTCTCTGTGTGATCGCTTGGATTTCTGGTCTCTCTCATTGGGGAGGAAATGTCATGATCACATGGAGACTTAGCATGAGAGGCCACTGTAAAAAACAAATAAAATGGAACCATATTTTCTGACTGGAAACAGAAACACAGTTTATTCTCAGATTTTTACTGCAATAGTATTATTTCAAAGTATAATTAATGTTACATTTTTCATACGAAGAAATAAGCAAAGGTGTTTTGTTTGAGGTTTTTTTTCTGGTTTGGTTTTGTCCAATAAAAGCAAAGGCCAAAAGGGTCTGACTAAATTCTGCATTTAGATTTGGATAGCAGTTTCCTCAAATAAGCATATGTTGTTATGATTCCATATTTAGCTCCATGCTTAAATCCCACAAATGTGTTGGACTGTATATGTTCAGCAAGGTGGAGAATATTTATCATAATTTGTAGCTGGTGTGAATCCATCACATCTCAAAAACATATATTTGGCTTTTAAACTTACAACATGGGAGAGACTTCTACAAGCCAGAAGATGATAATCCTGATAACCTGAAAAAAAAGAATGTAGTTACTTCCATACTCTTGCCTGAGGATCTGAAATCAATAGTGTGGTTTTTTAATTCAATTTACATGTATGTGTATTTAGACTCTTCCACTGAAACTTAGCAGTCTCACATGTCTTGTAAAGAACTGCTCTAGAAGGGAACCTGATGAAGGCTTAATCCTGAAATTCACATCAATTATTTAATTCATATCTACACTGAACTGCAGACTGAAATCTTTCCCAATGCTAAAGCAAATAAGACCATTTCAGCTCTGCAGTATGGATTTCTATTACATTTTCTGTATCATCATGGTCTGTAAAACCCATGTAAGCCAGTATAGTCTCACAATTTCAGATAAGTGTTTTCTTGGCTTCTATATAAACTGTATTAATCACATCATTAATTTCATTACTGAAATAAATTCATTATTTTTGGCCATACTGCTTTGAGGAAAGAGAGCTACAACTTGCAGGCTCAGCACCTGACAGACTTCCCAAAAGTCTTCCTAGGTCAGGAGTTAGGAATACACAGCAGGAGTAGCCCCATACCTGACTTCAGAGCAGTGCATGGGGAAGATTGACTGGACTTCCACTTACTCTACAGAAATGTGGAAATGTCTTTTTCTTCTTCTGAACAAGACTAAAACAATCCAGCTGAAATGTCAAAGAAATGTAAAATGGAAAAATACAGCATCATGGATATGGAGACTGACCTAGGGCTTTTTTTTAACTCTTTCTCTTTTAGCTCTAAAAGGGAGCCATGGATGACTTGATGCAGTGATGAACTCGATTGAAAAGGAACAAATGTAAAACTAAATAAGGAAATACTTTCTTTATGAGTGTTTCCTCCTAGAAAACACATCACCACAAATCACCATGGAGGCCAGAAGTTCCCAGGATTATGAAAGGCTATTTGCCTGGGTAATGAAACTGTTCAGAGTTACAAATAGAGGTTAAGAAAGTGATGGAAGAGAAACTTGCTTCCAGAAACAAGCCAGTTTCAGAGTGATGGGAGACATTCCTCCTGAGTAGATCAACCTAGATGTGCATGCTTAGCTGCAGGCTCCTAATTTACACTTGGCTGCTGTCAAACAGTCTTATCGAACTGTAAACTCTTGGTTTCATTCAAGTTTTACAATTGTGACAGGAGAATTAAGTGTTTATAAAGAAAGTAGGGACACAGTTAGACTGTTCTTGATCTGTATCTTTTGTCACAGTGAACAAAGAGCATTCTTACTGAAGAATGTGTGTGCCACCAGAAAAGACAGCTATGTTCACCATTTCTGATAAACCTTTGTCTAGACTGTTTCCAAAAATCTTCAGTAACAACCAGTGTCAACAAGCAGTCTATCCCACGTCTGCTGTGTCCTCACACTGAAGAGCCTTTTCATAACATAGAAGTGAGCATCTCTGCTGCTACACTGTAAGTTCATTATTTCTCACTTTCAGTATGTAAAAGTTTCAGTTCTTATTCTCTTTACAGCAGGCTAGTCTGTATTTGAATACTGTTACTGTGCTGTTCCTGCCTTCAGCCTACCCTTACTAAATAACTATTCTGTTCAGTCTCTTCTCCTGAGCTATGCAAAGCAGAGTGCTTCTCATGATGTCCCGCTTGGATTTCTGGGCATGGCTTATTTGCACAATGCTTGTCTCTTCATGAAGCCTCTGTAATCACGCCAAGATTTTTCAAGTTCAGAACCAAAACCCGCTCATTTCACCTCACAAAACTTCAGCATGACAAGTGACTAACTTGTAAATAAGATTTGGTGCAAACCTGACCCAAGTCAAAGAATTTCTTTACCATCTCTTGCTTGTGAATCAGAGACACACCAAGGAAATAATTCAGTTTTGTAGCAGAAACAGCATAATATTTTTTAAGGAAAACCACTCCCCCAGCTGTTTCCTTTGCCCTCTTACTCCTCATCTCTGTTCCAAACATGTTCTCAAGCTGATCATGTTGTTACTACAAAGATTTCAGTATGTTTATTTTTGTCATTTTAAGTGGTATGTTATCTAAAGATTTTAATTTACTGGAGAAGCTGAGTTCTTTTAAAACTCTTTTTCAATAAATGATCATCTTATCAACATTGGCCCATTATAATGACATTTACCACATTTCATTACAGTAAAACTTTCAAAGAGTGGAGAAAGCAAGGGTTGATGAATGCTAAGCTAAGTAAAGGTTATAACAGTCCTGTATTTTATCAGAATACAGCAAACACAAACCAGTATTTTCTGTTGTTCCTTTCCTGGTGAGAGAGCCATTGGAAAAGTGAATTTCAAAATGTGCCTGTCTCCATATGCATTGAAAATATTTAAACCAGGAGAAATGTGACAAACTTAAAACCTCATTTTCCCAATGTAATTTCTTCTTTCTCTTAAGATAATTTTTGCAGTGGTAGTAGTATTTACATTATGCACATTATACACCTAGGGAGAGGTGCCATCTGGATAAGAGGCTAATCATAGAACCAAAAAGTCATAGGATCTTAGAGATCATCTAGTTCCAGTCCCCTGTCATGGGCAGGGACACCTTTCATTAGATCAGGTTGCTCAGAACTCCATCCAGCTTGGCCTTGAACACTTCCATGGATGGGGCATCCACAACCAGTTCCAGTGCCTCACCACCCTCACAGTCAAGCATTTCTTCCTAATATCTAATCTAAATCTCTCCTCTTTTAGTTTCAAACTGTCCCCCTTGTTCTATCCCTATCTGCCTGGGTAAAAAGTTGCTCTCTTTCTTTTTTATAAGCCCCCTTTAAGTACTGAAAGACTACAAAGAGCAGGAATGGAGCAAGGCTTCTCTTTACAAGGCAGGTGTTGGCAAATATAATAGCAGTAGTGGTATTAATAATAATAGTAGTAGTAGTAGTAGTAGTAGTAGTAGTAGTAGTAGTAGTAGTAGTAGTAGTAGTAGTAGTAGTAGTAGTAATAATAATAATAATAATAATAGTAATAATAATAGGCATCCAGAGAATCAGATACCAGACAGGGATCCAGTGTGGGATCCAATATTACATTCTTTGCAGGCAGAAAATTAGCAACATCAAGTGAGCACGTGCTACACCGTGGTGTGTTGTTCTGGTCTGGTGAGATGTACAGAGGTGAGTGACAGCGAGGGCAGAAGGAAACACATCAGCCCTTTGGCCATTCTTGTCTGCTGAACTGGTTTTGAATCCTTTTTGCCGCTTCTTCCTGCTCAACAGCTCCAAACAAAAGAAAAAAATCCCAACAGTAAATGTACAACTATAATGATTAATGAATTAATCGCTATTTGGAAAAATCTGTTTTCCCTAATGCCCTAGAAAGCAGATAGAAACATCTACTATTACTTTGATATCTTAGCTAGGTTTTTTTCCCACTCCAAGTTTGCCTTACTGTCTGAGAAATGGTCATTTATTCAAGTGACAGGTGAATTGTGAGAGACTCAGACATTAAGTTTGCTTCGTTAAATACCTAAAGATTTAGATAATTACTCAAAGCTTGTCCAAATAATTTGAACCTATTCAGTCAACACCCCTGGCTGGAGATCTCACAAGAATATGGAGGTTGTCTTGTAAGATGTCCAGCGCTTCCTGTTTCTGGCTAATATTTTGGCCTTTGTCTGTTCCAGTCTCAGTATTTTGGCTTTTATCTGTTCCTGTCTAGGTATTTTGGCTTCCCTTGGTTTCTGTCCTAGCTGGAAACCAAAAGTGCAGTTGCATGTTAAAAGGAGAAATAGTGAATAATACAGCTAAACTGAATATTTAATATTCTAAATGTTTGACTAATGTTCAGATTCAAAAATGAGGTATAATTTGGTTACCTCTGGGGTTTTTTTTTTTCAAAACTCATATGTTTCTCCCTGCCATAAAGGCTCTCAGAACATTATTTATTGCTAATTTGTGACAGCTATGCTACATGACTTAGCACTGTACATTTTTTGATGATTAAACCTCCCAAAAGACGACATTGAAATCAGCTAAATTTTTCTAAGAAATCAATTGATCCATGTCTTCAAGGGGGAAAAAAGGAACAGGAAAAAACTGGGTCAGAAAAGTTCCTACATGAATTTTTAAGGGTAATTAGTGGGCTAGAGTTTCCTTGCAGCAAGTGGGTATTTTCCAGCTGGCCATGGGCAGCAGTGAATTCAGATCCAGCATGTCTGATGAGTTTCTAATGAAATCCAAACAATGTCTGCCCTGGCTCTTTGAAAATAGAGAATTCTGTGCTAAAACCCTGGAAAGCTCTAAGGTATGAACTCTTCTGTGTCAGGTTGGAGATTTGCAAAGGTTTGCAAGAAAAGAGTTTCTCACTGGGTGCAATACAATGGCCCTCAGAAGTGCTTGTTCTTCTCACCACACTTGGACACATATTCTTCAAAAACACCCGATTCAGCTCTAAATGAAACCTGGCTCATAGGCTCTCACATCAAAGATCTAAAAGTTGGTGAACCCTAGTGATTCCGGAAAGGTTCTTGGGAGCATCAAAGCACAGGCCACCTCAGATCTTGGGAGCTCCCTTCAGTGAGGGGTAACCAAATAAATAAGCAAAGAGGTGAGGGGTTTAGAAATAAATCATATTACAGTGAAAGTGCTGCAACAGCCTGTGGAGACAGTTTTTTCTAATATTTATAATAGCATTTCCATAAATTTAAAGACCAGCTGCAAAGCTTTGGGAATGGACAAGTAAACCAATAAAATGATCCTAAGTACTAATGTGAGGCCACCCAGGTTCATTCCCTCAGTACTTACCAAAGTAAATGTGGGATGCAGGAGGATGTGTGTCTTCCTAGAACTGTGTCCTGTCTCAAACAAGGATTTCAGGCACCCTTCAATGCCAGCTGTATGGCTTGGAAGCTCTGGGCAGAGGATGGAGTGAGGTGGAAGGAACAGCTGTGCTTCTCAAGGTGGCAGCAGCTGCTGTCTCACAGGAGCAGGGAAGCAAGGAGAGATGCAGGCAAACAAGTCCAGCCTATGGTGGCACCTTGCTTCCGTGATGGCAGCAGATCCCAACTCTTTCCAAATCGCCATAAGCCGTGGAAGCCCCTCCTTTCATGGTGGTGTCTGGCAGGGCAGCAGCTCCCAGCTCTCCAGAGCTCCCCCACTGCACCTGGACCCTGTTCCATGTGAATACTGTTCCTCCGCTGCGAGTCACTCTTCAAGGGCCAACAACATCATACTCTCGGGAAATTTGCTACAGTCTGGAGGTAACAGTACCCCCAGCCCCAGGCATGGTTGTTTTCCTAGAGAAAAATGGCCAGAAATTCAAAAATTCGCAGTTTTTCCTAACTTTTTTTTTTTTTTAGCAAGGATGAAAACCAGTGTGACAGTCAAAATGCAGGATCTTTGCTCTGGCTATACAATAAGTAACTATTTATCTGCGAGTTGTCTAGTAGTATGAACAATAATATTAATACAGTGAAAGGCAGTCAAATACTTAAAACTGGGAATTTGGCTTCCGGTGAACAGCTCTGTTCTGAGTGCCAGCAAGTCAGGACACCACTGCAAAGCCTGGTGGTGTAAAAGTTGGTGCAGGGGGAATGCACACTGATATTTAGTTATTATGACCCTTTTATTGGAGGACTGAGGTCTTGGCAGTGAAAAATAATTTTCTGGAAGGAATGAAATCTCTCTTGGGAATTAACGTGCCCTGTGCAATTATGTGTGGATTCACGTGCTACTGGTGTCAGTGAAGGAGAGAAATGAACTGTTCACGGAAAGCTGTCTGGATTCTTCTTTGTAATAATTCATCATCTCCTAAGGTGACAGGTATTTGATGCCTTTTTGCACCCTTCTCCTTTAAAGGTTTTCATGTATATGAAGAAAAAAAAAGGAAGAAAAAAGATAATCATTCAAGTGAAAATCTGAGTAAGCAAATGCATTTGGCTCTCACATGCATGGAAAGTTTATTCTGGAGCCAGAGGTGGTTACTGTGACCATAATTTTACACAGACAGTTACAAGCAGTTATCTTGGTGGGTTCATACCATTTTAATGTGAAGTACTTCAGTGTTTTACTTTTTAGCATTTTTCAATAAATAAAGCAGAATGAACTCCAGTGGTACATGCTGCCAACTACTTTCCCAAGCACTGCTCTTTACAGGGGATAATTTATAATGATCAAAGATAAACTAAAGTATTAGGCTTGAAGAAATATGACTTCAGGTTTAAAAGTTCATTTTATGAGGCAGATAATATTTAATTTTTTTTTCAGGCCTCGTAAATTTGATTGCTTTTTCCTTAGTTCTTTAATTGTTAGAAAGGCAGAAAGTTCAGAAACACAGGGGGTTTTTATTCCCGGGAGTTTCTGGTCATTGCTCCATTTACTTGCAAGAGCACAGACCAGTCTTGATGGACACTGAGGATGTATGACTGACCATTGCATTTGTGTTGGGAAAGACCTATTTAACACTTCTCTGCCAAAAGAGAATCTGAGCATGTGGTAACTTGTCCCCCCTTTTTAGGAAGAGCAGGGTGTCTGATCCACTTGATACCGGCTGCTAAAAACTAGCACAAGGTGAAAGATGGGAACAGTTATTGTTTTTACAAAGGCAAGACCTCTGTTAAACTGGTGCCAGGCACAAGGCAAAGGAAGCTCTTGAGTGACAGCAGGAAGGCAAAGGGCAAAAAACCAGAGTTTGTGTTCTCACAGGCAACTCCCCACCAACTTCCACAATGGATATTTGAGATGAGGTGTGCCCATGCATACATCCTCACTTTCGGTCTCTGCTCACTGCTCCAGAGTTATGATGTCAGTATATGGAAAGGCAAAATACTCCTCTCTGCCTGCAAATGGTGACGATTTCACTTATGCACCCTCTTGTGGGCAACACATTCCTTTAAGACACATAGGTTCAAAATATGGAATTCTGAATCACTCTGCCTTTGCATGTTTTAATTAATTATTCATAAAATATGTTTGTATTAAAAGACATTTTCCTAACTTCTTCTTGAGTGAACTCATGTGTTTTTAATGTCCTCTTAAATGATGCATTAGTACAAAGAGGGCATAAAGAGTTCAACATTTTTTTTCTGATTAAGAAGACACAGCAAAAAAATTAAAAGCTCAGATATTTCAGATTTTTGGTCCTGTTTGCATCATATTTAATAGTAAAATGCAATATGAAACATATAAGCCTTATATTTCAGTGGAATTGAATTTCGGGACTCAAGAGCACAGTAGGGGGACAGTGGCTGTTAAATGGAGAACATCCATGGCCTTCTGGGAACTCCAGAATAAAAGCTGCAAAAATAAAGTGCTTAACCTTACACTTTTCTGTGCATATCATGATCATTTTGTGGTTATATAATAAGTTACCTCATAGTTAGGAACTCGAAACTGAGATGGAACTAATAAAAGTAGGGAAAAACAAACTACCATTTCAGTCTTTACACATTAATAAAAGAGAAGTGAAATCCTGAAAAATATCAGTGGAAGGTAAATTCAGCCCCGTTGCAATCTCTTTAGACCGTGAGTTGGAAAGTTGTGTTCGCAGGAGGTATATTACTCATAATTTTTAGCAGACCAGATTTGCTGATTTTTGTGTGACTCTGTGCTGTGCATGAGATGACAGAATGAGTCAAGCACCCCTCCCTGCAGGAGGGAGAGGCATGAAGGTGGGATTACTTCTGTCCAAGACATTGACTTCTAAACACTCCAGGGGGATGCATTTTTTCTGCTGCTGCTTCAATGCAACACTTCTAATCTTTCACTTTTATTTCACAGTGTCTTTGGAACCTGCCTGTTAATTGGCAGCTCCAACTTCAGTCTTGAAGCCCATTAACAGTGAGCTCATTAGTGACCAAGTAGCTGTGAAACAATGTCTACACCATGCAAGCTCAGAAAACATTGCAGCATCCTCTGAGGCTGTCTGCTTCCAAAAATTTTTCCTAGGATTGAAGCCAAGACTTACACCTTTGGGACCTGAGGGATCTGTTACTGTACTGTGAGACGTAATACGATCCAGAAGAAGACTTTCTCTCTCCCCACACTGAGAGGACAATAATTTAAAACTTCTTGTATTTGTAACTGGCAACAAAATGGGCAAAAAAAAAAAGTTGATGCTTTTCTGATTAACGTAATATTGTTCTACATTGTCCCAACCTGATTCCATAAAATATTCGCAACTTTTGCTTTGATGATGGCATTAAGTCAATGGAGCTTCCCATTGCCATTATTCCCATCTGCATTTTAGGTAGCTGGGGAGAATGTTGAATTGCTCAAACAGCATTCAAAGTAAAGGTATATATATACCTTTATATCTTCACTTCCTTAAGAGTTTAAAGGGGGTGGGGGTGTGTGTGTGTGCCCTCATATATTTGTGTGCACATGAGAGCCAGAGAGGACAGGAGGGCGGAGGTGAAAGAAAGGGAGTGAGCTTATGAGGTTAGTTAGATCAACAATTAGTGACAAGCACTCTTGTGGCACCTCTGACAACCAAGACGGATCAGGTGTTTCAGAGCACAGAAATGCAAGGCATTTGGCAACCTCTGATCTCCTAATTCAATTGATTCTTTTGCAAGACTTTTTCAAACTGATGACCTTTCCAAACCTAATTAGATGGTAGGAATCATAAAGAGGACACTGGAGAATTTTAATAAAAGGAATCGAAATGTTTCTTCATCTTCACAACCTGGGATTTATGAGGGAATTGCACTGGCTTTGTAGCAATGTAAAATAAATAGACATTAGATGATGACAGGGAAAATAGAATTGCTGCCAAAGCTAAAAAGAGCTTGGCAAAAGAAGAAAGAACTACTACATAGTCAGTCATTCTTTACTGTACAAACCTTTTCATAAGGCACAGAAAAGAGATATACAGAAATAATGGACCCTTACTAAAAGATGAAAAGAACTTTCTATAGCTTACATTTTTCACCAGCGAGGGCTGAGATGCATCTCAGTCGCTACAAAATCTTATTGTTCTCTTTCGCCATTCAGAAAACTGATTACAGCTTGCAAGGAGCATTTGCTGCCTGAACTTTTAACATCAGAAATAAATAACTGAAACAAGAGGTCAGGAAGAGAACAGAGTTGTTATGAGCATAAATACATTAAAGACATATCAGTCAAACTCCATTCTCATACATTTTCTTTTTAACTGTGCCTTGCTGAACTAGGCAGAGTGATTTTTCATGCTGTGAACTTCTTGTAAAATCGTGTTTCCATTCATACTCAAAAGCTTTCAATATTTCAATATTGAAAGAAATTGCAGTTGGAAGAAGCCCCCTTCTTCATGCTCTAAGATATTTCCAGCACAATTTTATCTTTTCTTCATCCAGATATAATCTAGGAACTACTCTGTATAATTATCAGCAAATAGAATCACTAGAAATAACTTCATCCAACCTTGTACTTCCTTCTTCTGGTTTAAATCATAAGGTAAGAGGTCCAAGTGTTAGTGAGCATTACAAGAAAGACAGCTCATACATAACTTGTCCTTCTTGCTTTTATAGGGGCCTGAGAGGTATGTTGAAAGCATGTGTTGTATTTATCACTTTGAATCTGTCCCACATACCAGCCAGTTCCAAACAAAAATTTAAAACGTGGTAGAAGGCTCAAAGATAACTAAATACCCAGAGTTTTAGTGAAAGCTGTCAATTTAGTAGAGGAGGTACCTCCTCTCTCACTGGTGGAGTCTCACTGGTGGAGAGATGATCAGGCAGCAGTCAGGTGTTGGATTTTCTGCCCAGGCAAAGCCAAGGGGGTGGTCACTGCCTACAGACTTCAGGACTAACTACAGCATCCTTGTCTTGTGGCCAGAGAGAGTTATCACAGACATTCAGAGCAGCGCTTGAGTTACTGGAACGTGACGCTATTTAAAGCAAAAAAATACTGCAAAAAATCTTTCCATTCAATTTGTCTTTCCCCACTGTCTCTTGTGGAAATAATTTGAGGCAGTAACATTTCAGTCATTGCCAACACTCGTTGTTGCATTTTAACATATGTAAAAGACATAAAGGAAGGTTTAAGGGAGAGAGAAGTTGTCTTTTCTGAGGTGGGAAATGGCAAGTACGACAAAAGAATGTGGCACTACAAGGTGTGGGAACACAGATCATTATATAAACTGTGTGGGTAAAATCTAGGCCTACTGAAGTAATAGATTTTGCCATGAACTACAGTATATCTGGGATTTTATCTGATATAAAGATGGCAAAGCTGGAAATAAACCTCAGTGAACAGGAAGTGCATAGTTTTGAATATTAACCAAACTATCTTAAGTTCTTGGAAACAACCTATTTAACCACTTTAGGGTTCCTACTCTGATTGTCTTTTCTTAAGATTTACCTGCTTCATTCCATTATTTACATTTTAAAAGGAAATTAGATGGTCCTGAAAACAATAAAAGCTTTTCTCACAGAAGACCAGAGGAATATATATGGCCTGGTTTTGGAAACAAGGGCAAATGCCCAGAGCAGAGCCCAGCAGCTGTTAATATAGAGGAGCTGTTAAAGGGGATCTCCTGGTATTACATTGCAAGTTGTCATTTTCTGTAGTAGTGGAGGCATCTATTGATGTAATGGTCTCAGGAGACAGGGGGGCTTAAGCAGTTTTTTGAGACGTGAGGGTATTGACCTGACCTACTCACAGCACTTGAATTGTTGGGAATGTTGATTCATGATTTTACAAAGACCTCACTATTCTTATTCTCCAGAGTGATTATACACCTGACAAATGGTAAAAGCAACATTACTGGACCTCAGAGAGTTATTTTACTTTTAATGCATGCCATTATTAAGCCTGATAGCTTCTCTTATTGCTGTTTTGATAGCTGCCTGCTGTTTAAATGAAAGCACCACGTTTCCTGACAGCTCATGCACTAGTGGCCCTAGTCTCATTCTAAACAAGTTGAGGAGAAATCAGTCTTGGTCAGGAGGGGGGTAGGAGAGAGGTGTCAGTCCATGTCATCCCAAGTTTGAATTTCACCTGGTCACAGGAAGAATGAGGGAAAAAGGCCCAGGAGAGGATGCTGCCAGGCACTCCCATCTCACCGGTGTAGCTGGTATGGGACCATCTCTGTTGAGCCTTATGGTGTCAAGACAACACAGCCCTATTGTAGCCCTTCTGTGATATCCTATAGGTACAGGGATTTAATGTGAAAGGAACTGACACCATTATTTATGATATCTTTATGCACGCCAAGGACAGAAAAATGGATTAAACTATTGCCGTAGGTGAGTTACTCTTCCCAACTATGTCAGGAAAGCCCATTTCATGTGTCCATGCCACTGCAAAAATTAATAGTGACTAGAAGTGACCAGTGCTAGGGGAAAGGCCCTGTTCACATGCCTGATTCATTGCAAACATAATGAAGGTTTGGCAATGAAAAGGAAGAATCGTCCCTTGATTTGTAAATAAGTACATACATGGTTTTAAATATTTGGTTTTAATTTCAAGGTCTCTCTGGGCTCCACTAAAGAACCGCAAAGCAAGCTTTGACCTTTTGAGGACTCTTTTGGGTTAGGCAGTCTTTCTCGGAGAGTTATGAGGCTTTGGCTGGAACAGTCAGTAGGAACTGCTTCCTGCTGAAGATACTCTGCCCTCGGGAGTCCAATCCCCACTGTAATTCTGAAGAACAAGCTCTCCATTAATAGGTATTTATCCCCTACCAAATTCTCAACAGCTGGAAAAATGCAGCCCACAGACAGCAATCTGAGATCCAGGGAGGAAAAACACCCTTCCCTTGCAGTTCCCTCTTCTGGGAAACGTTTACTATTTGCCATTGGAATCACACTTCAGTGATACCAAGGACCCCTACTGACTCTTTAGGAAGCTTGGGCTCCCACCTCTTCTGCTTTGAGTTGCTGTGCTGCTCCAGCTGATTGTTTTAGCTTTGTGGCATTTAAACTAAGGCTATCCCAGCGGGCAGATTGTCCCTTATGAGCCTCAGACAAAGCTTGTGTGTGGATTAGAGAGCATTCAAATCCTCTCTGGATACTTGTAGGTTTAGGCCCCTGACAGCCTGGATCTGAGATACTGATCCCATGAGGAGGGCCGTGGTGCCATCCCCCATAAATGCAGTTGGGCTCTGGTGTTTCTTGCCTTGTTAATCCCTGCTTCCTCAAAACTGGGGGAATGAACTGAGCTGAACGGGTCCATCAGGAACAGAGAAAGGTTCTTTTTCAGGTGTTTATTTAGCATCTCCCCAGCACTGTCCCACCACAAACACAGCTCTGACCTTTCCTTGTTTTACAAAGCAAAATCTTACTAACCCTGTTACTTACAGCAGCCTCCACACACCAGTGAAGTTCAATGGTGTGGCTTTGGCCTCAACTCTAATTATGGCTTAGGGTTGTATTAGTTGATTATTTGCTACAGCTTTCTGTTTTTCTGGCTTGGATGATAGAAAAAGTGGCAAAAGCCACTGGAAGTAAGTTCATCCTCAGAGAATTTTTGGCCCAGAGAGAAACCGTGAGTACTAGAAAGCCTGTGAGTAAACCTGGAGAGGTTTGCTACCAGCCTTCTGTAACAAGGCCGTGGATAATTTTTTACCTTATTTAGAACGGTTACAAATCTTGAGAAACTTTCCTGAATTCATACCCTCAACTTTGGCTTAAGGTTTTGCAAAGAGGAGGAATGTTTTTCCTGTAGTATGTATTCGGTAGCTGGTAGGATCAGCTGTGTAACCTGTTTGACCATTCTCAGCTCCTCTCATAAGGAGGCAGTGGTGCGTTGATGGGCTGTCTCTATGTAAAAAATTAATTTAAAAAAGCCTCTTAAAACCCCCCTAAAACCCTGTTAGCAAAAGGTGAGAGTTCACTCTCAAAATGGAAAAGTAAGGTAGCATTTATAAAAAAGCTTTTTCACAATTATTTAATTCTGTTCTCAGTGAAGATAGACATAAAATTGCCTTCAAAGTGTGCAAAATTAGATTAAAAAAATCACTTAATGTCTTTGATAATCCTACCCCAAACATATTCCTCTTGGATAACAGCAGTACACTCATAAGCTCCACTTTAAAAACTTTGGAAAAAATACAGATGAAAGAGGCTTTTTACCTTAGCACTTGCACCCGTCGGCTGAAGCCAAGATGCCACTGCAGGAGACGGAAGGAAGAATGGCATTTCCTGCTCTGAGAGCTGGCATTTTAAGCAGTCAAGACCAGCAAGCAGCGAGAAGATGGTTCCCTCATGGCAATCTGGCAGGCCAGTGCTGCTGCTGAATCAAAATCCAAAACCCCTCAAGTGTCTAGTCCAGAGACTTATCAGTGGACAACCCAGGGAGGTCTCCTCACTGCTCCTAACTACTGTGAGAAGAAACTTTTTCCCTTTTGCCTCAGGTTTTTCAGTAAAAGGAAACGTACAGAAACTGAATGAGGATAACTATAGTTCTTTACACGACCCCATTTATAATGGAAGTTAGCCTTGCTGTAAAAGCCTTTTCCTCCATTTTTATTCCAAAAAGATAGTAAAATAGGGTTTGCCACCATCTTTGATGACTGAATACTTTAGAAGCTGAAGAAAAACCTTTTTGCAGTATCCTTCCAAAACATGGGAATCACCCTTTTTTGGGTTTTCTATTTAGCTCAAAGGGTTCCTTTTGCCAAGACACCTGGTTCTCTTGTCAGGTACACAGGCACTTTGAGAAGGACTCCCTGTCACTCTTGTTCAAAGTTTATGTTGCCTCCACAGAGATCGGAGGATTTTCAGGCTACATGAGGATCTCTTCTTGTGAGTTTCCTTCTCAGTACTTGGCCTTCTACAGGAACTGGAGGTCTTATTGCATTTTGTTTATTTTGAAACCAAGCTTAGGGACTGATTCTGACCTGTCTGACACCAAGGTAAATCAGGAATGCCACAAGGAAGAGAGGCAGTGCTTTCATGGAGAAGGACCAGAAATGTGCTCAAAATTTGATTCACCCCAGCCATGTTATATTGAGAAGTCACAGACCGTGTTGTGAAGTCCAAAAAAAGGACCCAGAGTGAAAATGGATTTTTTTAAAGAGCTTCAGCTTTGCAGAGGAAGCTTAGTGAGCAGTACACAGAACCGGCCACACGTGCGTGCATGTTGCAATAGCCTGGGACAGCAGCTCTGCCAGGCACAAAGGGACTGCTATCCTGGGGGTGTCTGCTCAGTGGGCAGGGACTTCCAGCTCACACATAACCTCTTTGGCTACACCCACACCAGCAAACCAAGCAGTGCCAGCACACAGACATGGGTACCGTTGCACAGCCATCTCTGCTGATTCACTGCTGGCGTGCTGCACTGCTCAGGAAACCGCGTAGTAAATACACTCCCTTCTATATCTATATTGTTGGGGTGTCCTGTGCTAGCTAGCATTCCTGGGCACTGTTCAAGGGAGAGCATAAGGCAGGGGCTGTTCCCAGAAATCAGGATAGATGAGTCCATGATGTTGAGGAGAGGTAAAGAGAGTTTAGCCATATGGATGCAAGCCAGTCCCTTTGCTCTCATTCTCACTGCCTCTGCTATGTGGTAGATGTTTTTATTATCCATGAGAAAATTTCACAGGTATAACACCCTAGATACTGTGAGGTAGTGATCCATACCAATTCTGTCATTAGGTCATTACCAGTTCTTAATAAACATTGCCTTTTATATTTTAAATAAGGTCACTTTTGTTTGACAGAAAATGCTCTCCTTGGCTGCATGTAAACCTCATTACTAATAGCTAAGCTTCCTTTTTTTTTTTATTTTGAAAGTATGCAGCTGTTTCGATTGTTGTTAGGCCTGCATTTGGGGATTAGCACTTTTATTTCTGATTAAAATATCTACACGGTAATGTCATTGAAGCAATTGTTCCAAAGTAAATGCATTGGTTGTGGTTTTCATTATCAGGATAATCTTGCTCTCTCCCTCACACCCAAGCAGTGAAATCTTTCCCTCTCTAGCAATATAAAACTGCATCAATGTGCACAGCAGATTTTGAACAATTTACTGCTCACTACTCATTAAACCATTTTACAAACAACAATGAAACAGGAAATAACAAAGCATGCCCTTTGAATTAATACTCAGGATAAAATACTCAGTTTCTTTGCAGTCCATAAACTGCTGCAGCTGTGTGTTCACAGTTTATGGCATTTTAAGAACCATGCTCCTCAGCAAAATTAAAACCTCCTCCGCAGTTGGGGACCTGTTGCTCCGTGGGCTCTCCTGTACAGTGGAGGTGGCAGAGGTGCCCCACATTGCTGCAGGATGCCAAAACCCAAGGTAGCTCCCCTGCTGAAGGGAAGCCCTTCCAGCCCAGGAGAAATACAGAACTTTTATTTTCCCTCTGCTGTAAGTATAAATAAATCAGAGGAGAAGCTGATGATACTGGTGCTGCGAAGATGAACCTTGCACTGGGATGAGGCCCCTCCTGGGCTGGGAATGGTGGAGGAGTACTGCCACCTCTTGGCTTGATCCTACAATGTCCATGTCCAGGGGAAGACCGTGCCGTCATCCAGACCACAAGCAACACCTAGTGTTGTCTCCTAACCTAGTAGGGGGAGAAAAAATTAAAAATGTCTTGTTCCATAGTTAAATAGCACTTGCACATGTGAACTTTTATTAGTGCTCGCCAGTTTGGTTTCTCATCTACAGTGTCTGAGGCACTGTCCTAACAAAGGTGCCAGAAAAACACTTTAAGAGTCATTATCTCACAGCAAGACCAAGCAGCAAGCTCAGCTGATGTAAAGCAATCCCTCCAGCCTTTCAGTGCTGGCTTATCCCAAGGCAATGACATTCGTGGGGAGATTTATGGTATTTTGTTATATGATGATGGAGCCCTTCCAAAGGAATAAATTACATATCAGTGTTGCACTGACTCGAGGCAGGTAATGATAGTCTCAGAGGGGACCCAACAACATCTTGCAAACAGCTGTGGTCATTTGTGTGAGTGCCAATTAACCTGTGGTGGTCTGGGTACCCTATCTTCGCTTCTGGAAGTTAAGACTGTTTTGAGAGGGGATGTTTCCAGACACTGGCAGAGGAACTCCTGATATTTTTCATGGAAAAGAGAAACTCCACAGTACTCTGTGCTGTTCTGCAAGCCATCAGCTGTCCAGCCCTAATTGGTTTCACTAAGTGCGGGGAAGACAGTAGG
Organism: Gymnorhina tibicen; assembly: GCA_013399875.1. Taxonomy (NCBI): domain Eukaryota; kingdom Metazoa; phylum Chordata; class Aves; order Passeriformes; family Artamidae; genus Gymnorhina; species Gymnorhina tibicen. Next base: position 106,560 of record VXAZ01000420.1, on the reverse strand, counting down.
GCAAGAGCACAGTGATGAGGGCTCATTCTTTTTTTTGCCATTGACTCAGAAAACATCTTTGAGTCTGGTTTTGTGCATATGCTTCAGCCTCCCCTGGTACTGAAAATCTGGCCACCTCCCTAAGGATCCTTGAGATGTACAGTCAAAAGAGTTGTAGCTATTTTCAAGAGCCTCTATGTCCAGACAGCTCCATGCCTTGGGTCCTCAACATGGCCAGGTCCTTCTGCTTAAATTCTGCTGTTTGCTTTATGCCTGGCAGGAAAGCACCATCACTGATCACTTAATCTGGAGGGTCTCTGTTTATCAGTCACTCAAAACACCTTTCTAAAGTGAGCTGGAAAACTGAGTTAGAGTTGTTTGTTTGATTGGTTTTTTAAATAAGAGAACCTGTACTGATGATTAAATAGTATAGAGCAAAGGTTTAAGCACTTTTATTGTTTTGTTTTTAGCTTTTCTGATCATTGGCAAAACCTTCAGGAGGGGTTTTGGTTTTGCAGGAGGACTCCAAGAGTTGCTTGGCTTTTTCCCTCCCTTTAGGTAACAGTATTACAAAAACTTGATCCCTGTGACTGTAAACAGGAAAAAAGAAATGAGTGTGTTGGGAAATGCAATAATAGTTTGTCAGAAAAAACAAGCAAACTGTATCTGGAAGGCCCGTAGATATTTGCTTACCAAAACTGCTGTGAAAATGAAACTTCTCAAGATGACAAGTACTAACCAGAGTGGCAATTAAAGTGCTGAGTGTTCACAGCTCTATAATGAAGTAGGAAAGTCTTTGCAATCTCTTGGTTCTCAGAAATCATCCTTATTTCTGAAATGTTTTATGGTAGCACAACCTAATAGTAGATTTCCCTGTTTCTTTTTTCTGTTTGTGTAAATAAAATTTGACTTTATCAAATATTTCTATATTCCAGTCCAACTTACAGAATAATTATAGCATTAAAAACTAAACTTTTGCAAGAGCAGCTCTCGTATGTTGAATCACTCGGCTTTGTGGTGCTGTGAAACATCCTCAGTCTGCATGGATGCAGAACATGTTTAACCAATTTCTTCAACATAAATACTTTGCAATAAAGAATGAGGCCAGACTTTCATGTTTATGTGTCAGACATAGATCCATGCTGTATCCTGCCAAGCTTTTGTAGCATTTCAATATATGTACGTATCCATCTAAATATATATGTATGTCTTAATAGTACTAATTACCTGATGAAATATTCTTCCACTTCCTATTCTCCCCCCTCAGGGCAGCTGTTTATAGCATGTACTGTGGTGAGGGAGGGCATACACTTCAGACTTAGGAACAGGGTGTAATCAAGGCAGCTATAAAAAAAATTCACTTCGTAAAGGTTTCTCAGGTTTAATTGAGCTCTTAACAGGCACAGTAAAATGTGATGGTGATTTGATTGGCAAAATTTGACCATATCTTTCTGTATGAAATCCTGAACAACAGTGTATTTTGTTTCAGGGCAGATTAATTTTGACTCCTGTTTCACTCCTCTCTTGAAAATACCAAGAGAACTGGGAAAAGAGTTCTGAAAAACTGCAGTGTTTGTACTTTATCTTTCAGTTCTGGGAACAAAACTTTGGTCTTCTCTGCTCAGATGTATGGTTACTTCTTTTAATAACAGAGGCTTCATCAGTACTCAGGGTGATGAAAGTAACATGATGGCCTCACCTACCAACTTCAGAAGGATTCTGTGATAATTTCATTTCTATAACATATTGTATTAATTAAAAGAAAACTTCATTCTCTCAAATATAACATTTTGAAAGTTTTTCACTGCTTCATCAAGGGGTCACACCTCTAAAGCAGGTATTCCCTCACAGCTGCCAGTATATACTGTCATTCTTTAGCCAAACCACCTGAGTAACTTCTGCTTCTTTCACTAGGCAAAGGGAGCTCCTCTCTACAAATACACTCATGTACACACTCCTCTCTCTGCCTGACTCTGGTTATTAAAACCAGAATAATTTTAGTTTATGGATGTGTTTTTCTACCACTTCGGGCTTTTGTATCCCACTGAGCCTGAGCAGGAAATCCACAGTCAGGAGTCTCTATGGCCAGGGAGTCCACCTGGCCCTGGTGCACTGCTGGGGAGGAAACCCGCAAGGAGCAGGGTGTGAATGGATCTCACAGCAGCACCTTCCTCACTCACTGGGACCCCTGGTTGAAAATCTGCAGTCTGTGCATGAAGAAGGAGAAAAATACCCTAAAGAGGTCATTGCATTCTTCTTTGCAGAGTTGCTGCCTGCGCTGTTAAAGTTCAGGCATCACTTGTTGTGTGCCTCCTTCCTAAGTGCCTATTCACATTAAGTAGCACAGTTGAAGTCAGTGCTGTACAAACAGCATTTATAAATTGCATGGTAAAAGCCTACAAAGCCCTGGAGATCAGTATTCTTATTATTGCTTCTGAGTTATAGGTGAGGGAATTAGCACAGCGAGGCTAATAGAGGAGACCTGCCATTCAGAGCCAAGTCATCTGTTGTTTTACTCCATCTCTAACTCTCCACTGTCCAGTGATTTTAGGTAATTGCCTTTCTAGACTCCCCACTCCTAATTTTCATCTTCTGACCCCACCATCAGTGTGTGCTGGTGCTTCCCTGGCACAGCAGGTTGGCCACCTTCTGCTCCATCCTTTAAGTGCAGCAACCCAAATTTTCCCCTCTTCTCTACGGACTTAGTCTCTTCCTCTGCCCTCATCCCTAAACTACTCGAGGCAGTGAGCTTATTCCACAGAGTCCTGAAAAGGTACCTCATGCCCTAGGTTACACTGTCCAAGCTTAGATCACACAAAAATAATAAATGCTAAGGAAGTCTTGTGGGAAAACGTTGATTGCAAAAAAATTTGGGGGCTGAGAGTGGATAGAGAAGCAATATTGGCTTTGCTGTAACTAGTAATCCATCCATGGGGAGCAGAAACTTCCTGCTGGGTTTGATCCTACCATTTCCTGAACTGTTGTAATGATACCTGAGTCTCGGGTAAGTTCCTCTTCTTGGCCAGTGCCATAAATCTGTGAAGCCAAAGACACGGGGCTGGACCTCCTGAACCATCAGCTCCAGAGCCTTGCTGACACGGGCAACCACGCCATGCATTAACCTATAAATGAAAATACTGGTAAGATGTTGTTCAGCAGAACTCTTTGGAGAAGGCATACATACAGCAAAAGAGAAATAAGGCAGCTGGTGAAAACGGCACTCAGAAGGAGCTACAGGCTCTGACACACTCAGACCTCAGGCATTCTGTGGCCATAGCCACTGAAATAAAAGAATACTATATAATTTCAATTAAAAAATAAAAAAGTCATGACATTGTCACTATTGCTTGTTCTTTGATGTCCTTTTTTATTTCAGTAAGGATGTTTCTTGTCTTCCAAAATTCTGGGGAAAAAATAACCAAAAGGATGATGTCCTGAAAACTGGAAGTTATGAAAAAATTCCCTTGGCATGTCACAAAATTTCTCTTCTGATAAAATCCATCTTTTCCTCTTTGTGAAGGATTCATATAAGAGGAAAAAAATAATTACAAAGAGTGTCCTACAGCTGTAAGTATCAGACTTGGTACAGCTTTACAGGAGGGTGTCACATTTCTATTGTGTTTATTTATTTTCCTCGTGATAAGGACAAAGTTTTATATGATTCAATTTGGATCACTGAGATATACAGTAGTTAACATTTGATGCTATTAAAAGCAGTGTTTCAATCACCTGGAAAAGTCCATTTCATTTCTGGAGATAGTCAGCTCTGCTCTTGACATGTATTTTCTACAGTCTTTCTGTTATTTATGCCTCACCTTGTGTTTTCAGCTTCTTAATTAAAGAGGAAATTGAATGCACTTTTTTTAAAGGGGAACAAAGTGGAAATGATTGATGAAATGTAGCTGCAAGAATTGCCACTCTCTGAAAACACTTGATTTGGCTGTCACAGAGGACTTTCCAAAGGCTAAATTAGAAGAGCAAAACAAAAGAGCATTGTATGTTGAGACTGCAGATGGTAGTCTGAACCCCAGGGTCCAGGCAGATTAATTTCAGTATGAATTTATAATGCTTTAAGGATATACTGTTGCTCTATTGATAGCAGTGTAATTAAAGAATCACTGTAGATTGATTTAAAAATATAGTAAAAATGAAACCTTGCAGGAGAGACTAAAACTTCAGAGAAAAAAAGTCTTTCTTTCAAGGGACAGTTTGAGAGCTCTTTTCCCTTTTTTTGCATATCCCAGTTGTCTTGTTGCTTTCAGGAGCTTTGATACTTGGCCAATACTTGAGTGCAGAGTAATGAAAACAAGAACTCTAAAATCCTGAGTCGTATCTTTTTGCAAATGCCTTTGAAATGTCTGAGGGCAGCATTTCTTCTTTAAGGCTCATCTATTTTAGATGTTTGTGCAGAGCTGAATATAATTTGACTGAGTAATATTTTCTGATGGTTTAGGGCTTAGGGTCAGGGTGATATATCACTGTGCTTTGCACGATGTTCCTCTCCCTGTATCCCATCTGAGTAATACTGGAGCAAAGGAGGAGGGATCAGAAATGCTGGACATTGGCTTTCTGTGTTAAGTCTGATGCAGCAGAAAGTAAATGTGGGGTTTTGTGTTTATATATATTTACATGCATTGGAATGGCTGCAAGCTGACCACTGCACCGAACATAATAAAGTTCTGAGATGAAGGGCAGCCAAAATTCAATCTTGTCTCAACAGCAGATTTAAAGTCTACTTCAAAGGCAAGATTCATGGGGATTATATACATTGTACTATTATTATCCTTTTTTGTAGAACTGGAGCCTGAGTCCATGACACTGCACCCTGAACACAAATACCAGCTCTGCTCTTAGTCATAGGTGCACCTTGTAGCAACAGTGATCTTATCTAGTGGTGACAATGTACAAAGACAACATGAACTCTCACTGTTTCCCTGGGATGAGTTGGCAGGAAAATTGAAGAAGGCTACTGTGGTTCAGATTTGACCGTAAAGGACACAGGAAATATTTATTTAGAGTTAGAATTAGCACCTGCTCCTTCAGTGGTGTGGTAAGAACTCTGAAAGGTGCCATTCAGGAAATGAGTGGGTGGAGGTCTGGGAGGTGACTGGAAGGTCTGAGAGCTGGCAAGAAGCTCTTTGCTAAGGCTCTGTTTGTATTTGTGGGGGCATGAGCAAGTACAGGATAAGTGCCCAAGGACGTTGTGTCTATAGAGGTCTTCACAGGATTTAAGCAAAATATTATTGACTTGAAGGGCAAGTTTCCAGTCCTTGTGAAGGTCTCCTGCACAACCATTTCCAGGTGATCCACATTCACACTCAGAGAAGTGGCTGCCAAGATAATTTATGATTCTCCTAGATCTGGGGCTAATTGTGTACTGATTCTCTCAGTGGTGAGGGCATGATGGACTATTCCATCAGTCCATACTTGTCAACTCTCAAAAGAGTGTCTCTGGCTCTCCAACAGGAACTTTGGCTGCACTGACAAGAGGGAGCTACCCCTGCAATGTCATACATCAGAGAAACTCTTACCTAGGGTAAAATTCTTTGCAATAGTCCAGTAAAGAAAGGAAAAAATAAAAAATCTGGTGCTCAGTATCTATAGAGTGATTAAAGTTTGACATGGTCTTCTCACACTTATTTCCTTCACTGGGATCCATCTTTCCTTAATTTAGGGGGCTACACTGTAGGTATAAAGATCAGCGCTAATTAGGTAATCACACCTTAGAGTTCTTTGAGACCCAGTTAGTTTATCAGTGGAAGTCTAGGGCATGTTTCACCTGATCCCAGACTCTATTGTCTATGCTGAAGAGACCTCTGTTGACTGTGAAAGGAGTCTCAGTGACAAGCTAAGATATCTATGTTCATTTTGCGTATCCCTAAAACTAGAGAAGATGAATCCCAGCCTCTGACCACATATTCAAATTTTCAAAATGGATAGCCCGAGAAGACCTATCAGATCATCAGAAGACAAGAGAAAAGAATCAGGACCTGTTTGGGGACAGATTACAAATGTTAGCTTCCCAGCTCATATTCAGGATACTTTACTACCAGATTTACTCCAGATTTGGCCTAGGTTTGTAGATGTAGCTTCACTGAGCCCATATTTCCTTTTCATACTGACAATTGTGCACGGAAAATTCACGTTCAGTACTTCGGCTTTGCAGGATTATCTCGTCCAAGACATCTGAAAAGGGGTGATCCCATTTGGGAAAAAGGCAATTTACTCTTCCCATAACCAACTGAGAAGAAAAAACTGAATTATGTTTCTCAAAAGCTGCGTTCAGCCTGTGCCCCAGGTAGGCCATCTGTGTGCTGGCCACCCTTTGAAGAAGGACACAAGGTACTCACTTTAACCATTATGGGTTTGTTTTAAGGGAGCTTGGGTTCTGTAAACAAGACAGAGCAATGTTTTCTTCTGGCAACCCACACATTTCGCAAGAGCTTCCACAGGCACTACCAGGACACAAACAAGTAGCCAGCTAGCAAGGAGAGAAAGCAAGCCCTCTTCAGATGGAGAGAGCCCTTTCCTAACCACAAGCGGGGGGGGTGCTGCTTCCCCAAGCACGTGGCAGGGACATGCTGGAGGGTGAGATGGGCTTGCTGAGGGAGAAATCCAGGTGGAATTTTTTACCAAGCGGCTCTGCTGAACAACTCTACAATAAAGCATTTGTTTTGGGGATATTCACTATCTCAGTCATTCCTGTGAGCTGTTATTCCAAGAGCATAAACACAAACCCTGCCTTATGGAGTCAGACCCAATGTGGCCCAGTAAGCTGCTTTAACAGTGCTTCTTCGTAAGGTATACTTTTATTCCGTGTATTCCTCTAAATTGCTGTTGCTCCTCAGTGTCCATCTGGAAATTCAGAGACAGAACTTTGCCCTCCCTGCTGCAGATGCTGGTGGACAAAGCTGTCAGAACATGCTAGAGAATCCTGGCAGCAAGAGCAACCAGAGAAGAAGGTTGAGTTGCAAACTGCCGTGCAGGTGAATAATAACTCTCATCTGAACATTTTGGTGTGGTTCTGTTGTGGCTGCCTTCTTTAAGCAGCAGGAGAGATACTCCTGCAAATAAAACCTCGTGGCTTAGGCTGTGGAATTCTAGCTCTTACCATGCCAGTGGAAGAGGTTGCTCCTTCTGCCTGCTGGAGGTTTCTGCTCCCTCAGCTGACAAACTGCATGTATGAGTACACCTTACCCTGTAAAAGTCCAAATGTGCTGGATGGGCAAAGACTGATCATTTAAATCTGAGCTGCTGTCCTATCACAACAGCACCCAAGTTGAAGGTTATTGTTCCATAGCCAGAATAGTATTAGCTCAAAAATGGTTTGCTGGGTGGCAGGGAAACAACAGTAGAGGCAAACACCAAGAGATGTGGAATTTACCTGCTACAGTAGTCAATCTTTTTCCTTCAAAAATTGGATTAAGAAATTCTGTGGTACAGAATTAGCCGCCATGAAGAAAAAAAAACCTATGAATCCACCAAGACTTACTCAAGTCCTAAAATATATGACTCCATTAAGACTTCAGAGCTGAAAATTCAGGACTTAAGAGTCGGATGCACTCTTCTTAAAATAAAAAAAAAAAAGATGGTATGTAGCGGTTTCTTTTTCTTAGTGTTTATTTTCTTTTATTGTACCACATAGATCCATTCTTAAATAGAGTTGGTCAAAGAGATGCAAGAAATTCTTCTCTTCCAAAATCTCCGGCAAGCCACCACACCCAGCTCCACTACAACCCAGCTCCCAGACAAAATGCCTGTTATATCTTGGGGGATGATATTTTCTCCTGCTACTTGCAACAGGTTCCCACAAATAGTAGTGCACCTCAGCTATGACACTGGATTTCATCAGTGATCGGTGTTCTCAGTCAAAAATGCACTTCCTTATAAAACTATGTATATCAGGACCATCTGGAGACCCCCACCATAATGGTGCAATAAAATATACTTTAAATTTATATTGTGACATTGTGCTTATTAAAGCTCAGTTCTTTCAACAGACGTATAAACCAATAACTTTACTTGTGTTAAATATTCCCCAAAGAAAAGTAAATTGACCTCCTCAGGGGTTTTTCAAGGATTAGAAAAATGTCCTTTCAGTATCTGTTTTCCATTATTGTAATTACAGAGGGTGATGATAATCCTTTCAGCATTATTGTTTCGACATGTGCATGATTTATAGTCGGACATGTAAGTTCATTTGATGCCGTTGTTGAGAGCAGGGCATTGTATCAGAGATAAAAGGAATGAAACAGACATGTAATCTGATAACTAACTTTACTTGTGAGTGGAATAAAAATGTGGTCTTATTTAACATGATTATAAATAACTGCTTAAATTTCAAGTCATCAGTGGAGTGTAAATGCTCCAAGATGAATATTGTAAATAAACAATTTCACAAGAGGGTATTCAGATCAGCTGATAATACTCCAGTGAAGGGACAAAGAGTTTCTGCTCTGCACCCTGGCACTGGGTCCTGCTGAAACTCCTTAGACAGGCAAAATCCTCAAGGAGATCAACAGGAAATTCACATAAATAAACAACAATAAAGAGACTTTTAAAAACATCCCTACTGAATTAAAAGCCCTTTTTTTCTTTGGGGCGTGGGAGGGGGAGTCTGATAAGTGTGCCTACACAGATGCTTGCACATGCCAGCAGGATGGGCTGCTTCAGTGAGGGAACAGCTTGTGCACAGAAGACATTTTCTGTTCCTGGGACAGGGGGAGGGTTACCCACAGCAACCTCTGCCCAAAATTGTTCCAAACTAGCACGCGGTGGGATTTGCTCGCTATGATGGCAGTGAATTTCTAACACAAGCCTACCTAGAGCCCTCTGGAGAAGGAGGAAAACAAGTCAGATATCCCAGTTCTTCGCAGAGATGTGATTCTGTGCAGGAACTTTACGTGGCCATATGAACATTTCTACAGCTGAGCTGGTCACCTTCAGCTCCTCTTGGTGACTGTGGGGAGATGCTGGCACTTTCAGGGCCTCATGCTTGGGGATGAGATGAGCTGTGTCCTGGAAGGCCTTACTTATCTCCAGGGCCTGTGGGTTTTGTATAAGGGGACTGTGCTGGACGTGTGAAAAGGTGACCAAGCTGAGACTCAATTGCAGTGCTTGACAGAAACCAGATTTGGCTTCATAATATTGGAGATGCTCTGGTTTTCCTATTCCTGTACATTTTTTTTGAGTAATGTAGACGGTGGCATCGAGATCCTTTTTAGTGTTTTATGTGAAATACTGGAATACAAAGACAATCAGGAGCATCAGCCCACATTTATTTTAAAATTTATTTATTAAAATGTGTTGAATCCTGGTACAGATATCCTTGCTTAGTAAAATTATTCTTTCTTAAAGAAGTAGGTTTATCTGGTTTCATTCAATTTATCTTAGAAATTAAATTTTTAAATTGAAATGAAGCAGTTCAGATTCTACCAAACATTAAAAATATGTGGGCTCAATATAGTTTAGGAAACACAGAATGACAAAGCTGATGATAGAAACCCAAAGTCCTGCATCTCAGCATTATGCTGAGTTATTTTCTCTAAGATTTAATTTATTTTAATTTCTGTGTGTAACTGGACCATATACTTGAATAACGGTCACCATTATTGCTCCTTGGATGAGTCTGAGCCTTTGTGATAAATCTAGTCAAGTCACTAATTGGTGCTATGCTGGCTCATATGCTATGCTGGAATGTATGGGCTATTATCCACCTTTATTTGGAATTTGACTGAAAAATTACTGATGGAATTATTTCCATTACAAATATTAATTTATTTAAACCAGAATTTTTCCAGGAAGTTTTAACCAGACAATTTTAAAAATGGAAAATTTCACCCTGAAGGAAAATCCTATGAAAAAGAAACATCATTCACACTATTTCATTTTGATAAAATAATAATAACTTGATTCACTTAGCTTTTTTGTGTACGTGACACGAAATATCTCGGTATTTTAAAACATCGGATTTAAAAATTATCTCAAAGCAAAAAAAGGAAATATAATATTCTGAAATGTTAACTGAGAATTTCTAAACCATCTGAACGTCTCTTCTCTTTTCAAAGCTTGGGAACAAAACAAATTTCAGCAAAAGACAACCCACTTTGTCAAAGTGGTTCCAGTGAAGATTCTAACAGCCTGGCAGCAACTCTTTGTCCAGGTACCATTACAAATTTCTCTCCCGTATTTGAAATTCCACGTGAAAAACCTTTGAAAATAGGAACTAAGGAGGAATAGAGGTGAACTTGCATTATTTCATCATCTTTTCCTCCATGATGAAACACTGATACATTCCATTTAGAAATGCACTTATCCATGTGCCAGGATATCAAAAAGATATTTAAATCATCAGCTGCAATATTTATTTAATTAAACCAGCAGGGCAATTTAATAGTTATGGTTAATCTATAAATAGATATATTTCTTTTTTTTTTTCAATAGTGAACTGGGTTCTTGAAATTAGCCTGAAAGCGGCTGTGTATTTGACCCACAGCAGCAACAACAAACAGTACACAGCAGCTCTGACATGCTATCAGAGTAATGGATCATTTTAAAGAGCCTGGAAATGATTAAACAGGGGTGCTGCTGCATGCAGACTTTAATTGATTGATTTGAGTTTGCGGTCAGAAAATGACTGTCAGCTACAGCTTATCTATAATTATCAGTAATCAAAACCAGACTTTTCTCTCTTCCTAATGCTGTAATGCTCTTTCAGTGCTCTTGACATATGTGCAGCTCAGGCATGCATCTGCAGTTGCCTCAGTGTTAGACTGAGCAGCACCGTGCTCTGATACATGCTCAGTAGCAAAAGAAATACCTTTGTGCCTCTGAAATAATCACTGTGAGCAAGGAGGAGAGAAACTGGCAGGGAAAGGTCTGAGGTTTAGAATATTCTCTTCACGTTGTTCTGATGACAAGAAGACAGCAGAGAAAAATCATGTTCTTTCTTTTCCCCCCCACCCTTGTTTCTGTACTGGATGAAGAGTAATCAGATTTTTCCTGGAGCAAATTTTATTTCCTGCCATTTAATAGAAGCAAGAAAATCATCCCTTTGTCTTGGGCATCCCTTCTGGAGTGATTAAAAGGACATTCGCTTTTGAGGGAAGTCCCTGAGGATTGCTCTGAAAACTCCTTTGATTGCACAGCCTGAACAAGAAGATGCTCACTCTGCTGGAGCTACTGTGAGCTCTCATCAGTATTCCTGTTGCTTCAGAAACTGAAGCGGCTCTCTTGACATTTCTTCTTCCCATCTTGAGAGGACTGATGCACATCAAGCTGAAAGGATGAGCCCATTTCTGTCAACTCCCACTGGATGTTTTGTTGGTGTAAAGAAGAGGGAAAAACTGGAACAAACTGCTTTTGAAAAAAAAAAAAAGCAATCTGCTGAAATCTCATTCAATTTACAGAATTCAAATTATTTGGTCACCTAATTCCAGAGAAGAATCAAGGTTATAAATACTAAGTGATGGAAGATGCTACCTGCATCCAGAGGTAGAAGAAGAGGTCAGAAGCTGGTTAGGGTGCAAGTGCCTTCCCTTTGGATCCTGCCCTGTTGGGAATGGTTTTAGACACCTTGCAACTCCATCTGTTGGACATTGTGAACCCTGCTATAAGGCCAGCGTCCTATGAGTCCAGCTCAAGAAGTAGCTGACCATGATCCCATCTGACCTCTTCTCACTGCTGACCACAATGGGATTAATTTCCACAACGTGTGAGAAGCACATGAGAGCTGACCTGTGTAACAGTCAAGTTGGAAAACATAAATCCAATTTTTCTGGTATACTTCTTGGTGGCAAAAAGAAGGGAAACTCAAAGAAGGGGAGGGTTTCCGTTTTCCCAGCAGAAAGAGAGGATAAAAAATAAAAGTCAGGGAAGATGGTAGTGCTGAAAATGGGAAAAAACAGGTTATGTTCTTCCTAAGTGTCTAGTACATCCTGCCTGCTGGTGGTCACCAGATCAAGCAGTTCAGTGAAAGATGAAAGCTGAAGACACAGAAGGATTCTCTAGAAAATGTATTTTCAAAAGCATCCTAACCCTTTAATGTCTATCTCCATGTAAACACCAGTTAGCTTTTTCTAGATATCTGGAAAGGGGTAGATATCATTAAATCTGCTTCATCAGATCAGTCACTAGAGTGTGTGGATACAATGTGTATGTATAAGGCAATATACTTATTCTTTTTGTTAAGGAAGAGCTGAATGGTATTTTATTTTCAATTTTTGCATACTTTCATCAGTCACTTTGGTGAAGATACCTAAAGATCTACCATATTTTTCCATAGGTTTCTCTACAGTCTTTTGAGCAAGCACCCCATAGATGTGCTTTGTAAAGAGGAAACATCATCTCCTGCTAGGTCATGCTGGCAAAGCCATGTCTGCTTGCATGCTGCTCCTCTCCAGAACACAGAGATTCTGCCTGCACTTCCTATTTTTGGATTTATACATTGAAACTGCAGAGCCCTTGCTTGTCTGTCAGCATGCGAGCTGTCTCACAGAAACTTTCCAAAGTAATTGTGGGGAAGCATAATATGGACCATGCTGGACAAGGAACTGAACAACCAGAGACAAAGTGCTGGGGCCAAGCAGCTCTCACCAATCAGAGGGATTCACAGTCCAGAGCAGCATCCTGCAGCTCTGGGTCAGCTCTGGGATTTCTACCAGATCTCCTGCTCCTATGCCAAGTCAAAATCCAACAGCAGCAGCTCCATATGCTTCCTCTCTTCTCAGAGTGGGCAAGAATAAAAGGTAAAGACCTAAAGCAGGCAATATGTGTGCCTCATTTGTCTTGCTACCTGTAAAATGAATGGTCAGTATCACCGTGGTTTTTGGTTTTCGTTTTTTAAAATCCTTATAGCAGAAAGTACTGGAAAAAAAAAAGAGAAATAATTGGGAAAGGCATATTTGTGCTTTGATACCTGTAAAGGGAAGATTCCTGCTGTTCCATCATTTCCCTTGATTTTCAGGGAAGTGTTGCGTTGTACTGGGTGAAAATTCTACCTATAGGAAAATGTTAATATATTGAAGAGTAGTTGCCAATGGAAAAAGTATTTTGGCCCCCTTTGAATTTCTGTCTGAAAAGTACTTCAGGGAGTCAGAGTTGACAGGATGATAAATTTCTACCGCAGTTTTGAGATGAAAAGTGCGAGTTGGCACACAGTAATCTCCTTTCTTAATCAGTTCAAGATGGACTTGGAAGGGGCTCATCTTGGTCTTCCATGTCTTGCGCAGAGAGAACGTGTAAAACTAAGCTTAAATTTCACCTTTGGTTTTCTCAGATGACCACGTGTGCCACTGAAAACCTGACTACAGTGCTGGCACCTTCAGTCGTCTGAAATGCAAACTATATCCTGGTGGGATAATTTGCACATCTCTATGAATGAAGTGAGAGCTGGGGAGCAGGTCTGTTACAGCCAGGAGCAAAAGTGGAAGAAAATGAACCTGTGGAGTGGCAGAGGAGTAGAATTAGTGACAACTAGAACTGCTGCAGCTTTTCAGGACGCAGCACCTGCCGCTGGGTGGTGTGGGAGGTGAAACCGGGATAGGTTATCTCGTGCTGCACCAGACCCAGGTGGTATACACGTCATGTCCCTAGAAGCAGTATTTTCCATGGAAGCTGCATGTACCTGTGCTGATGGGTTTTGCTGTGAGTCGGCACCTCAACTAATGTACACCAAAGGCAAGGGAAATCCTCCTGTTGATTCCAACACTGCTGGAGCAAGCATCTCCTGGGAGTTTACATCGAATAAGCAAATATGCACCTCCTCTGATTGCTGAAGAGATGCCAGAAAAGAAATAAATGCTCATGGGTTCATAATTTACAACCAGAAACTGTTAATTGTGCTCATCTAATCTGCCGCCCTGTACATTGTAAGCTGCAGGATTTCTTTAAAATCTCTGGTTTGCATTTCAGCCTCACTCCTCAAAGAATAGTTCACTTTAACTAAGCTCACTGTAAAGGTCTGTTTCTGGTCTGTTTGGCACGTCTCATCTTTAAATTGATTTCTTCTCTAGAGCCTAAAATCTCCTCAGGAACACTTCATAGCTTTGTTTTCCATAATGTTGTTGACTAACTTTGCCCGGAATTCCCAAGACCTCAGAAACTTTTATATTACATTTTGGTTTATTTTTGTGTCTTATTGCAGGCTGTTTTCTTATATTTCTCTGTATGAAGATGCAAGCTCCCACACAAAGAAACCCACAGACCACAGTAACCTCTTGGATGGGGGGAAAAATTCTCCAGCTGTTATGTCCATTTTTGGAAAGTGCGTATGAACTACTCGTAATCTGAGTTCATCCAAAACTATTTTTGAAGTCTAGCTGTCAGCATTTTTGTCTCAGCAATATTTGTGTTCTTCCCTGAAAGTCACTAAACTAGGACATTGTGGCATTAAGCTTTCAAAAAGAGGAGTCAAAAACATTTGTGTTGAGTTGAATGTACTTTTAAAATGGGAAGATAAAGCTAGGGAGAGCTTATCTAAGAAAATAAGTCATGGAATCATTATATCCTTGATTTTCTTATCTCTCATTGTAAAGTAAGTTGGATGACAGGTTTGGTTTTTAGCCTTTTCTATATATGAGTCTGCACATTCAGTTCTTCTCTTAGTCATGTCCATAATATGTAGAATGACAGCACATTGGCCGTGAGGGCTGATATTTGCTGCTTTTACCTCTGAGCAGAGCTGTTCTGACTTAGTCAAAACAACCAGAAGAAGAATCTGTATGTTTGCTACCAAGTTAGAGCTCAAAAAAGTATCCCTGCCATTTGCTAATCCTCTCCAGTTCTGGATCCTGACAGGCTCTTGGGTGAGTCTCTTTTATTCCATGTGGGTGCCCTTGGCCCAGGACCCCAGCAATATTGATACTGGAAGGTCCGTTTCCTTTAGTAGTCTGGATGGTGAAAGTCCAGCAATGTTGGTCATAACTTGTGTTTTCAAATCCCCTTCTTCCCTGAAAGAGCCCTGTACACTTGGTAAGCTGTTCACACCAGTAGTTTTACTATTCCTTTTTCAGCATCAGACATATTAACAATAGAGGTTTTAAACTTTTCAGTCAAAAAACTAGAGGAAGACATAATATGTTTCAAGAGTTACTGAAAATTGTTACAAATACAATAAACCTTTCATAGTATTTAATTTGAATTCTCTACGTATTTAAATCAGTCAGTGTTGTTAACAATTATTAGCAGTTTGTTAGGAACCCTTTTTCGTGTATGTCTGTATTATGTTTACAATTCTTTTTTATTTTCTCACTAAAACTCTAAATAGTGATAGTCATATTCTTCAGCAGAAAGTTAATAAATATCAGCTTTCAGATCTAAGGCAGTACAAAAAAAGTCCATAAATACTGTGGAAAATCATTTTTCTTGAGTAATAGTATTGACTCATATGAAGTGATATTAACTATATATTCTCTCATATTAAGTGAGCTAAAAAGCTTACTATTTCCAATTGATGATAATATTGGTATATAAATTGTAATAGTCAGTAAAACCTCAAAAAACTTCAGAGGTTTGTAAAAGGGGCCTCGTCATCCCAATTGAGCATGTTCTAACATTGGTTTCCTGGTACAATCTGATCTTACAAAGACCAAAAAAAAAAGAAAATTTCCAAGATTTAATATCTCTTCTTAAAATAAATCTCTGCTTCTAAATATCAAAGATTATTTTCCCATGAAATGAAACTCATGTGCTGCAGTCACTGTTTCACAAAAGACCCTGGAAAAGGTGGAAGTAGAGGTTACATGTACATTCCTCTGCAAATTCTATAACCACATCAGTCATTTGCTAAACAGTGACCCTGGGACACAACAATACAATGTCAACTCTTTATAGGAGAAACATCAGAGGCAAACAAAAAGAATGAAAAAAATGTAAAGCTTATAGGCAACACCTTACTAATCATAGCAAATAACTTGCAATTCTATTAAACTCTACGAAACAGACTCTGGCAACAATTATGATAAAAATGAGGAAACATGATATTCTAGTAGCATTCTGGTATTATAAGGTTTGCCCAGCTAGCAAAAGAAGCTATGTAGGATCACCTGGCAGAGGTTATAGAAGTTGGCATTCTGCCTAGAGTTGGTTGTAACATACTCTTTTGGAAAGTCAGACCGACACAGAAAACAAACAAGTCTTAACAAACTATTTGATAAACCTACTGAGTACAGGAGGCCACTTAATAACTTGTAAAAAAATTTCACTTAAAGTGATATAAAAAGATCAGGTCCAGAAATGGAAACAGAAAATAAGTGGAGAATGAGAGTGATATTTGGGACGGTAGTCTCTGTACATGCATACGGGGCTGCTTTACAATCCTCTTCTCATCTTCCTTCTATTTAATTTCAGTGCATCCATAACACAGGGTCAGGCAAACACCAGTTGGTTTTCCATACAAATAAAGTATAAGCTAAAATAATTAGGGGTTTGGAAAAAGGCTGGGGACTTTCATTAGGCTGCTAACAGCCAGATGGATCTTCTTTTTTTATTTTTTTCTTTCTTTAAAATTCAGTGCTTTATAAAAGCTACAAAGAAAGACTGATTTGCTAGCAGCAAGGAACAGTATAGCCCATGCTCTTGCAGGAAAGATAGTGCACTGGCTAGTTCAGAAAATGAACAGGAATTGCTTTCAAGAAGCTTATTCTTTAATACATGTTATTCCTTCTGCAGGGACCTAGTGGAATTTATTATCCTCCAAAACACTGAGGCTTTCTTTTCAGAAATGAGGATGAGAGGAACTGGTTAACTTGCTTATTCTATCCAGAGCTTTCAAGGACATTTTATAGCTGCAAATGTTTGGCCGTGACTTTGTAACCCATAATTCTAAATATCGACCTTTGATAACATATTAGATAGTCCAAAACATGAAACTTCAGTACTAATAGCAACTGTACCCTCTAGTTACATTCTGCAGTGCATCTACACAGCAAAGCGTTCTTTGCAGTGGGGACGCCCAGGAACTTCACATTACAAATAAGGAAATGGGAGCAGGAGAAGCTGAAGAACTTCCAAAGAAAGATAATTGGACAACTTTGCTTGCCTTTAATTTTCCACCATTTTATACAGTCCACCAAAATAGGCTTGTCTGTAGAGCTTGGATATTCTCATTTCTCTGAACTGCACAGCCAATTAAAAGAAAGGGAGGAGATAGAGAATTTTATAAGATTATTTTCTTCTTTTTTTTTGGCAGTTTGGACTCAAATCTGTGAAATTAGGAAGAATTCTCAAGACATTTCCTCTTTTCATGTTTCAACAAACATATTTTTAACTCTATTCTTCAGGGATTTTATTCCCAAACTATGACATTTCGCAGCCTAGTACAGTTGTCATTCATTAATGCTTTAGTACTCCTACCATACTCTAAATGACAAGATCTGTGGAACATAATTCAGCCTAAGACAGCAACATAAAATGCCTGCATTATCACAAAACATCCTTTTATTTTCCATTTATCAGCAGTTAAACCCAGCAAGATGCTTACCCAAGTCCAATTCAATTGCTTACAGAAGATATTCGGGTCTCTAATGACTAGCATCTGATTCCTTTTACAACCATCAAAATGCACTTAAAGCATTAAAATAGAAATTTCATTTTACCTAGGATTTGAGGTAAGATAGGCACATAAGCCATTTAAGTTCTGCAAGGATAGCTATGTAAGCTGCGGAAATAAAAAGCCACCACTAAAAGGTCCCAACTTTTTCTTTAAGGAAAGAGGGAATGTGTACCAAACTTTTTTCAAACCCATTGCCTTTTTATCTGATGGTGAACTCCAGCTCACTCCATTTGAGGACCCAATTAATCAGGAATGTCATGTGTTCTACTGCTGAAATATTTGTTCCTGATTCAAGAAAATAATGAAATGTTAAACAGTGGTAAGCAAGCTCAGCTCTTGAAAGCTAATAATATACAGCTCTTATTTTACCAGTGACTTTTGCTCAGCCTAACAGTGAGCATAAGAGAATTAAATGACTTCTGTATAATACCACTAGCTGGTTTTTGGGTTTTTTTAACAGATCCTTAAGGGCAACCCCACTACATAAATATGTCTCCTTTACTCGGAGTAATGGAACCCAGGCCAGGGTAAGTCCAGTGCTACCCAACACCTGGTTTTCTGGGCTATTCATAGAGATGATCTTTGAAGCAGCATTAATATGACCCATTTTAGAGTGACTGAGAATTTGGCCCAACTTCCTCGCCCCTCCCAGAGCTGCAGTTGTTAAAGTTTCGAGTAATGGAATCCAGTAGCATGAAATAGTACATTTATTTTGCTTAGACACACACACACACTCGCACACACATGGTCATCATAATTTCCTATGACATGTAAGAGAAGAAAACTCTCATACATAATATTCTAAAGGTTGAATATTTGGCTACTGACTTTTTCCAAAATAACTATTAAAGTTGTAATCGAAAGTGTTCCAGGCCACAGGGTTGGGTGGTTAAATTACACACTGAGGGGGAGATGGGCTGTGAACACTCAATGTGAGCTTTATTCACTCCAAAAATTCTTTCATTAGGAAAACCCAAGACAGGCAACTCAAATTTATAATAAGAAAGTGCCTTTTTCTTTTTTTCTATTGAACTGACCATTTTGGAAACTCAAAGGGTTCCAAGCATACTATTAATTTTTTACAATGTCAGCATACTTTTTATAAACTGTTTGGTTTTTGTTTTTTTTCCTGAATTTTAACAGTCATCCATTTTGGAAATATTTTATACCCCAGAGGAAAGATTTTGCTTTCCCTGAAGTGGGGAACGGTATTATATTTAAGCCATATGATCTATTTTTAAAAATGCCATAAATATGGAACAAGCTCTTTCCAAATTGTTCACATTATAAACAGCACCTAGCAAGGGCCGTGTTTGGTTTTGGTCTTAAAGGGGATTTCTTTCCTGGATTTCCTATGCCAGTGTCGGGGTGAAGGCTCAGCACTGCTTCAGCCTCGTGTGGGCTGGGAGAACCCTGGCACAGAAGGTCACATGGGTGGACATACTCCATTGTCTCCGTGACAGCTTCCCGTGCAAGTGATCCAGAGCCTGCTGAAGCCTTTCAGCAGCTTTTCCAGCAAGGACGGTAAGCTCTGATCAAGACATCTGAATAGACATACAGTCAGGGTAGATGCTCCAGCGTGCAGTGAGTTGGGAAGAATTGGGTCTGTCCCTTGGGACCGGCTGTGGTCCCATTTTTGTGGTATCACAGCTGCCGGCCACCCTGAGTCACAGATATGGTCAAAACATGCCTATCAGTTGTCTCCTCCCTTTCTTCCCCAAACCATCTCAACCTGAAGAAAGGCAAGGAGGATGTCATTCTGAATCTGTAATTTTGAAAGTTCACAGCTTTATAACCTACTCTGTTACAGCTGAAATTAAAACATGAGAACTGTTGTCTTTCAAAACTCACTGCATCTTTCAAGAAGTTTTCTTCCCATATCATCCATATAATTCTCTACTTTCAACTGTGAAAGTTTCAAAGACAATGTTTTAATGCCATGTTACAAATAAATTACAGCTAATCCCTGTTTTTCAGGTTTTCTTTGTTGCTTTTTAAGCTGGGCTGATGGTAACCAGAGTTCCTAGAGGCAGATATGCCTGTCCTTTTCTTACTGCCCCCACCACCTCCAAAACAGATTAAACCACATTCCCAGAGTGAGTAATTGCACCCAAAGAGCACAAGCTGCAGGGAAGGACCTGCTCAGCCGAGGTGGGGTTTGTTGGAGACCAATGCAGCCCTGCCAGGCTGCCAGCCAGCTGCTGGGTTTCAGAGCTCCCGCTCGCGTGTTCCCTCTACCCTTGCCACGATTTAACAGGGAGATGAGTCCTCATCTTTGACACAGAACTTCTTTCCAGGACTTTTTTATTTTCTTTTCTTTTATTTAGAGGTGGCATATAAAAGGCCCAGCCTGGCCAAGGGATAGAGCTGAAGAATTCAGTAGCTCTCCAGAGAAATCAGTTACAGGCCTGGGACTATTCACTAGTAACCCAAAGGAATTAATCTCCTCCTTTCACATAAACAAGCCTTATGCAGAGCCTAGGTAATAACATAATTACAACCACACTTCACATACACATTACCATCTGCCCTTTTCTGTTCTGACAGCAGTTCTTCCTCAGGGTTATGTGAAAAGGAAAAAAATGATTAGCAGAGAACAAAAACATATCAGTAAAGAATAATGTGTGTTTCCTTATTAGAGAGCCTCTGTCCTCTCCTCCCTCTTTATTCCAGTACATACAGAACTATAAAACACTGAAATGTTCACAGGATATTAAGTATTAAAGCGCTGATGTCAGCAAGCCAACAAAAATGCAAAGGACAATATACAGAAGTGTTACTGGGACTACCACTGTAAAGTATTCATTTTATGGCAGATTTTAAATTTAACCCAAAAAATGGCAAGCACATAAATTGTTAGATTAACTAAATCACATTAGTTCCACACATTCTGCTCCATCAGAAACAATTTCTTAGCACCATCAGACAGAAATACAGCTGAGTCCTGACATATTTACAATAAGCACCAACAGCCGTCATGTTTTGGTATTCTTCTTCATCACCTTGCTAACAACTTACATATTTCATAAGGTTGACCAGGCCCAGACAGGCATGAAGACAAGAAACTGCTTTTATATATATATATATATATATATATATGTATATATAATATGCAAACAGTTATTCAGTCAGTAACATTCATACGCTGAAATTTCTTCCAGGTTATTTTACCAGCTAGTCGTCTCCCTTGTTCTTAGGGAAACAGTAAAATCCCTGTTTGCCTTTGACATCAGGAACTTGTTTAATACCAATCTAAACTTTGCATGATGTCATTGATAGCACATTGTCATTATAGGCATGACACCAGGCATTCCCACCAAGGAGTTTGTCTATGTGTGCATGGGAATATGAGTGCATAAACATGTGTGAGACAGAGACAGAAAATGTGCATGCAGTCTTTTCAGAGCAAACAAACTGGGAATCCTGGCATTTTTAATCCCTGAAGTGCGTGCAGTGCACAAGGAGTGACCTGTGGGCGAGTTGATGTAGAAACAGCACATTCCTCACTCTTTCCTAGAAAAATCCTGCCAAAAACCTTAGTAAATGGTGCAGAACATTTTTTTTTCAATTGGCCCCCAAGGAGTCACAAGTAAGAAACAGAGAGACAAAGGAAGGTAGAAAGAAAGCATCTATGCACTGAACGTTCAAAAGTGCATTTATGAAAAATTAAAAAGGAAGGGTGGGGGAAGAGAGGTTTACAGTTTGGTCATTTTATCCCTTGAGTGCCGTTAAATGTTCCAGCCTGTGTGTATCTGGGACCATGCCAGGTGTTTCATGTCCTTTCCACGGTGTTGCTGAACATTCCCGCTAATGGCCAGATCCTCTCAGACCTAAACCTGCTGACTCTTCCAGGTAGGAAATAACATTCAAGAAGGTGTTGGTGATGTGGGCTGAGCAGAAGTGCTGCAACACAGGATCTATGCAGAAACGGCTCTCCCCTCTGCTCACCGCTGAAGAACTAAAATTTTGGAAGATCGGAAGATCAGATCCTGCTGTACAACACACACATCCTCAGCAGCCTTTTTCCTTCTTACGGGGGGTCATTTGGACAGTGAGGAACACTGCCAATGTTTCTGTGGAGGGATTCAGATCTTAGGCTCGGTATAGTCTTCGAAGGTCTAAGGAAAAAACTCTATAAAGCAACAAACTGGGCACTGACCTGCTGACTGACCACCCGACCGCAGCCAGAGTACCTCTTAAATATCATTTAGTGTTTGAGCTCCTTGAGTCTCTGTTGTTCCCTTACCATAATGTCTCTTGAGTTCTGTTTGACGTGGGAAAAGCACATCACAGTCAGTCTGCAGGATAAAGGTAAATGCAGCTCTCTCCTAAGGAAGACTTGAACAGGACAATTCCTGAACCTACAGCAAACACATTCCTGCTATATACATTTCAAAACATGTTGTGATGGTCTTGTTGCTTCGCCTAAACAGCTGGACACAGTTCATGTAATAACTTCTCTCCCTACAAAGTGCTTAATGTTTCCTGATGATCCAACTTTTTTCTTTGTTGCTTTAACTTTGACTGTGGTGGCCTAAGTTTTAAATTGACCCTTAACGTTACTGCTGTAACAAATGGGGCATGAGACCGACATCTTCTGGACATCAAGACATGTAAAACTCCCACTTTTCATTTGTCATAATGTTGGGCATGTTTTCCCAAGAAATAAGGAAAATACTTGCTCTACATTTCTGTCTCTAACCAAGATTTGTCCACAGAGGGAAAGAATTGAAATCTTTATCTTTAATTGCAATTGCATACCATGCTTTCAAATTGTTTTCCTTACTTGGCAATAAGTTTCAATGTTTAGGTTGTTTTCTTGCTTCTACTCTTCTCAGCAGTAGACAAATATGGTCCTCTTAGCTCCTAAGAAACTAAAGATGTTTTTTGTTCCTGTGTTTGTCTTGAATAGCTGGGACTTTTGCAGAAGCTGCTCTTTTCCTATAAAATGATACTGTATTTCAAAGGTAATCTCTTGGGAAAGACACTGAGTGGATGACAAACAAACCCAAGCAAGAAGAAAAGGCCATGATGCATATGCTGCCCAAACTTTCCCTCACCTTCTCCAGCCCCCTCAGCAGCAAATCCCCCACTAAACCCCAGAGCTCAACATGAAGCATATGTGAAAGCAATAACTTGCTCTGGAGAATCGATGTCTTTATGCTACCCTTTAAATCAGATAAATCAGTCAAACAAATAATGTAAATCTAAATTAAACCAGTTGGACGATGCCTAGAAAAGCCCAGTGTTCCTGTAAGTGCTGAAATAACATTTCCTACCAGCCAGCAAAAGATCAAAAAAAAACCAAACAAAAACCCATCAAATCTAATTGGGGCAGTGTGGCAACCTTATTTACAGAACATAGCTGGTTATTTTTAAATACTCTCCAAACTAATGTTTGTTTTTAATGCACTGCTGTCTTTCAATTTGGCACATATTTAGCTGGAGGAATTTCCATACCAACACTCAGGAGCCAAAAAGAAAACTTTTAAGTAGCTAATTAGAGCAGTGTCACACAGTCCCACAGCAGCACACGTAGGTCTGTATCGCTGCTGAAGCAAACACAGGCTTCTGCCCCAGCTCCCCCTATCCTTATTCACAGTGACACCAATAAATATAATCATCCTATAGTGTTTGGTGATGCCATATACATTAGCCCTTCCAGTGGCATATCTGCTCCTTCTCAGTTTCCTCTAAAGACCCTGAGCTATGTAGTGTCCTTGGGAGCAATTACTTGTCTTCAGTGACTTTCTGGTGATGTATAAAATAAGAAATGAAATAAACCAAAATATCCCCAGTACCATGTGTGTGGTGACCCCACACAGATGCTGGCAAGTGCAAGCAAACCAAACATGCTCTTCAAAACATGGTAACACTCCATCATGCCACGCGGAAGTTGTACGGCTTATCATGCAAAGGCTACAGCAGGAGAG
The DNA here is from genome assembly GCA_013399875.1 of Gymnorhina tibicen. Taxonomy (NCBI): domain Eukaryota; kingdom Metazoa; phylum Chordata; class Aves; order Passeriformes; family Artamidae; genus Gymnorhina; species Gymnorhina tibicen. The sequence continues at coordinate 83,097 of VXAZ01000420.1, read as the reverse complement.
TTTGCAGTTGAAGGAAAAATAACAAGAAGAATTTAAAAGACAAGAAAAAAACTAGTTATATTCATATCCAGTAGTATTTGAAAATACAGACTTTAATAACACAGCTTAGAATAATTCATAGACTCACAGAGTGGTTTTAGTTGGAAGGGACCTTAAACACCATCTATTTCCAACCCCCTGCCATGGGCAGGGACACCTTCCACTAGACTAGGTCGCTCAAACCTGTCCTTGAACACTTCCAGGGATGTGGCATCCACAGCTTCTCTGGGCAGCCTGTCCCAGTGCCTCACCACCCTCACAGGGAAGAATTCCTTCCTAATATCTGCTGTCAGAACCGTTGCCATCATTTCCCAAGACAGTTAGAAAGCCAAGGGTGGTCTTGTTGCTAAATCACAGGACTGGGAATCAAGTCCCTGTTTCCAGAAAATGCCAAAACTTCCCTCTGATCCTCAGAAACTGCTTTAACCTTCCAGCTCCCTTAACATTCCAGCTTCCACACAGATAAAATACCTAACCCATTTTAGCCCTGCCTGTCCTCAATCTCTTCCAGAAGGGATTTCTGAATGTCCCTGAGCCATACTGGTGGTGTTCTTTGAGGGAGAGCACTGAAATATTCTAGATGGAAGTGCAAGTAATTAGTAAAACTGGTTTTGTCAGCTGAACATTAATGTTTTTGTGAGGCTTTCTGTGGCTGTGAATTGCCAGATGGTCCCATTTTGCAAAACTTCAGTGGGACTTTCATGTACATTAAACCCAAATCATCAGGTCAAATGCAATTCTCATTTGCTAAATGCTGAGCACCACTGGTATAAATCCATACAACATGCAACAAGGTGAATACGTCAAAGTTCAAGAAATATACCAAAAAGAAAAGGGGTTTTTATTCTAGAAAGTGTGTATTAGCTAAACTTTACATTTTAAATGCTGGTCTCCTGTGAACTCAGTAGATATTTTCCGTATGTCCATGTGTTGGAAGTTTCATAAAATGCTGAGCACGTATATTTAAAATAGCTCTGACAATGTATTAAAAAGCTCTAAAATATTATGACATGGCCAACTTCCATGTTTTTTAAAATCCATGACATGACACAATATATTTTATGCGTGGAAATATACATCATAAATATTGGCCAATGTCATAATATTTTTAATGTTTTATATGTTGTCAAATCTGCTTTTAACACAGTATGTGAGCTATACATTTACTGAAACATAATTCAGAGAGATGCAGGAAATCAACTATATTCTTTTTCCATGTGGGTTTATTATATATTTTATGATTTTGTTGCTTCTTATTGGACCAAGCCTTTTTTTTTCTTTTTTCCTTCTTTCTCTTGCCTTCTTTCTTGCTTGCTTGCTTCTTTGCTTCTTTGCTTACTTTCTTTTTCTTCTTTCCCTGCTTTCTGTTACTTTCTTTTGTTTTCTTGCTTTCTTTCTTGCTTTTACCTCTACTTCTCTTGAAACAGGCAAATGTTGCTTGATAAACAAGAAGAGACTTCATAGTCTTCTGTTCTTCACTTTTCTCTTAGCCCCTGAACCAAGTGGCTCCAAGCCATGTACAGGTATGATTATGTTAACCTTGTCTTTAAAAACCAGGGAAATCGCTGCCTTTCCTAAAGCTCCTGCAGTGTCAGAGTTTCATCTGTCTCAGCCCAGCTGTGGGGCCAGCAGAACATTTTATGAAGCCCTGGGACAAGGCAAGTACGAGCAGAGCAGCTGGAATCCTGCAAGCCCAAAAAATCCTTTTCTTTGTGAGTCAATGTTATTGCAATGCAATCAAGCCCTGCAAGGCAGGGCAAAAGTTCAGCACCACAAAGGTGTTGTGTCCCTGGGCTGGGGCTTGTCACCTCCTGCCCCCCAAGAGGCCTGGCCAGTTTTGGTGTGGACTGGCCAGGTGCTGTCACTGCCATTTTGAGATGACTACCCCTGACGTCGGTGGGCACTACAAATTGTTTAAACACAGTTTCCCTGCAAACCAGACCCTTCATTCATTTCACTGACCCAGACACGACTAAACACTTGTCCACCTCTCAGGAGCACAATCTCCCACATCCAAAGACAAAATAATAATGGAGTGGAAGAGTTCCATCAGCAAGCAATGCTATGAGATAATTTTTTAAAGAAAGATAGCACAAAAGAGCTACTTTGTTACAGTTGGAGACCGAAATCCTGGCCCCAGAAGTAGATAAGGAAAACCCTCAAGAGTTCAAAAGGCAAAAGGTTTTACCTCTACACTTCTTCCTTACCAAACATGACCACGAGTTTCTACTACAAACACCTTCATACAAGAAGTGCCTAGCTATAACAAGAAGGAGCAACAAGTAGGTCACAGAGATGACTTTTTGAAAATGCTTTAGTAGGAAAAGAATATATATGTAATTAATGACGTTCTTAGGGTGAAAGGGAGTGGTACAGTAGTTGACCAAAAAAACCCAACCACAAAAAGAATGAGAAAAGAACTCAAAATATTTTAAAATGTTGTTTCATGGTTTTTATTTTATTTTTTCAGGTTTTTCCCTTTCCTTTTTTTATTCTTCCTGCATTTTCCCTTTAGAAATGGAAGGGAAGCTTAATTAAAACAAGTTGTTCTGTAAGCAGCAGAGCTAATGAAACCTTGTTTCCTGTGGGTTTTTGTCCTGTATCCCCTGCTGTGATAACCTTACCTCCATTCTCATATCCTCTATGGCTGCCCTTGCAGGTCCCCAAAACAACCACTCAAATTCCCACAACTCCCTGCAGTTCCCCACCATGTTCCTAAAATTCACACTCTACACATGTGCTGTCGTGTCCTCAGTTCCTTCCTAAACCTCTGGCTTTGTCAGAAGTTGTAACAACTTCATTATCCTTGTGACTGGCACCAAGCCAGATTGCTCATGTGTCTTTAAAGCTGGTATTTAATCTTCACTCCAGTATCTTCCATTAATCTTAGTGTCACCCTATAATGTTAGACACGCAAAAGAAACATGAGAAACTACTAATGTGAATGAAAATATAGGCAATGCATTCCAGGGTAGCACTCCATAAGGGTTCACATCTATATTCGGACCTGTTAAATATTTAACTCTGAAAAAATGTTGCAACTGCATTGGCACAGACAGCCCCGCTTGTGACCCAGGCCATGGGCCTGCTGTGTAAGTTACTACTGGATTCCCTGAAAGGGGGGGGAAACGTGGAAACCAAAGCCTGGGAATTCAGTAGGTGGGCATCAGGCAATTAGTCAATAAATAAATATTTCAAACAAAAAAGTGCTTGTGTCTGCAGAAACAATAACCCAGAGCTGAAGAGCCCCTGTGCTCTGTGCCTGAAGGCAACAGTGAGATTCCTGCGAGCACCAAGACATGGACCAGATGAAGAGTCTATGTGTCCTGGTCAGGGACATTTAGGAGATGCTGCTGGGATGCCTGGGTCGAATGGGATATGCTCCTCCCTTGGTTTTGCTGCTGAAGTACATGCAGCATCAACCCAGCCCCATCAGGATGGCCTTCCCACAGGAATTGAAATGATTTTATGCATTCCACCTTCACGGACTGGATAGCTGTTGAGCCTGAGTGCAGATGTTCAGCCCCTTTCAGAAACCCATGTCTTTGCAAGTGCTTCTCCTCAGTCATCCAAAAAGCAGAGCCACTGGCAGGCATTGGTCACTTGTGAGATACTCTGGATGGGAAGGAAGGTGCCTGAGAGGATCAGCCCTAACATCTGAACTGCGTCCTCACTGCTTACCTTCTTTCCATTAATCTGCTTTTCTCCACTTTCTAAGATACCTTTTCACGCACCAAAACTTACTTCAGTCAAGCTAGAAAAACAAAGTGTACATAGAAAATATGAGAGAGAGCACATTTTTTAATGCACTTCTCCTCTTCTATCAGGAATACATTCTTAATAGTGTGGGCCAGTAATTCTGAAACGGGATGGGAGAAAGAAAAGGTAGGAACAGTTATTCTGGGAGGTGGTCGAGGCAAAAAGGAAGAATAAATAAAAATAAAGAAACTACAGATTTAAGAAATACTAACTAAATATAATCACTTTATGTACAGAGGAGATGCTGAAAATAGCAAAAAAGACAATTTTGCTGAAAACAGCAAGCTGAGACAGAATGTGAAGAAAAAAGGGGTGCTGTCAACCAACAGCATGAATGAATTTTGAAAATATTTGTGGGATCTCCTACAATGCTTATCACTCCACATTAAGCTATCTAAGGCAAGTGGCCAGAAATACTGTGGAGGAAGGAAGAAAATGCCTGAATTCTTTTTCAGAAGGAATACTGTCATCAGCCTTGCTAGAAAGTTATTTCTTTTCTTTAGGGAAAGACAAAAATTATATGTTTTTTAGACATGATCCTTGGTTCATTTTTTATTGCACAGGTTAGCTGAAGACCCTTGGATCTGAAACATAGCTCATTTTTCCATAAGTAGCATTCTAGCTAAAAATGCTCCCTCTACGCCCACAGAGAGTGTTTCATTGTTCTCTAATAATGAAACCCATGGACAGACAGCGGTGAACGATGTATAGTACAACAGTCCTTTTAAAGGATGAGTTTTCCCAGTACAGCAGCTTGGTATAAATTAGAGAGAGACAACATGAAGACAGACAATAGCAAATTCTGCAGGAAGGGGTGGAAGGAGGAAAACAGCCTTCCATCTGAACCTCAGAGGGGCATCTTGCTCCGAACAGGATAAAGACATGATTCCTGACCGCCCAGAGAGTGAAGCAGGGGCAAAACACAGAACCCGGATAATTGCACTTGAAAAGAGAGCAATTGCAAGCAACCTGGGTGCACAGTTCAGAGGTCTGGTTCCTCCACACTCTCCCCAGGAACTTTGAGAGAGAAGGAACAATTACAGCTGCAGTGAGAGCGAGAGTGCAGGGAAAGGGGCAAGAGAGGGACTGCCAAAAATAACCCTCCCTAAAATGCAGAAGAAGTGATTGAGAAAACAGAGTGAGGGCTCTAACGTACAGCCCTGTGTATGAGTCCCAAACAGAGTGGTGAGTGTTAACTTCAAACTGCAGAGCTTTCTGTGGAGGGGAAAAGACCCCACCACCTCTTAGTTCTGGTATAACTATACTTCCACTTGCCACATCTTATATCCTGCTGTAATTGCTTCCCAGTGAGCCATGCCCATGCTGCATATGTACTTCCCAGCCTGCCCATATGCTTCTTAAGTGGTGAGCTCATCTAAATCACCCCTCTCATTTACCTCCTACAGAAACTATTTATGGCCAGTCTATTTCTATTCTGACCAGATCATTGATGCTCCACAGGACTTTGTGGAGCCAACCCTACCAAGATAATTGTCAGATTTAGAACTGGTTACAAAAAGCTCTTCCCAAGAATATTTATTTGGTTAAAAGAATCCCAGGGATTCTCAAATTCATGTGAACAGCAGGTGATTGTTTTTGCCAACACGCACCCTGGATTCTTATGACAGATTTTTATATAGCTGTAGGCACCAGGCACATCAGCCTCTCTGTGGCCATGCTTGTGTCAGTCCATACCAGGCTGACAAAAGCTGACAAGCAGACATGAACGTGAACTCAAGATGTCTTAAAAGTCATGTGCAAGTTCATTCATGTCCAGATATATTCAGCACTCACAGTGGGGGAAAAAATTGTCAAAGTTGCTCATGGCCAAATTTCCAAGAACTCTGTTTCCACGGCAGAAGCCAGATATTCTAAACATTTTCTAGGTCTCTAAATAATGGGCTGTACTTTTAGGCTACATCAACCCAGTTAGCTGAGGTAATTTGACTGTGTGACCACTCATTTAAATATCCAAAGAGGTGCAAGACCCTTCTGAAAAATCACAGCTAAAATGTGCTGGTTTTGAACACTTGAGAACTGGGTGTGAAATGGTGAAAGAGGTTCAGTTCCTTCAAACACATGTTCAGAGGTGATCACTAATATAATTCAAAGTTTCTCTGATTCAAAGCAGCATGTATGCCTGTATACAGGATTTTCCCTAGAGTTAATTTTTGGTGGAGGACATGAGCATTTCGCCTGGATGTGTGAAAGGTGTAGATAGAATTAATTGACATTGTCAACATTTTAAAGGCAGCACGAATTTTTATGAAGGAGTGTTAGAATATAAAGTCTTGTTCACTCCTGGACTTCTTGAACTCACATGGCACCTGTCATAATACAAGCTGGAACAGAGCTCCAGCTTCCTGTTCTTTCTGCTCCTTTCCTTGCAGAGCAAGAGCAAAATGAGACAATCAGAAATGTCTCTATACAGTGTTGTGGGTGGGGAAGATAGTAACATAGTATCTGATAGTATTTAATAGAATGCTTTTAAATGGAGTGGTAGGTGGGGTTCGTAGGCTGTATGTTCTAAAAGAGTGAAACGTATTGTTCGGAGTGGCCCAGTGGGACTTAGCTATGGACTACGGAACAAAAGCACAGGAAGGAAAATTCAAGATAACTGTCAGGAAAAACTTCCTAATGGTGTGATACACAGCCTAATACTGTGGAATAATCTTCTAAGAGAAGAGGTGGAAGCCCAGCTGAATGAGTAATTTTAAAATTAGACTGTAGGAAACAATTCAGCATTGGCAAGGGGAATGGACAAGATGACCTCATCAGGCTTTTCCATCTCAGATTTCTATGGTTCTGAGGACAGAGAACAATAAAAAGCCACTGCACAGATTCAATCCCAGAGAGAGTTGCAATGGGATAAATGGGATTGGCTGTTAAAAGATGTAGATTGCAAAAGAGGCTGTAAATGAGGAAAAGTGGATGTGAGGAGAGATGAAGTCATCAGTGTGTTTAGAATGTAGACTTGGAGGCAATGATAGGCAAAGTCCTGGGCAAGGAACATAAAATCAGAACAGAACAACCTCAAAGAGATAAAAGGCATCAGATCATGGGGTAGGGAGTCTAGACAATTTTACATGGAATGCATTTGCACTCAGCAGGTGCCAGATGTGCACCACTCTCACTCATTAAGAGCCATCAAGTGTCAGGGCAAAGCCATTTTTAACACTTAAAGATTATGCGGGAATTTAAGGGTGATGCCCACGTACTTGGAAAGAGATACGGATGTTGTGCTTTTGCTTCACAGCCACGCACATCTGCTGGGCTCACCAGAATTTGCAACAACAAAAGAAGTCCCCGCTCATTTGGCTGCAGGGCTCAGGCTGCGTGGATTTGTCTTCTGAGCCAATGTCATCACCAGCTATTTTCTCAGCCAGTTCTAGCAATTAAGCACACACAGATTTCCTTTTCTTCATGCCAAGCATGAACCTTTAGTTCGTTAGTATTTATCAGAAAATAAAGCACTGCAAGAAAGCCTAGCATTCAGAATTCACCTTGATGCAGCACAGGTAACTGACTGTACATTTATTGTCTACTGGGGAGCTGAAAACAGACATCAGCTTTGCAAGCAGTACGAATGTTCAATTTGTCTTTGTGAAACTGAAAACATTGCGTATTTTGGCCATTTTGGGAAGGGTTGGGAGTGATTTCCCCACTGTGGAGGAAGGAAGATTTACAGTTTATACTCACTCAAACTCATTTTGAAACAGCTTCCAAACTGTATTTGTGCTATGTGCTGTGCCACATGTCCTGAGGTATTATTGACTGGATGACTTTTTACATTGTGGTATAGCAAATGACATGTCACAGACTCCATTGTTCAAAGTTCATGAAAATTGCAAAATGTCCCAAAATTCCAAACAAATGTTTTCATGAATACATAGTGAGCTTTGGAGTATTTGCAGAAAACAAATATTGTGGACCTCCCCATCACTAACAGACACAAAGAAGCTAATCAAATGGGAGTAATTTACACATTGACCAATTTCCTCAAGCAGTTTCAAGACATAAAAACCAAAAATGTATAATGGCCTAAAAATGCTATGCAATCCAGTTAAGAACTTAGAAGTGCATCTGAAAATGGTGAATTTCTATAGTAGTAGAAAGTGATGCCATCATAGTTGCTAAAGCACCTGTTTAAACTGTAAAAGTCCCTCTACCCCATAGAGGGGAGTCCCATATTGTTTTAGGCAACATGTTAATAGTCTATGGAAAAGTTCATAAGAAGTCAATTCCCAGGAAAAGTACAGAAAGAAACTTAATTCAGGGAGAGGTGTATTTACTGTATTTTTCCTGTGTTCCTTTTTAGAAGTACCATGATATTAGTAGCAGTTGCAGGTATTCAGTTCCAAAGGAAAACAAGAAAAAATTTCATAATATGTGCTTATTGAAAGCATACATTATGAAATATTGTCATACAAATAAAAATACGGTAAATTCTGTGCTGTAATATATCACAGAACATATATTTTTTGTAATATAACTTTTTCTGTCATAAACTTCAATATAATATCTGATACAGAAACTAGCATAGTCACCTGCTGCTAAATAGCTGTCAAGATGTGATTTATTCTTCCCTAAGCTCTTGATCCTCATATATTATCTGGTTGCTATTTGTTATTGTTAGTTTTGCTGATTGTCATTATGAACATATTTAACTTGATACCATAAATGCAGATAAAACCTGCTCAGCCTTTTATGATAAAGTCAGATAAAGTCTTTTCAGACACTTTTCATCATAACCACTGAACATTATTTTAGATTCTTTACCTCAAATAAGTAAAGTAATTTTGAAGTCACCTGGATGAGGGAAAGTTGCTGCCATCAGCAACCAAAACTTAGAATATCTTCTTTAAAGTGCATTCTAAGAGTATGTAATAAATCTGGGTATCAGTAGGCAGAAATTTGAAAGTGGGAGTTATAAGGGGATCTAAAAAATTTATGTTATTGTAAGACATTGAATGACTGAGGAAAAAGAGAAAGTCACACTATAGAAAAACATAATAAAGAGTATTATCTGCAAGAAATGCACACACGTTAAATAGTAACTGGAGTTCAAAGAGTTTTTGCTTGGTTTTTTTATATAATTTCATAAAAATGTGTAGGTTTGTTTATACAGTATTTTTTTTAAAAGTAAATCAATATTATCTTAAGGAGACATCTTGAAATACTTTTGGAATGAGTATAGGAATGAAGTAATACTTCATTCCTATAGTAGGGGTATGCTAGCAAAATGAAGCTTAATTCATTCCCAAAATTTCTTTGAGCTCTGATTTTCTAGACTGTTGTCTCTCCCTTATACCTATTGCCTGTAGTGTGATGAGCCACTGGAATAAAAATGCCTGCTGCAATAACTAAGTTATACTTGAGCTGAGATTTTTCTAGGATGACACAAGGTAAGGTCGTGATGTCACTGTGTTATTCAGACCTTGAGCTGCCCGTTACAGCTCAGCATAGCTGTTGCCAGAGAGAATATTTTTAGTGGTCTAAACCTGATGTCTGAACAGACATCCTGGAACCATAAGGTTTGAATGTTGGCAGAGCAGAGCAAGTTCTTCACCCTTCTGTGGTAGCTCTGTTTTACTAGCAGGCAGTTTATTGAACAGGGGCTTTAAACTCTGCTCTTAGAACCCAGAACTCATGAGAAAATTAAAACTTCCTTGTTGCTTTCCATGAGCCCACAAGACTGTTCCAGTGTCATGGGCCAAAGTTTCCCACTCATTCTCTTCTGGGTTTTATGCTGTTCATTTTCTGTCATCTGCTGTGGGGATGGATGTGTGTCAGCAATGCTGCACTGTGAGAAGTAAAGCACTGCGGGAGCCTTTGCGATGAAAACTGCTACACTGAAGTTAATCATAATTATCATTAACACATATGTGAGCCACTTCCAGTGTGTTCTGTCCAGACCACAGTTTGAGCTGCTAAAGACTAACCAATTGACTTACAATTTATAATCCTGTTCTCAGCTCACTCTGCAGTGCTTGGGGACTGGTTAGTACCTCATGCATTTAATGCTCAAGACCTGTGGTGATATTGCCTATTATCATGATTTAACACTGACTAATACCCTGCTATTCCTGGCAATACCAGCTATTAGTTGAAAGTGAGAAAGGATTAAAATCATAGCTGCGGCACTCACTGCTAGTTTTTGTGTTATTATGCTATGAATTCTGATGGTAAATACTCTTACATATTTTATATACTTTAAAAAAACCACCCTTTCTGTCTAAAAGCATATTTTGGCCCAATGAGGATATCTTCCATGTACCCACACATGAATAATCTGTATAGATGAGCCAACAGAAATATATGTAGAAGAATATGTCTGTGCACATACTTGTGTGTATGCATGCAAACACAATGCCCATAATGCATTTATAGCGAGTGTCACCATGAGAACATTCCAAGTGCTTCACTGGCTGTATGCTTGTGGGTCAGTACAGCCAGTGCTGAAACACACTCTCAGGTGGAAAGCAGCAGACATTCTGCACCAGCAGCTCTACACAGCTGTGTTTGCAGAAGGGGAAGCGAAGTCTTCCAAATTAAACTGTTGTAAAATTTAGATAGGCAAAATTCAACTACCAGAGTTGGACTTGGCTGGCATTCCGAGATCTTAATCTTTGCTCTTGCAAAAGGTCCCACATGACCTCTACAGCCACAAATGGTGTGTATCTGGTTTTACATCTCCTTCAGGAGACAGTAACATCTGCATCCCAGCAGAGGCATTCACCTTGCCCAGCACTGCTCTGCCACAAGAACTTTAGTAATTCACTTTTCTGTTCTGACTGTTTCTTCTAACTCCAAGGCTATGCTGCTGCCTTGCTTATCTCCAGTCTACCCACCAGTCGCCTCACTTGTCAACCCTGATATCTTCAGAAAGTCCAACCAGGCACAAGGCTACAAGTGGACTGTTACAGGAGGATTTTATAGGGAATGGGACAGGAGAGATCTGATATCAGCTTTTACATGGTGGCAGTAGTCCTCTTCACACAGAGCTGAGTCAGAAAAACAAGCTTAGCAGAACTGTGGAGTAGAAATGAAGGTGAATTAATCCATTCTCTGCTCTACGTCTGGAAGTAATGGACATCTATGAAAGGAAGACAAGACAGCACCATTATTCTCTCAGAATGGCAAATTCTTGAACACTCCAAATTAGTTTAGCTTTGAGGGGATATACATAAAACTGTGTATAACAATTACCTGCGAAGCTACTGCTTCTGAAAGTGATACATGCAAGATATGTTGTTTCCAAATTAAAAGAAAGAAGAAAGCATAGGAGATTTCCCAGATGACACAAAGTGTATGAACCAATCTAGGAATGCTGGGACCAGCCTGAGACAGTTCAGAAGAGGTGAACCTGCAGCCTCATTCATCAGGACCCCCAAAAGACCTCCAATGAACCCGTGCCAGCACAGCTGGACTGTGGTGAGCAAAGTTCCCCTGGAAATCGGGCAATCCAGACTGACACTTCCATTGACACTGAAATATAGATATAAACTTGAGTCCTAATCACTCCAGAAAAAAGGGCACGAGTCAAAATTGCACATGCTGAAAATGCAGATATTGGACTTGCACACTCACAAAACGTTCAAAGCCCTGATGCTGCTGAGTGTGACACACACACCTGCTCACCAGTACAGGGAGTTTCTCAGCTTCCTGATGGCCTTAGGAATAAAATAAAATGCAGTATCTGAGTTTAGTCTCTCTTTATTATATTCCTAGAAAGTTCTTGGCCAATTTCAGTTTCCGCTACCTGAGAAAAACCCAGCAAGAATGAAACTTTTTTGTTAATAGAACAAACCTGGCTCTTGCTACTGGAGATCTGCACTCATTTCTCAATGCTGCCACTAATATTCAGTGTGTTCGGGCAACCCAGTACCACATTCGTTGTGAAGTCAAGGAGTAAAATTTCTGTCTTTGCCCTGTAGTACTTTCCCTGCTTTTTATACAAGTCCACCATCTGGACTGTGATCTCCAGGGACAGAATTAGCATTCTCTGAGCCTATAAAGTGCAGGGCACAACAGAGCCTGTTCCACACTTCTGTGACAGAAACAATAAAATAACTGAAAGGACTAGGATGAAGCATTTTCAACTCAAACCAGTGTCTTCACTAGCAGTGCCTCCAGAAACATTTATCCACTGCCAGAAATTCCTCTTACCCGCCAGAATCTGTTCTTCTAAATTTGGAAAAGGTTTCTTTAGAATGGAATTGACTGTGAAAATGTCATTTTGCTATTCACCTATTTGCTACAACATCAAAACTCTTACTCTTTTGAACTGGATGTGTGAGAACAAACAAAAAGAACAAACAAACAAAATTCTAAATGTCGCAGATGAAGAAAAATGCTTTCCTTGGTTTTTTTTTTTTTGCCATCATACAACCAGAGAGACTATCAGGGCACATTCCTCACTGCCTGATTACAAGGCACCACATGTCAACTGACTTTGTTCAGGCAGGTTGTCCTAGGTACACGAAGTGACTACTCCAGAACAGGACACACAACTCCTCATTCACAAGCCAAGACAATCACAACCCTCTGTCACAACTACCTGCATTTACCTTTTCCTTAAGACAAAAATATTTATGTATTGAATGGCAAAATCCCCCCATTTTCTTAAAAGTATCTTAATTTTTGGTTTATTGTATTAACTGTTTTCCTAAATTCACTCATGAGTCTGGGCATTGTATCACTCTCTTATTGCTGTGCAAAGCTGAACTGACAGCTTTTTGAAGCTGCCATTCTTCACGATGGTTAGGAGGAGGGAGGAGGAAAGGATGAGGAGCCAAGAGCTGAGGAGAAGGATGTAGTGGAATGAAAGATGATCAGGGAAGGGAAAGGGAGAGTCTGTTTTGTTAATGCTGTTCTGGCCACCTCTCATGTCTTCCTCCTGAATTTTTTAAGTTCTTCAGCTGCATGTATTTAGCTTTCTGGCTGCTTTTGTTTTTTGGCTATCCAGCCTCTCTCCTCGCATCTACTCACTTTCTTTTTTTTTTTTCAAGAAACTTGCTTAAGCTTTTCCGGCCACGTCTCTCTCACATTGTGTGGCCGCTTGTCTCAGCTTCCTTGCCAGGCTCTCAACCAGGGCTGCTTGGCTTAGACCTCCCCCTACTGCTAGATGCTGTTAGGGAGCTGCAGAAATCTGCAGTGTGGTATGGGCACAGAGCACCAAGCACCTTCATACAGGCCATGGGATGCTTCATCTCTGCTAACAAGGCAAGGTGATGAGGACTAATCTGCCTGGCTCCCATCTCACCTCACAGATCACATGCCAAAATGTGCCTGGAGAAAACTGTTCCCTCCTAGCTCTGCCTCTCCTGGGGTATTAATACACAGTAATGGATAAAGCAGCCAAGGGCAGGCAAGACAGCTCCTAAAACACTCTCCACGCCAGCGCAGAGGTCTCCAACAGCCAACACAAAGCTTAAGGTAGCAATCTCCAGATGCTCTGCTATTGAATTCTTGGGATTCAAGACAGCTCATGTACACTAATATGCATTTGTCTATCCACTAGCCAGTCTATCCATAAATGTTTTGTTGCAGTACACAGTAAGCTGTATTCCTGTGATACAAAATATCTATGTGAAGCTTCTGTAGACACTTTGTACACTCTTCTATTTACGTAGTCTTAAAGTAGGAAAATATGAGAATGATACAATCAGGTTTATAAAGCTGCTTCCTGTAGCACTGTCTCATAACTCAAAAGTAATTTACCAATGTAATTAAAAAGAAGCTTAATCCTAAACATACACTTTGGCACAAGAATGGCACTGTTTATATAACTTGTAACATTTGTTCTGAGGTGCAAACACTGTTCCTACTCTGATGAGAATAGCACAAAAATCATTTACCCAGTAGTGAAGGGGAACGAGGGAACAGCGATGTCAATGCTGCAAAGTTACAAACACACTTCCAAGTGTATAATGGCAAACCCATCCCCAGGAGCCAGGAAAGGGAGAAACTCCCTACTCCAGTATGTAAAAAGCTGAGAAACAGCTCAGCTGATTGAATTTTTCATTCACCAGTATTTGTTCACGCAAGCATTAGTTGCATGTTCTGTTTATGAACTGCACTGAGGAACTAAAGCATTGAAGGGTTGGGCTGCTCTGTTTGCTCCCACTGTGTTCTCCAGTTCGTTTAGCCAGAGACTGCTCCCAGGCCCTCAGCAGCCCTTGCAGCAGAGCGTGGTCAACAGAAGTCATCTGCACTCACTGATGTGAAGCCCTGGTGACTAGGGAAAGCAGGGAGCTCTTGAGGAACTTCAAATTCCCCTTAAATTGATGAAATTGATGTCCTTTTTTTTTTTTTAATACCAAGTCACAATAGTTATTAAATGAAAAAAACAAACAAAAACCTAAAACTGCTCCCTTCTCTGGCAAGCTCTCAACTCTTGTATTCTTCTGGAATGTCCATTGCTTTTGTATGTAGTGCCAAGTGCTGTCAGGCTTTTGATCTTTTGACATGGGCAAAGGGGGACCATACATGGCTATAGCTTCTGATCCCTTTCAGAAAACAATGTCTCCATGTCTTCTAAGTTACTCATGGGCTGCTTTAAAGCTAAGATGTACCAACCAAAAGTGTGGGGAAAAAATAGCCAACAAAAGATACCAAACAATTATATATGTAAAGTTTTACATGAACAAGTAAAATTAAATTTTTTGTCTCATTTTTTTTGAGTGTAATTTAGGTTTTTATAAGTCCAATTAAATTAAAAAGGGTTTATTAAGGAGATATTTTAGCTATTTCAAATCATTTCAGCTGTCAGAGATTGCCCAGTCACCCTGGTATGTGGAGCACCTCTGTGGCAATGAGTGAATGGTTGTGGTACAAAGAACTGAGCTCTGTAGTAGAGAGGATTGTGGTCCTGCACAGGAGACAGAGCACCTGCCCTGACTGGGATAGTGAAACATCTGGAAAAGTTGAAAAATTTGAGGTTTTTATTTCAACCTAAAAGAATTCAGTGGAGAAAAAAACTGGTTGAAATTTGTAAAGTCTGACCACGGCCATGATAAAAAGATTTGGAAAAGAAATTTTGGGAGAAAAAAAAAAATAGAGGAGTCACAAACCCCACTTGTAGTTCATTGGTATAGACATCAACAGTCATTTCCTATTCCTATGTACACGTGGAGCAGGAGCAGACACTGCCACTAAGTTCAATTGCACTGTATGTTTTTAAACTGCATTAAGGAAAATAAATTTCTAATGCACTTGTGTACCAAATCAAACAAGTCCACAGAAATCTCAGTATGGGGTTTAGCATTGTTTATCTGTATTGAGTTTAAAGAGACTTCCAAGTGGCTTTGTACAATAAAATCCAACAAATACTGTCTAAGTTTCTTCCCTTTCTTCATTAAAAGTCCCCCACTGAATACCTGTCTTTGATGCAGCTGATCAATGACAGGCCTTTAAAGGGTCCCTTCCAACCCAAACATGCTAAGATTATTCTGCCAGCAAAATGTCATTAAGGGATCTTTTAAACACAACAAAATGCATCTATCCCCTTGTCATTGCAAGACCAGTCCAGTTTCCACTGAAATCCATGGGAAGATTCCCCCTTGATTTCCATGGAGATTGGCTTGTTAGTTTTTATGCTAGTTTTACATTTCTCTGACAGTGACAAAATCAGGAAAAAAACTACTTACAGTGATACAAATAAGAAGAGCAAGCTCTATAGATTTTAATATTTACCTTACAGGGCCATACTCCACGAACTTGTTATGTATAGCTAATGGTCAAATATTAATGAAATATTAATTAGTATCTCAACACCTTTTATTAAATTGTAAGCAGTTAAACCTGTAATTTATTTTATAACATAATATTGTCACAGAAAACTGCCTACCTCTCTATTTTGAAGCTGAAACTCTTAATGAGAGAATTTCATATGAAATAAACTTTGCCAAGTGAATGCTAAATTCCACTAGTTTTTCAGATGTTCCTCACTGCTCTTCTTACAGGATTTTCTCATTATCCTATTAACAAGTATTACTTATTTCTTTGTACTTTGCAGCTTGTATTTCCTTTAAAATTAAGACAGCATGTTGAATTGAAGCCATTCTTTTACTTTCCACAACAACAAATTACTGTCGTTATGAGTAAAGGATTGTGATTCACCATCATGAGAAAATGCAAGATGCAGATTAGGATAGGGACAGTAGTGTTTTGCAGCTGTACATTCTCTTTCCTTCAGCAGAAGCAGTCTTTTTTCACAGCAGTTCTCTATGGCTGCAGATACAGAACGTCAAAGCTGAGCAGAAAAGGCGGGAGTGAGTTTGAGACTGATTTTCACAGTGCAAGAGGAAAATCAGACCCATGTGTCCCTGACCTCTTCCTCTAAGTAACGCCTTAAAAACCAAAACCATTTAAAGTTTATTCTCTCTACCAGTTTAAAAGGGGGAGACCCTTAGGAGGCACCCTGTTCAAGCAGCAGCCATGTGAACAGGTTGCACTTGAGTGGAACCAAAGTCAGTGTTTCCTTCCATAACTGCTTCTTGTCATATTGCAAGATTAGCTTTGAAAGATGTTGAAATGGTCCTGATAATGGCTATCACTTAATGCTCTTTGATGAGTTCAGTGATCTTGTTTCCTCTGCAGTGAATAACCACATAAATTAAATAAGCAAAGATACCAACAGCAGTATTTATGTGCTGCTTTCCCAACAGTCTCACTAGGGATGCAAATGATGATTAAAAAGACACACACACTGCACCCTTCAACTCGTCCAGTGTTTTTCCTTTCAGGTTTGGACTACCACACCTTTGTAGGCAGCAGGGGAGAACTGGAGCATTTCTGTGGAAAGGCAGAGGATTTTGGTCTCCAGGACTGTGATTCAGACACATTTTATAGCCACTGAATTCAACATGCCCATTTAATTTAATTTATTTTTTTTTAATCTTGAATAGGCCCATTCTAGAACAGCCCTAGTCAGAAAGAGGCAATTGCAGAGTCTGTGCAGCTGACAGGGCCAGGGATCTCAGTGCACATTAAATTGCGACTGAAGAAGCCATTAGGAGAGGAACTTCGGACACGTCTGACCTTAGGCCACTTGATTGCACAATTTCTCTTGTAGCTGAATTTTTTTCACCACCTCTCTGCTGCTTGTGGGTTCATTTGTCTGAGGGACCTCCCATCACACTAACTATTTCCACAATGCAGCTGCAGAAGGAGCTGTGTCTGTTTAGAGATTTAAATATATCTATGGGTATGGACCTAAATTCTAAGATATATTGCAACACAGCAAGAAATTCTAGTCATTCAGGTAGAGAACCTTTTGTTTTTTAAACCTGCAAATATTAGCATGTTTATAGCCTTTCCAAAGGCAAATAATTCCAGGAATAAGGAGAAGGAAAGCATTATTTTGAGCAGCAAGAACTGAAATCTCTCAGGAGCCTCTGAGTCTGTTTATGTGTGTGACATTGTGGAACATGTTGTGAATTATAATTGACAGCACAGACTGTAAAATTACGGTCCCTTTCTAACTGCTGTCTCTGCACTTGAGCCCTGCGGTATCATTTCCCAGGAACACGCATTTCTCATCCTTTAATCTGGAACCACTTTCATGCCCTACACAGGCTCCATTACACACCCGTAGAGACTAACTCTTCCACGAGGATGCTCTCCAGATGTCTGGGACTTACTCTCTGGGGTCCTCGTGGGACAGAAGATATCTGACACTTGAGCCCAGAAGTTTATTGTCAGTGCAGAAGTACGACACCAATAAAAGTTACTTCAACTTACTCGAGTATTTCTGAAGCGCTGTTAATAATATAATGTGGTGATAACCAACCTCGTAATCCCCTTGCAAAACTACACGTTACTAACTGACCGCAAAAGAGTTTTTCCCATTGTACTATTGTGGAAACTTCATGCCTGCAGGCAAATAACTTTGGTTAAGGGGGGAAGGTCTTGAGGACTTTCATGGGTTTGTGACAAGAACAGCTTGTCTGAGTCTAATTTTACCCAATAGTTGCATAAATGAATTTTTAAAACATGATACATATTCTTAATGTCTAATCCAGAACTATGCGGTTTCATGCAGGGCTAATCCCATGGAGTAATATATGACTTAAAGCCTTGGATCAGAAAACTACTGAATATCAGTTATACCAAAATTGTGGTGCCTGACAATAGCTAAAATAAATAGAAGAGAATGGCACGCAAGCGAAAAAATAGAAAAGACAGATAAACAGTATGAAAACGTTTTTTGTCTGAAGCATTGAAGTTCCCTAACATATCATTTAAGCACTTGGAACAAGGACTACATTAGTCAAAGAGGCAGATGTCAATTAAAAACTCCGTGTTGGGCAAGCCCAAGAGAAAGAGAAGCTACACTTGAACATTTAAATCAGAAGACTAAGAGAATCATAGCAGAGACACGAAAATGCTGGGGGACAAAAAAATTTTTCAGTAAGCATTTGCCTCTCGGAAACGTGGCCCTGCACTTCATAAATTGGTGACAATTTCAACAGAAGGGGCCTCCTAGGGCAGGAAGTCATCTAAAGACACCTTCCCCCAGGAGGCAAAAGGCTGTGCCTCTCCGGATTCTCCCACCTCTTTTTGCTTTTCCTGACACAAGGGCTTGACAGCCTGGGGCTGTTGCCCGCTAAGACTTTGTTCACGTGGGCAAGAGCAAGGACTGCAGTTGCTGAGATAGAGGGAGATGTTCTCTTTCTGGGTTACTTCGAGGCTTGCCTCCGTTCCTTCTCCAGCAGAGCAGTGGGACACCCTTGCCTGTCATCCCTGGGGGATCCTGCCCATCTCAGCATTTCCAGGCATGTAGGTCCTTGCCTTGTTGCTCTACTTCATGCAAATATTTTGTTGGTGACACCCACAA
Source organism: Gymnorhina tibicen (assembly GCA_013399875.1). Taxonomy (NCBI): domain Eukaryota; kingdom Metazoa; phylum Chordata; class Aves; order Passeriformes; family Artamidae; genus Gymnorhina; species Gymnorhina tibicen. The sequence goes on along the minus strand of VXAZ01000420.1, from coordinate 64,457 downwards.
TGGATTAGAAGAGTTTCTTACACAACTCCAGCCTGCTTGCATCACTTTGCTTGTATCATGAGCTACCAAACAGACCCTAAATAAATTTGTCTACATTGCACATGTACTCACTTCAAGAGTGACAGAAAATTGCCTCCTGAGTACACTCCACAGAAGCAAGGGATCACTCCCATGCTGCTGTTTGATGGCAGGGGGAATGCACTGACAGCATCTTGGAGGACAAACCCCTGAGCCAGCACTGACCTGAGCAGCAGCAGCCCTTGCATGGTCCCTGTCCCAGGGCTCACAGCCACAGAATTTGTGTCAGCAGACCCCTTCTGTCTGCCCTGCCCCTCCTGTGCTGCACTGGGGGCAGCTGCCAGAGAGCCAGTGGGGCACAGCAAGAAGAGAGGCAGACTCCTGCTGGGAGCACCTGTTGTGCCAAGGAGCTGAGGAAATGCTGCTACAGTGGAGAAGAGTCAGCAGCCACCAGAAGTGAGGGACTATCTCCAGATGTTAGGGGAATGTCAGCCTCCCACAACTGGGAAAGCTGCTTACCACCATAATGGTGGAGTTGCTCTGTAATCCCTTCTTTTCTCTCCTATTTACTCCTGCCAAAGCAATCAGCAAGTTCAAAAGCTGCCACTGAACTCAGACAAGAAGGGGATGATTACAGAGCGCAGCAATATTCTGTGTGTAAACCAGAGCACTTCCCATTATGTAATGCAATGGCTTCCACGGTGTGCTACCCACAGCTCGTGGGAGCCTGTTCAGCCAGGCTGCCTTGGCCCTTTCTCACATTCTAACCTCATATTTCTCCTCTGGAAGTCTTTAGTCGTGTCCCTGAGCGCCAGTGCCAGCTAGGGAGGCAGTCATTATGCTCCCTTGGGTTTCTGCTACACTGATGGTCCAAGTCTCCTAAATGACACTTGTAAGACAACAAAAGAGCATGTTCTTAGTTTTAGCCGATGAATTAGGCAGCCAAATCTATCACTGCTTTTCCCTTGGATCTTGTGAAATATTATCTGAAGAGATAATCCGCTGTGATAAATAAAACAAAACAAATGAGCTCCTCAACAGATGGTTTCACTACTAAAGTCTGAAAGCAGAGCTGAGAAAAGCTTTATCTGCTATGACACAACATCTCACCAAATGCTGACAGATTTTTCCTGTTGTTCATATTTGTATGATGAAAGCAATCAACATGATATTTTTCTTAAAAGGCAACCAAAAATCTCAGCCCGGCCTCAGACAAAGCTTTTATTTCCAGATGTTCTTCTCTTCGTAACATGAAACATAAGAACTCTTGTAACAGGGTCAAGCTAAAGATGCATCTAGTCTAATGTCCCGACTTCGAAAGAGAACAGTTGAGGGTGTTTTGGAAAGTGTATAAAACATGGCAAGTACACCAGGCTTCTTTGCCTAGTCTATCCTCCTGGATTCTGGTGTGTTTTTTACTTAAAATGATTGTCATTTTTGCATAGCATTAGCACTGCACACTAGGCAAGATTCAGCATAATTAAAAGAATATGAATCTTGGATGGGTGGATTAAGTGAAAATTACTTACCGTGCACATTGAAACACACGCAAACCTAAATTCCATGTATGTGAACATTTTACCGAAAAACATGATTTTTTAAAATTAAAACAGGAACCAGAAGACAAGATCATTCTCCAACAAAAAGCAGATTATTTGAAATCTTAAAAGCTTTCACTTCCACAGTAAACATTACTCTTTCATTACCAATGTTGTGTATATCTCTACAAAAATATTTACCCATTGTCATTTCGGCTCCGTGTCTCTTTTCCTATTTAATTTACCTTAGAAGAGCTATCTTCTCGCCACTTCTCTAGCAATAAAAGGCAAAATCCCTGTTAGCCACAAAGAGAAAACAGCCACTCTGAAAACACACATGATCAGGACATACAGACACATTGATCCAGACGCCGTGCTCTGCTCAGTCCGTATCTGTATGGAGATAGCTGCACATTTGAAATAATCATATTAAGCAACTTTAGATTCATGGCAGCACAACCAAGATCAGGCAGATTTGCCTGGCTGATTCCAACACAGATACAAATCTTGAGAACAGGTCTCTGTCTTTATCCAAAGGGGTCTCTATTTCCAGTCTGAGATCCCACACAGTAGCCCCCATATACAAGAGAGCACTGAAAGGCTGTGAAAAAAAAGCTGGCTAGGTCTCTTAAAAACACGTTATGAAGCTGGCTAGGTCTCTAAAAAACACATCGTGAAGCTGGACATTTTAGGTTAAAAATACAAAATAATTTTTTGAATGATAAATTGGTCTCTGCTTATGAATTTTATGCTGCTGGAAACAAAAGAAACCACTATGTGCACCTTATGGTAAGGTTTAAATAAATATTAGTTGAAAAAGCTAAAGTGCGGTCTCCTTTATTGCCAATTACAGGTTTACAAAGTTAAACAGGGAAAAGTAATACTATAGCCAAAACAGACTTCCAGAGAGCCCTCCAGAGTCTCACTTGCTGTTCACTGGACTAACATTAGTTATATTTTTATACCACAAGAATGGGCAGGGAGTATTATTAGGGTTTTGGTAGCTTTATGATCAGCTTCATATTCAAGACATTTTCTTCCAGAAATCTCCAAGTATATGTGCAATCCTTAAGGAATATACCAATGAATTGGAAGAAGCAGTAGTAGTATTTGTGAGGAAAAATAAAAAGCCAGGCTCGGGGTCAGTCTAGAAGTAGATATAGCTGTTAAAATTTGGTTCAACACATTCAAAGCAAGTTGCTGGCTTTCTGCTCTCTGTGTTCCAGGAAGAGAGCATTCTTTGGCAGGCACTTCATTCAGAGGTTTCAATTTATGGGAAAGAGGCTTTCCTCAAAGAGGTTATTTTTCTTATTTGACCAAGGTTTGGTGTTTTCCACCATTAGAGCTCTTTACCTCAAAGAAAAAAATAAAAAAGGTTCATTTTCAACAGGTTTGTTTTCATCTAGATAACCAGGAGTTCCTAGGATTTTGTACTAAGGCACTCCTAGACCAAAGTGAAACCTACAAAGCAGGTCTTAAATATGTCAGAAAATGAAAGTACCAACCCTTGCCCAGATGTGTGTGATCTTTGTGGACATCTGTACTGATCCTACTGCTGCAGCAGCATACCCAGGTGTGCCCAGGTAAGCCAGGGAAGAAAGCTGGCTACATTTTGCCCAGAAGCAAAGGTAGCTCTGAATTGCCCACAGCTGCATCATGCTTGCTGCAGAATTCGCAGTTGAACCCACATTTCCTGAGTAGTAATCCAGCACTGCTAACCACGAAAGAAAAGAAGGCTGTATCTCAGTTTCACCAGTCTTACATTATCTAAAGATCTGGCCCAATATACACTCTCTGTGAGATTTCCATAAAATATAGAGGTTCTTGGCCTATCTGGTTTCCTATCTCAGATTTCAGAATTTTTTTCAAGAAGAGAGATTTTCACTAAAAGAGGTATTGTGCATTTTCCAGAGGAAGTGTGCATGTAGCAATGGAACACAATTTGCCATAAGGATATACATGAGGTAATGCCATCTGCATCACATCTCCTTCGCTATGGAGAAAACACTAAAATGTAATTTGAGGTCAAGATTGTAGGGATTAAGATTACTGCTTCTTTTAAAGTACACGATAAAGATGGAAACTTTAAGTGGGCTTATAAAATGAAAGGATCCCTATGTCAGGCCGTATTTTCAGCACATTGCCTGTTATTGTCTACAAGAGTATTTAAAACTGAAGTAAATGCCCACTGTATTGCACCTTGATATTTGTACCACGTGCCCCTTTTCTATATTGTGTTGATCTAGGAATGCTCATGCCCAGTCTTAGAAACATTTCAGAAAGCAACATCATACCATGAATCCCAAGGCAGGATAAATCTCCCTCGACCTAAGATGTCTACATGGTGCATATTTTAGTTTTGCTTTTGGCCCTCAAAGTTTTGCATTCATTTTGCCTCATCCTTTGAACTAAATTAGATACAGCACATAGGAGACCTCTAGGCTGGATTTCTTTTCTCAGAAAGGAGACAAGACAGGCCTCGCCTCAGCTGGAGACCCGGCAGCATAAAGGTTAAGCCATCTCAACCACAGAAAGTGCTCAGCAATACCTAAATCCAGACCTCCTCTCTGTGCCTGTGCCACCACTCTTATGCACCTTTATTTGCCTCAGGGCAATAGTAGCATCTCTTTTATTCTCTGGCTTTGACATTGCTGAGCGGTCTTGGGATTCCAGAGAGGTCCCAGCTGACTGGAAATTGGGATTGTCCTGATTTTCAAGAAGAGCCAAAGTTGGACCTCAGAACTGACAGGCTGATTAGTCTCACTTCATTTCCTGGTAAATTTATGGAGAAGGTTATTCTGGGAGGTATTGAAAAACATCTGAAGAACACAACAGACTTTGGTCACAGCCAGCATGATTTAAGTCCTGCTAATCAAATCTGATCTCCTTTCATCACAAGGTAACTCACCTAGCTGATCAAGGGAAACCAGCTGATGTAATTTTTTGGATTTCAGTAATGCTTTTGATACTCTCTCTCACAGGATCCTTCTGGACAAAATGTCCATCCCACAGCTGGATATACACATCATGCCATGGGTGAGGAACTGGCTCATGTGTCAAGTGCAAAGGATTATAGTGAGTGGGGTGACATCAGACTGGTGACCTGTCACTAGTGAGGTTCCCCAGGGCTCCATCCTCGGCTCAGTTCTCTTCAATATCTCCATAAATGACTTGGACACAGGACTGGAAGGGATACTAAGCAAGTTCCCAGGTGATACAAAACTGGGAGGAGCTGTTACTCCCTCAAAGATAAGAAGGCCTTGCAGAGAGACCTCAACAAATTAGAGGGCTGGGCAATCACCAACCATATGAACTTTAACAAGGGAAGGTGCCAGATTCTGCACCAGGGAATCAGGAATCTGGATAGCACAGGGGTCAGTACTTCATCTAGACACTCTGTAGTAAATAGGACTGCTTCTATATTAGTGGGGAGGCACATTAGCGTACATAAAGAGACATTTTTAATGCCTGTGTTTGTATGTTCACCCTTTTTCTTTTTTTATGTGGGCTTTAAAAATATTTTTTCAGACTCATAGAACAAAAGAGAACATACAGCATTTCATAAAATTGCATTCCGTTGAACGGCTCTTACACCATCAGAGAAGCTCCCCAGGTGGTGAACTAAGTGGCAAGTTTCTAGACTTTCACATCACTAGTCCAAAAACTCCCCATTTGGCAATGGAGCAGAGACATCTGCTGAAATTGAGAAATTCTTATTAGCTGAGTTCAGATAGAGAAGCCTGGAGCTAATCAATGACACCACTACCACCATCATCACCTAGAGCTGCAAGTGCAGCCCAGATGAATTCAGAGGCAGGGTTTCAAAGACCTCATGATAACAGAGCTAAGCACTGAGAACAAAAAAGATTAGAGACTTTAGGGATCATGGGTCATAGATTAAATAGAGGCCAATCTAGCCATAAATAAAAAAATTGATAAATTCTCCCTGCAGTGAGGCTGAGTAATGAAAAACAGAAAAACTTCATATTACCCAAATTAAAAGTACATGAAGCTCATTACCTCTTTTTAACCTTCAACTATGCTAGTGAACTGGACCAAACCAAAATTCCTGCCCCTGGGAATGTTGTCTCTGGACCATGTAGTCACACTTGTTGAAAGGGACAACAATTCATTGCTGTAGCAGAAATCTCCAGCAGCTTGAACAGGTGAAAACTTCTAGCACATCTAGTCCTTTATGCTATGTAAAGCACAGGTACAGCACAGTGATGGAGCTGTTCTTACATGCATACAAACATATCAGCACCAAGCAGGTGAGACCCACCAGAGGCTCCAAATTTGCTGTCATTATCATTTTAGCCAGAAGTTGCATGTGAATACGTTATTTAAATAGTTGAGTTGGAATCAAGCACAGAATAGTTCGGAACTGTTTTTCAATTGTATTTAAGAACCTAATTATTTTTTAAAATCTTATCTGACCAACTCTACAGAGAGCTCTTTCAATAAAACTAAGTCATTCCCTTGTTAAAGGAAAACAACACAACACAGAACTCTGCTGGTGCCTGAAAGTTAAAGGATGAAAATTGATTTTGAAAACACTGAGCAGTGGATATGCAGAAGAATAAAAAATGGTATTTAAACTGCCTTGCACTTCCACAACTGATTGTGTGAGTAATAAGGACAAGGGCACCCCATAACACCGTAAAACATTGGGGTATTTTTTACTTCAGGCTGTCATGACAAGCTAGAGTAAACTGGCAGTGAGGTCAGAATCAGGCCCAAATTTTTTACGCAATCACTGAATTGATCCACTTGTGTTTTAGTCATTACTTACTTGCATTGCCTTGGAAAACTCATCACTGCCACTAAGTACAGCTCGTAACCCTGAAGGATACAAATATTTGTTGTCTCTAGTCCCAATACATTACACATTCTGACAAGAATTAAAGTGCTTTCTTTGTGCCCTTGAAATGAGACTGAAAATGTGCTTTTCCATACATTGCTTTCAGGGCAGGGAGGAGGAAGACACCAAACCTATAGGATCCACTCAGCTGGCTAAGCCCACAGCTGAAATGCTATGCCTTCCTTCCCTGGTACCTTAGAGCTCCTATGGGACAGCTGGCAATTCCCTGTTTTCCAATGAGTGTCCAAGGAACCCCTTGAGGCTCCACAATATTTTCTGGGAACTTAGACTTCTCAGGGCACATTTTTTCTGTAGAGCAGGACATGGTGATGGTATTAGACCTTTATCAGGTGATGGGATTAGACGTTTATCAGGAAGAGTCCTGCACTGGCTCAGGGTGGTTATCTGGCTTCCAGAGCCTCATGTATTTCTGACCAGTCCTGGCCCATGCTGAGGGGAGCTCTGGCACCAGCCAGTACAGAACTCCATGGGTCACTCCCGTGTCCTCACTGCTCTTTGCTCTTTGCCCAGGCCCTGCCTCACATTTGGAGCACCTCATTTAAAAATAAATAAAGACTGCCTAAAAGGGTTTTGCTAGCTTGTAATGACACATGCATGATTACGTGCCTGGCAAATTTTCACTGGATACACACAGAGGGAGCGAAATGTCTAAGTGCTTTTTCCTACTGTGTGTCTGATGAGGAATTACAACACGAGGATGCTCGGTTGAAAGCAAGGCTCTGGTTCAAAGGAAATGCAGGTGGTTTCGATTGTTTCCATAGACCAGAGTGCCTGCTTAATAAGAACAAGCAAGTACATGCAGAATTCAGAGGATCAACAAACTGTTCTCATTAGAGGCTTTCCACCACAATGTGCCTACAGACACATGCACACAAAATTAAATAAATGTCACAACATAAAAATGTGGGCTATCAGCTATTGTATTTCAGTTCACACAGGGATAATTGACCAAGCACTGCACTCTTTAGTGATGTAATATAAGAAAACTACCTCCTAATTGGCAATGGTAAGTAAGTAATATGATAAGAAAGCATAATTTATAGCATAGATGCAATTCAGAGTGTATGTGTTCTGTTTACCAGGCCACCACGGAGGTTGATTAATTTGGTCAGCCATTTTTCCATAGATTTTAATATAGCTGGTTAAGTAGTAAAAGATTCTTATTTTTCCACAGCTGCCACCTGCCTGGAGTACAATAGACACTTTTTAACTGGCACCTATTCTTGCTGGAAATAAATGTACTGACTACAAGGTGGTCCTAATTATAGGAAACTGGAAGAAATATATTGTTTGGAAGCTGTATTCTGTTTAACATCTTTGCCAAAGAGTTGTGATGGAGTGCACCTTCATCAAGCCTGCAGATGACACTGGGGGGAACAGCTGATAGGCTTCAGAACAAGGCTGCCATTTTAAAGGACAGAAATGGGCTGGAGAAATGGGCCAACAAGAACTTTATTAAATTCAAGGGGGACATATGCAGAGTCCCACACCACAGAAGAGAAGCCTCTTGAAATGTTACAGGCTGGGGACTGTCTGGGAAGCAGATGTGCTGAAAGGAGGCTATCCAACACAGTTCTTCCAAAGTTTCCTCTTAATTCATAGATCATAGACCTCTAGTATTCCCCTTGACTTTCTTTCCACTTTATCTGGTTAGTCTGTCCTGAAGTGTGGCATTGGACTACCAGTACTGAGTAGTGAGAAAAGATTATTTCACTTGTCTGGTAGTCTATACATCTGTTCATACTTTCCAGTATGACGCTCGATTTTTCTAATGGAGCGTTTGACCATGGCTAAACAGCAACACACTGCAGGCAAAGATGGAAGAAAGACGCAGGAGTCAAATCTGGAATTATCTTTTTGATATATTTGGACTGGGTCTAATATTTTATAGCCAGGATGAGGTTAGATAACATAGGACAGGCCCAACTCCGTCTTATCTCCTCCCCTTTTCATTCCCAACTCATTCCTCCCCCTGCACTTACTCCTAGATGTGGAGTCCCACTTGTAGCCTTTGCTGTCTACTTTAACTGCCCAATAAGCCAGCTCAACTCAGAAATCCAGCAAATGTTATTTGCTTTGTTTATAATGTTAGTTTTCTTCTCTCTTTACATCTGGCTTCCGATGGAGCCTGAGCGAGAGTAAAAGATGAGCAGGAACATGAAGGGGAGAGAGACATAAAAGAAATAGGACAGTTTTGCCTTAATCTTTATGGCACACAGCTCATGTCCCCTTTCAACATTTTTGGACTGGGGAGCTTCCAGTGAATGGTCATTAAACCTCACAACACCCCTGCAGAGCAAGACTTGTCATCTTTAATTGGTGACAAAGAAAAGTCCAGAAGGAAATGGCCTTCCTCAAGAACATTAGGCGAAGCAGGAGGAAAGTCAGAAGCAGGACTGAGATAAAGGCCTCTTGCCTAAGCTCCTTATTTTCCCCTTTATCCCCATGGCACAGTGCTGCTTTGGAAGTTTACAACAATTGAGAAAAGTACTACTACAAATAGTGTCCCTACATAAAGATATGCCAATAATACAGGTTTTCTCAAAGCTGGGCAGAAGGGATCGAGGAACATATCTCATAAAATAGGTAAGGATTTAAAACCTCGAAGATGCAAAGGTTTATGGCCTCCATAACAAAATTCCCAAGTGATAGGCCATACGTAGCAGCTTTCAACACAGAGCAAGCAAAGCAAAATGGGATCAGAAACTAAAGTGCTTCAGGTAGTGATCTGTTCAATGTTAACACGCTGAGTTAACAGCTACCTAGAATGAGTCATCAGTCCCCCTGGATGACTTCTGCCTTTTATCTAATACTTGTTTGATGTAAAGCACTTGTTTGACAGAAATCCATGGCTCCAGCCTCCTTTCTGATCACCTCAAGTCACAAAACCATGCACTCACTGGTCTGGTGAAATTTTGTCATATTTAAACAGCTTCAGGACAAGATGAAGGAATGGTGTTCATCTTGGTCTGTTCAGTAAGATACCTTCATAAGTAGTGTGCTGGGGGAGACTGAAAGAACTAAAACAACTGTTAACATTAATGTTATCCCTACTGCATCATGGACAAAAATGGAAGAAGAAAGCAAGCATGAAAGCATGGGAGGACAGTTTCCCTGTTGTTGCATTAAAAGTGGTACCTTCCATCAGCATTTTGTGAGCAACATAATCTTCCCAAAGAGCTGAAGCATCTATTCTGAGGATCCTGTTCAGGGGCTGGCATAAGCATGGTGTAAACCTTCACCATCCTCTTGAGTCTGGAGAAGTGGTGAACTCAAGCAGGGAAGCCCCTCAAGCTGCCAGGGAAAATGGAAATCCAAAAAGTCAGATAGAGCCATATCTAAGTGTCAGGAGGATTTAGTCGCCCAGATGCTGTCAAGTCTCATATTTCAAAACTAGACTGAGCAGGGACTGCACTCTGTGTGGCCCTTTCTGTACAGTTTTCGTCCGAAGAACAAGTAGTGTTCTTCGGAGTAAACAAATAGTCCTTGGTCCCAAATTTTGCAGGCTGAGTCTCTGACCACAGCTTACCCAAACTCCTCAACACAGCCTCATTGCAACACAAAGCCAGGGCACTAACTGGCTACATACCCAGCCTTAAAGCATCAAAGCCCTCTCAAGTCTATCAGTTCTCCAGATTAAATCTTTGTCTTGATTTGAACATCCTTTGCTCCTTTGTGATCTCATTTTGGGAGTGAAACCTTCATCTTCTTGCAAGTAATCATTATTTTGATATCAGAAATACGTACATTTCAGCAATGTTTATTCTTTATAAAAAGGATATGAGGAACTTTGCAAGTACATTTCCTGTACAGATCACTGTACGTGCAAAGTTGGATATCCCCCTAAAGGCTAATCCTGCATGCAAAAATCCCGTTTCATTCAGACTGTGTTTCACATGTTCACTGTCAGTGCACCCAGAGCTCCCTCTTGGCAAGGCAGAAGCATTTTTTAATTGTTATGGTAGGTGATCCTAACAGGTATAGAAGTTGATAATGTCAAACTGTATGTAGGTAAAATAGTACGCAGTCACAGTTCCACTGCGAATCATCCACGTGTACAGGGATTACAAAGGTTTACAAGAAACATCAGCACAACAAACCTGGTTTTTTAAAAAGGGTTGATTTTGACCAAAAACAACAAAGGGGCAGCAAGGATTTGGATGCATACCATACTGCATACATCCTTAGAGAGGCTGCTAAGATGGCTGTATTGGAAACTCATTGGGCCTGATCCTACAAAGCAGAGAGAAAGTCCTGTAGCTGTAGTGAGCAGCAAAGGTTGTCAGAAACTTGCAGGATGCACATGTTAGCCTCCACTCCTGGTATCTGAAAATACACACAACTTTCAAGTTGAGGTCATCCCAGTGCAGAGCAGAGAGAGACAATCCCCTCCCTTGTCCAGCTGGCAGTGATGTGCCTGATGCACCCCGGGAATTGCTGACTCATATTCAACTTGCCATCAACCAGGACGGCCAGGTCTCCTTCCACCGTGCTGCTCTGCAGCCTCTTTTTCCCCAGTTTATACCCACAGTCAGGCTCGCCCCATCCCAGGTGCAGAACACAGCACTTGCCCTCGTTAAATTTCATACAGTTGGCGATTGTCCATCTCTCTAATTAATTCATCGAGGCCTCTCTGCAGGACCTCTCTGCCCTCAAGGGAGTCAACATCTCCTCCCAATACAGTGTCATTGGCAAACTTGGTCACTATCCCTTCCACTCCTGGGTCCAAGTCATTGATGAAGCTGTTGAGGAGCCCTGTGGAACCCCACTAGTGACAGATCACCAGTCTGGTGTCACCCCATTCACTATAACTCTTCGTGCCCAACCCATGAGCCAGCTGCTCACCCATTCCATGGCATGTTTATCCATCTGTGTGTTGGATATTTTGTCGAGAAGGATCCTGTGAGAGAGAATACCAAAAGCTTTACTAAAATCCAAAAAGATTACATCAACTGGCTTTCCTAGATCAACTGAGTGGGTTACCCTGTCACAGAAGGAATTCAGGTTCCACAAGCAGAACTTCCTCCTCATGAAGCCATGCTGGCTGTGACCGATGACTGTATTGTCCTCCAGCTGTTCCTCAATACTTCCCAGAATAATCTTTTCCATTATTTTACTGGGCACTGAAGCAAGACTGGCAGGCCTGTACTTTCTGGGGTTCTCCTTTTTGCCCTTCTTGAAAACTAGGACAGTGTTTGCCAGCTTCAAGTCAGCTGGGACCTTTGCCCGTCAGGCCAACAAATTTGTAGGGATCCAGCTGGATATTATTACATGAGTTTGATTTGTTTGTTCCTTGGGTGAAAAAATAAAGGAGAACCCATGTAAACCTCTTTTTTTTCTATCCAGACACTGCAGAGGTGGTTGAAACATAGGTTCTGATTATAGAGCTCAGCTCAGCCTGGGCGGGTGTGAGGAGAGGTCTGGAGGGCTTCTTCCAGCTGTTTCATATTTTGGTGAGGCCTCATTCCTACACCAGGGATTTTGAAGAGAGGGATTTCACACTGAACTGCTACCACCCTGTATGAGACCCCCCCACCCAGACCCACTGGCTGTAGCTGAGGTTCAGCTGCCAGAGCCTTGGCCTAATCCCCTTGCTGTGCAGTCAAGCCCATCACTCCTGAGGTACTAATCTCACATTTATAAGAAGTAAATCTACACTGTTAAAAGAAAAAAAGTACTTTTTTTTCCAGTCTTAAAATTCTGCTTTTAGTAACCAAGCTAAATATGACATAAATATCCTAGACAAATGTGTGTCTCTGGAAATGCTGAAACCCTGGCCCCATGACACAGCTGCTGGGATTCCTGCCATTCGCTAAAAAGTTAAGCTGGGAAACACTTTGTCCAATTACTAAAAACAATGAAGATATAAAGGAATTATAACCTAAAAACAGAGGTGTTGAAAGAAAGAACACAGACCCACGTAATAAACAATATTGATTTAATTAAGGCAGCAGAGTAAAACGTTCACAAACTTGGATGCCCCGGGTGTGTGTGTGCATAAGGGGGGCAGGTGGGTGTGCATGTGTAAGCACACGTGCTTCTCTTGGAAGTGGTTTCTGACCAAACCCTAATAGAGGTGTCACAGACAGGGAGGACATAAAGATCAGCTCCTCTGCTCTAAAGCTGATGCAGAGAGCAGTACTGGCATGGACACTTATGAGCAGTCATGGTGTAGACCCCATCCCTGGAAACCAGTGCTGGTTTTGCATGGGAAGATGGACAATGAGATGGGCTTTTGTGCTCTGAACTTCTGAACCCTGCAGGAGACCCCAACCACCGAACCACACTTTGGTTGTTTGTGAAGAGAGTAATTTATTGAGCTTCATCCTGGAAGAAACCACAAGACATTCTGAAGGGCTAAATTCAATATCTAAAAATATTCCTCCAGAACTGGATGAAATGAGAAAGACTTCAAGATTGAGACATGTGTTTCCAAGGGCAGTATTTTGTCCAGCGCTCAGAAAGATGTATTTTAGTGCTTTTGGTGACTGGAACAAGGACACATTCAGCCCCCATTGCATAATGTCAAAATGACCACAGAGCAGTTTCTGGTTGTCCTCGTCAGGTGATAAGCAACAGAAATAACATGTTTGGGAATTCTCATTTCTCTAGCGGGAACCTACAGGCCACTAGTGAATGATTTGGGTTGGAAAGGTGAATAAATAAACACCATACCTCAGCTGAACCTGAAGTGTTCTGCAGAGAGCAAGCAAGAGGAAAGACAAAAAGGGGAACTTTATGTGTTTATCTTGAAAATTATGTGACTACAGACAAAAACCTGTGATTCTTTTTCCTTTGCCCCTTGGTTTCTGAGCCTCTCAGGGGTACCTGCACCATGATCTGAAGTTTTTCTTTCATAGACATGGAATTTAGAAACTATCTTTAAAACAAGCTGCATGAAATTCAAGATTATCATATTCTCTACCACGGCAATGGGGAATCTAAACAAATCATCAAGTATCTTGAGATTCAGGACGAGGTGAGTTGCAAAGAGTCCCTGTGAAAAGCAGCCCCCTAGTATCAGAGTAGAAGGAAACTATAATGAGAACCACCTTATTTAAGTATTGGCAGAAAAGCCAAACTATTCTCAACAGCAGATATTTTAGGGACCTTTCCACTATACTCTAGATTTTTTGGCTGGTCACTTTGTAGATGATTCAATTCCTGTTCCTTTGGAAGTATGCTGAAAACCACAGAAATAAGCATTAATCTTTGGGAATGCTGAAGTCTTAAGCATGTCAAAGCTCCCAAATGCATTTCAAGAAGTCTGAGCATTTCCCCATAGGAGCTCAGTGACTTTTGTTTCTAGGAAAGAGTAGTTATAGACACCACTCAAAACAGACTAGAAAAGCAGACATAAAGTTACAATGCAGTTCCAGTGAGCTGAATTACTTGGGGAGAGGGGTTCTGTCACTCCTGAATCTGTAGCTAAGGTCCAGCTAATTGCTAATGATTAGCTGTGAGGAAGAGCATCCATGCGCAGAAAGCAGCCAGCACCAGTTTATGTTCCAGGCCCTGAACGGAGCTGTGACTGTTTACACTGTTTCAGTAACCACACCACTAAAATTGAGGGAAACTGTAGAGAGGAGGCTGAAAAACAGGATCAAAATCCTGGGTTTTCCAGCAGCAAAAGGTTCACATGCCACATTTCCACATGCCAGGCAAGTGTGACACTACGAAATAAATCCCAATCATTTTGTCCTGTCCAACAGAAGCACTCTCTCAATAAGACTGGTGGAATTCAGAGTTTACTGAACCTTTTTCTACTGCAGAATAAATGGAAGCCCAAAACCGTTGGTTTGTTGGGGGTTTTGTGGGGTTCTTTGTACTGTCCAGATCTGATCACTCATTGATTTTTTTTCAACGGACTGTATTTTCAGATAAGCCAATACTCAGGAAAATCTAGGAGACAGGCTTTCAGAAACAGGCTTTTTTGTTTAACTAGCTAAATTAAATTGCCAGGTAGCTACACATTTAAATATCTGGCTACTTTACTTGGGTGACACTTTGCTAAGCTTTGACTTTTTTTCCTGACAGGGACACTTTTGTCCCTTGCACTTTGGAAAAATTGCTCTGAGTTTCTTACTCAAGTGAAAGTTTATTGCATTGCTTACTGTTTCAGGAAAATACCTGCTATTGTTTTTGTCATTTTCTGTTTACTTGAGGACAGTACCACAAACCGGAAAAGATATTAAAGTCCTTCAGATTCAGTGAGACAAAGTGGAAGTATAAAACAAGGGGTGAAAGGAGTTACATGGGTGGATATTCTGCACAGGACATAATCCTGTCTGCCTGTGCTGCATCTGCAGTGATGGTGTTCGATGACATGAAGCTTGCAAGTGTTGTGAAAATACAAACATGATGATAATGATCCACTAATGTATTAATTGCTAGTAGAGTTGCTTGCTTTCACAGAACCATTTGGGTTGAAAGGGGCTGCAGAAGGTTTTTTGGTCCAACCACTTGCTCAGCATAACCTTTTCATGCCATGTCATTTTAGCTTTTACTTTACACATCTCCTTGTACTAATCTCTCTTTCTGTGACTGATATTTTCTTTCCTTCAGAAGCCTCACAAATATGGTCTGTCACTCTTTTCATCCATATCTTTACTACATTGAGAGTCACATCCCATTTCACTGATTTTCTGCCTTTTCCTGCATCCAGCTACTCTTTCACCTACACTCTCATCTCTGAGGCTCCATTGAAGGTTCTATCTCCTTTGCACACCTTCATTGTTCTGCTGCTTTTCTCCAACTCCCTCAGATGTCATTTTGTACAACTTGCTTAGCTGTGGGGGAATATATTCCTATAATTCTTAATCACACTACGCTTCAGAAGACTCTTTGTCCAGGAGAAACTGTACTATGTACTAGCTGATTCTATGCTAGCAGAGGAAAATCTGGCTGGCAGGCACACATGCCCTTCTTTTAACAAAACAAAATTCCTCAGGTTCAACACAAACACATGCCCAAAGCAAGCATTGTTAAAAAGTGAGGAGAATTTTAAAGAGAGGAGGGAAACGAAGGCAGCCAGGGAAAACACAGCTTCTTAATTTTGCTGCAAATTATTCTCCAACACTCCCTTCTCCCAAACCACCTTGATCAAACAATCAGTACGCAGCTTGCACTGTGCTGGGTCAATTGTAGCAAACATCCAGCTGTGCCTGGCATGCAGGTGTTTGGGTTATGTGTTGCCAGCTACAGGTGGACTGATTGATGTTGTGGTTGGATTTCTTGGAAAAGGGCCCATACAGGAAGGAAGGTGAGGGAAAATGACTGGGCTAGGCATGTTCTGCACTGCAAAGCTCATGGTCCACTGGCGTTGCAAACCTTCCTAACAGACCTAGCGCTGTATTTAGAGGCCCTTTCACAATTCCCTCTGCAACCATGAGCACTGGACAATCTGACACTCCACAGCTTGCAGGTTACCTCTGAGGTGCAGTTCCCTTTGGGTGGGATTAGGTGGGCAGAGGAACTTTTGCTTGCTACCACAAGTTCTTTTGAAATACGACCTCACTTCTGCAGCCCTTCTCAAGCACTTACCGATTCAGGAAGAGCAGGTCAGGTCACCACGGCAGGGGCTCTGCACAGAACACTGCTCAGGAAACAGCTATTGTCCCAAATTACATCTGCTGCCTGGATTTTTCCTCTAGTTTTAGTTTAAATAACAGCAGATAATGTCTCCTGAGTTCCGTCCTGCCTTATCCTGTCTCACTGATGCATTAGAAAGTGACTGTATCTGAGGGTTTCCAGCTGTTAGTGTAGGTGATAGGGCTAAAACTCGTTACTGACTTTAGCAGTCTCAACCTGAAATATTTGTGTGGTTGAAGAAAGTTAATGAAACCTTTCGGCTGCAGCTGTTACTCTGAGTTAAGAAAATATCTCTGCACTGCTCCATTAGCATCTCCTTGGAACATTACTGCAATAAACAGCCCACAGCCCAAAGATTCCCATTCTGTTTCTTTAGAAATGAAGGCTGATGTATTAGCAACTAACAATTAGCAAAAAGGCTTAATTCAGATTTCTCTGAGATGTGACCTGTGCATCTACATGAAGAAGGGCAATATATCTATGACACTTGGCATGGGAAATGTACACGTCTCTCCAAAGGTGGTTCTGTTTCCAAAAACTACCGTGACAATTTTAAGCTGTTGTTCTTAGGATGATAAAATCAGGTAATAGAATTGTATACATTGACATCAACATTATTGGTGTCTGATTCAATGTGTTTGTATTTCCTAGAACAGACAAATGTAGAAGCTTGCTGTTCTTTGCAGGTATGGAGTGGCACTCTCCAAACAAATACCATTATCTTCCACTTTGTGTTGGGGCAACCTCCACACATCTTCATCTTTTTTTTTCCTTTCATTTCCATTCTCATTCACTGCCCCTTCTCCTTAATTCCCATGCAGGGAGGGAGGATGTTGGCAGCCCACTTTCACACCTTGTCTCCTTGCAGCTCTCCAGCAGAAGGGGCAACCTCATGTAGACAACTGTGTTTAGCTATTTAATGAACAAAAGCCAAAGTAGTGAAGCTGTGGTGTGGGCACGGTTCTCAAGATCAAATCTGCTGTTTGCATGCTGCATTGCCAGTACTTTTATGTCAATTAATGCTTTTCTGAAGTCAGGTGTTTTTCATTAGCAGGAAAAAAGAGATTCCAGGTGAAGATTTTATAAATGTGTTGACAAATGCCAACATTCTTTTACTGAAGTTATGATTAAAATGATTGTAACCTCCTAGGGAAAATGCTAGGAATGCTCTTGATGTGGTTAGGAGGGAGAAAATTTTGGTTAGGATGCCAGAATGAACTCTTTGATTCCGCAGAAAAACTGGACAACAAGCCAGAAGGTAGTTTGTCCATACACACGCTGTGGATATGTGGCTTAGAACTGTGTACTCATCCACAGGTTAATAACTGAACCATGGATGTGCCTTTCTGATCCAGGTTACATTTTAAACTAAATACTTAAGTTCAACCACCCTCCCCAGCCTGAAGCCCAAATCCTAGCCTTCTGATAGAGATACTGATCCCTACTACCTGCAGATCCTTCTTCTCATCAGCAACAGCTTACCAAGCAGCACAACTGACAGTGGATCTGTGCTTCACCTCCCCCTTGGGGTAAACACGTACGTCTGTGCCTGTCTTTAGGGCTGCATTACACAAGGCTACAAAGAATGGCCCCTCTTGTTTGATCAGATAGTCACATGATTTCTGACAGTCCTAAGATCTTGTTTGTATTTACAAGTCTATTAAAAATCTGTGTCTTTTGTTATGCTATCTGCAACCCTTGCATACACTACTGAGAGTAAATGTGTAGTTTAGCTCAGTTAATAACCAAGGCTTTTTCCTGAACTGGCTCCCAGGAGAAACTCTGACTGTGTGAAATTATTTTCTGCCCTAACACAGATGCAGTAACCACAGAATCACAGAATATGTTGAATTGGAAGGGACTCTCAGGCATCATCGAGCCCAACTCCTGGCCCTGCTGAGAAACATCCCCAAGAATCACACCACGTGCCTGAGACTGTTGTCAAACACTTCTTGACCTCTGTCAGACCACTTCCCTGGGGAGCCTGTTCCAGTGCCCAACCCCGCTCTGGGTGAAGAACTTTCTTCTAATATCAACCTAGACCTCCCCTGAAACAGGGGCCATTCTCTCAAGTCCTGTCACTGGTCATATAATGGTAACATGAATCCCAACCTGATTCCTTCATATAGTGAAGGAATGCCACTGCTGTCTAAGAAAGTGTAATACCTCATCTGGCAGTTGTTTGACAATTCCAGTAAGCTAAAGAAATAACAGACGAAAATTTATATGTGGGTTGCCACGAAAACAGAGAAGGATTCCTTCCCTAATCCAAAAAAGAGATCCTTCATTTTGTCTTTTTGATTTCTATGCTTCTACAGAGTATTTGTACTGTGACCCCTAGAGGTTAGAGAGTCAGTATTTGGCTGACTAACCCTTCTTACACTGGGATTGTGTCATCAGCAATGCTTGTGTTTTGAGTGCAGGATTTATAGGTCAACGAGTTTCACAAAGAGCAAGAGCTGCTGATGCATCCAGGGTTCAGAGGTGTAGGGTCCTGCACCATGACAATCCAGTGACAAACACCAGGTCCCACATCTGCAGATGCAGTGCTGGCATCTGTCACACTGCATGTCCCTGAAAACCCTTGTGTGAGGTGCCAGTGATGCAGCAAAGCACATTTCCATTAGCAACTGAGAGGTGGAATCTAATCTGCCAGTACTACAACCCAGCAATACTATCAGCTCAGCAACCTGCTTATGTGCACATTCCCAATCTTTCTATTAATAAACTAAGCTATGAAACAGCAGATTACTTTCCATAGATGAACACCTAACCTGATAAAAGAGCATATTCTAAAGAGCATATTCTAAAGATAGAGTGAAATTAATATCAAACAAAGAAAAAAAAAAAAAAACAGAAAAACCAAAACCCATTAAGTGCAGTTGTTTTGAAACAATAGGAAGAAATTAGTAAATTATTTGTCAGTAGAAGTGAAAAAGAATAAAATCACTATGGAAAGAATTTTTACTTTCAAAACTAGACAGATGCTCTGTTGTGGTTTTAAAGGAGAAGGGAGGAAATGTTGGTTTGGCCCATTTTGATCTCTAAAGGCTTGTAAATCAGTGATAATAAGCTTTCCTAGTCTAGCCTGGGAGAGGCTGTCCTGGAGTGATTCATATTTCAAAGAGCTCAGGATAAACAGAGCACAACTCTTCAGTTTGTTCCCGTGGAGTAAGCAGGACAGTACAAATTGGGGAAGACTGCTGTTTAGGGTGGACCAAATCTTCTACCAACCTCAAAGCCAGAACAATTAGTAAAGTGGAGCTCAGCTGCTTTCATATTCCAGCCAAAATCACTCCCTTGTTAAACTCTGGTAACTAAATAAAGGATAAATAAACTAAAGAAAGGCAAAGGATGACTGTTCCCTGGGTTTTGTTACTGAGTTGTGTCACAGGATCTGTTTCCTCCAGGACCCTCCAGGATTTTGTCCTGTTGACAAAGTCTGTTTATTTGGTTGGACTCTGCAGAAGGATATTGGTTCTGAGAAACAGAAGAGGTTTATAGTAAATATAATTCATCTAAAAAAGGTAAACGCCCCAAACCCTTTGTGTCCAGTGAAAGGCCGTGAAAATAATTGCCTCAAATTTAGTTCCACAGTACTAGCAAGACAGAAGGCAGTGAAACTCTGGGAATCACAATGATGGCAGTGGAGAAGGGACCATGGGACATCAACTGCTTTGGCTACTCCAAGCAACACTGCACCTTGCAGAGTAGATCAGAAAAACCTAATTCTTATGTATGGAGAGGAGTTTTCTGATATAATATAATGACATTTATACCCATAAATTAGTATATACTACTCACGCTTTTCTCACAAAATCTCATTTCTAATACAGCAGGAGGCCCAAGTCTGTCTCCAGTGGAGAAAAAATAAAATAGGAAACCAAAATTTAATTTGTATCAGTGCAACTGACAGTTAACAGAAAAACCCCAGAGACTTTCTATTGGCTTAGCTGAGAACAGAGAGCAAAATCTCAAAGACTTTGCAAAACTAAGTAGACACTGCAGAGTTTGAAAAGCAGCCACCTGGCATAAAGCTGGTCTGGGCGAAACAAAGTAAATGGTATGGGTTCTCCACTGTGAAAGTACAGGGATTTTAGCATCCATGGAGTAGAAACATTATTCCAGGAACAGTAAAGGTGTGTGTACACCACAGCCTGCAAAGACTGCAGGGCTAGTGCTGAATTACAGGCTGTAGAGGTTATTACTTCACCACCCTCATGTGGCTCAGGACTTTGCCATTTAGATCTCAACATCACACTGCATGGCACAGGCTCAACGTGCCCTGTGTTGCACAACTACTCATTCCAGACCTTTGCCTTAAATACCTGACCAGTTTACTCCAATCTTCTCAGTAGGATCTGGAAAACTGACAGAATCAAAAAACCAGTTCACAGAAAAAACCTGTCATGGTAGTAACTGGGTGAAGACATCGAGGAAGAGATGGGTCATTAGCAATCAAAGGCTGTGATTTTGCACTCTGTTTGCTCTGCCTACAGCAAAAGGAGCACCTTGGAAAGAATGAAACTCTCTCCCTCCCCCATATTTATGTTAAGGTGTGCCTGGAGACTGCAGTCGGCATTGAAGCTCTGTTGTGCTAGACGTTCCACAAACACAGTGAGAGATAATCCCCCATCTGAAAATAATTTGAAATCCAACCAAAAATACAAGACAGAGAGAGGAGAAACAAAGACCCAGAGATGGAAGGACTTGGCAACAGTTAGACGAGTCAGTGGAAGAGCTGGAGACAGAGCCTTGCCTCCTGGCCTTCAAGTGAGTGCCCTCACCTCTAACTCATGCTCGAGCTCAGAGCCAGGCATCCCTGAAAGGATCACACATCCCTGCAAAATCACACTCCTTTCATGAAGGTATAAAAGAAAGATCAAAAGACAAAAGTAGATTGTGTGGAAGGCTGTTGGTTCACGTTTTGGAACAAAATTCATATTCAGAGCAGGAAAATCTTTAAGGTAGCAAACAAATCTAAATTATAACCATTTTGTTATCCATGAGATTATATCTATATAAAAAAGACCTGCCTCATGGTTTTAAATAAGATCTATAGAATAAAAGAAAGCAAAAACTGGTCCACCTTCCTCATCTCTATTTTTTTTTTTGCTCTCTAGAAAAACAAGGAGTTTATTACTGAATTACAGGGTAATAAATGCTGACACAACTACTTCACGGGCATATACTGGAAACATCTTGTGGAATTTGTTTGTAAGGGAGGTCATGAAGTCAAAGAAAAGTTGGTCTTTTAGGAAGGGCTGAATAACTTCATGAGTCATTACCAGTAACTCTTGATGTTATGCAAAGAAATGTATAAAAATCTTATATTTAGAGAACAAGATCATTCTTTGCATATCCCATTTTTAGCAGAATGAAAGACTGTGAGTATTAGGAAGAAGAGTTACTGTCTAACATTTAGGCTTTTCTTCAAGTTTGGTTAGCTATTGCATGTTCCTTTTGTCCTTTTTGTCCATGGATTTGCCCACTTTGGAAGAGGTTTTATCCTAATGTTGACATCCCAGCAGAGAGGATGTAATTAGATGCTGGTTAAAACACACACTCTATCTTTGCATTAAAAAAAAAAAAAAATCCAAGATTTCTGTGCTCTACAATTGCCTCAAATCTGTAATTTCAAGGGACATCAACATTTAATATTTTGTGACTCTGAAGAGTTGGCAGCATTATATTTTACACCATATTATTGCTGCCTATAACAGCAGCACATGCCTTAAAATTATACCAAAATCACATGTCAGGTGTGAGGTTTTCCATTCTTACAACATTCACTCAAAATATCAAAAGAAAGTAAAAACAGACATTTCCATCATTTATCACACTCTCAATGAAAAGGTTGCATGCTGCCACCAAACCCATTGTAAACATTAAAATATTCTGATTTTAGTAGTTTTAAATACAATTGGCTTCAAGTAAACTTTGAAGATGATGGAGAATGTTCTATTCTTAGACAGCTCACCTAGGTGCTCTGCAGTGATGATGGGGGTATGTCCTTCTTCCTACTGACAACCCAAGGAAAATTATCCCCCGAAACTTAAATGGTCCTGAACCTCATGTTCTTTGTCTGTCTGAAGTGATTTAAAGTAAATTATATGGATACCCATGGGTGTGTCTGCTGCTGCTTATTTTACTCACACAAGCAATGTGACTAATTCAATTTTAAAGCAGATCAGTCCTGTTAGGTCATTCAGTCTGCATCCTGTATAAAACAAGGCAAGGAATTTTGCTCAGTTCTGTAGTGAGTTCATTCAATGAATGTTACTCGAAAAAACCTTGCATTTAAACTTCTCAGTCTGACTGCCTCAGTCACTCTAACAACTGTGTCAACACAGATTTTTATCTAGGCATTTGCACTTCTTCTCAAACCATATAGAAGTGACAGTGCTCCTACATTCTCTGCAGAACTGCAGTAGAAACAGACCCATTCAGTAAAGCTGACCCAAAAAATATAAAGATATGGAGAAATTATGTCTCCATTTCACACAGAACACCAGAGTTTAATCATCACCACCATTTTAAAAGCTGAAACTTTAAGATATGAATTCTTAGAGGGCTCAGCATGTGGTGTAACAAAGTTGTGTAGTTTGTTTTATTCAAGTGAGTTCACATCGTGTAAGATAAATATCACTCATGTCTTTGAGTCACTTCCCTGTGGATGTCAGGGGAGGAGTAGACTTCAATACCTTGGGGTGACTGTCTTGGAGTCTGGGTCACAATAGTGATAATCAAAATTACGGCATCTTTCCTATCACAACCTCTTTCCCTCAGGAAGCCTCAAGTTTTCAGAAACTATGCCGGCGTGAACTCCAGCTGGGATGTGCTGTAGCGTGGATCACGCCACAAAGCTTACTCCAGTTTCAGGGATGTGAACCCGGTGAGTAACTTCAGACAAGCTACAGCAGCCTAAACAAGAACAAAGGGCTGGTGTGTATAAATAATAGCTGCATCCTCTCAGACTGAAGACACTGAGAGATGTTAAAGAAAACATACACTTTCTGAGGTTTTTCACCTTAAATAGACAGGCTAAAACATCACAGGCTGGAAAAATAGAGTCATCCTGCCACAGGACAGAGGCAAAACAGCATCTTTTAGCTGACCAGAACTCAGAGCTCTCTCCTGTCTTTGCAGCAATTTGGACAGGAATCCACAGCCAAACCCTTGCTCGTGGCTGGCATTTGGGTTAGCCATTTTTGGGTGATGCTGAACTCTGACTACTAATCTTTGTTTCCCCCAGACTTAGGTCTGCCAGCCTCCTCAGTTCTCTGCACAGTCCAAGCTCTCTCCCTGCCCAGGCAGATCAGACAACACTACTGCTGTTACCTGGGGCAGTAAACAGAAATACATATTTAAGCAGTCTGTCTTGGGTAAAGCAGAAATCACTCTATCTGAGCATTTCCATTACAAAGGGTTGGGTGTTTGGGTTTGTCCCATCACTCAGTTTTCTCATCTTTTTAGGGTTCGGTTTCCTCCACCTGGCTTTTGCTTAAGACAACAGTTTATGCTAAGTTTGACCACAAAGAGTTAAGCCATTTCTGAGAATGTTGACAGAAATGCAGGAGTACAGATTTGCTCTGGTTGGGTTTTTGGTTTTTTTTTGGCAACATTTTTAGTTTTGAACAGCTCAGCATCTCAGCAGGAAGTGGAAAAGAGTTAAAATTTGACCCTAGGGCAAAAACGTTTTTTGATGATCCAGTGAAAATTCTCTTTTCTGTCACCAAGTCTGTAAAATACAGAGCTTGAGCAGCTTGCAGTTGGTCACCCGGACAGGAGGCCATTCTGGTTTTCATTGTTTTAGCCGTGAAAACAATGACCCAAGGCCATGAAATTGTTCTTAACTAGCTCTACTCTGAATTTTCACATGGCAAAATTAGTTATTTAGGAACACCTCGGTACTACAGTGTACCTTCTTATTTCTGCCTAGATAGGACCAGTCAGGAGAATAAAAACTTTGAAATGGTGTGAATTCAAGTTACGTTAAATTTTTGAATAGATGATTTAATTTAGAGTTGAAGTTGCTTTAGGTCAAGTTTTAATCAGAGCAAAGTGTGATTACTTTTTCTCTAAAAGAAGGCAAGTATATCAATTTTGCCAACAGATCCTCCTCCAGTTCTTTTATTTAATCTGATCCAATCTTTATTTTAGCTCATGTCCTTTGGTGTTATGTAGGAAACCAGAACTACACTTACTCAGAGCACCAAATGCTCAGTGGGAAGAGGGGTGTTTCTGTTTGCTGCCTTGCTTTGTGAGAAGCCCCTATCACTTCACAGCTTTATTGCTCCCCAGGCACTCCCCCGGGGAAGGGGAGACACTCAGACCACCAGCTTTGCCATCTTAGGATCTGCTGGTGGAACGCGGATATAAATTGCAACTTGCACCCGGTGGGAAGGAACTTGTAAACACGAGATAAAGCAGTGTGTACAAAAGCACTGGCAGAAGCGTGGGGGTTGGGAAAGTCAGCAGTTTTCCTGGCTGGAGGAGCCAGGCCAGAAGATAATTCTTTGGAGTGATTTCTTCCTCTTACAGAGTACTCAAGTGACCTTAAGCTGCTGAGCTGGCAGCGAGCACAGCTCAAGTTCAGCGGATGCACATGTCTGCACTGCGTGATTCCACCACAGGGACCCGAGACCTTGGGAAGCAGCTTTAATTGAATAAAGCCATCCAGGGCATGGACATCCCTTGTGTTGAGTTGTTGGAACAGCATGAACTGAAAGAAGCGCTACGGCCTAAAAGCCATAAAACTGGGCTGACCGCATTCTCCAATCATTTTTTGGCCCTGAATTACACAAAGTTGTCTTTTCTTGTTGTTTTGCACAGATAAATGACACAGATTATTCCTTCATTTTTCAAAAGATCGTACATAAAAATTATCTTCTGGATGTCCCTAGATGTACTGCTGGAAAGAGCAGCATAAAATCCCTTACGGAAAGGGTTTTCCTTTTTTATCCCTTTTCAAAAGAAATACATATGTTTATCTCTT
This sequence comes from Gymnorhina tibicen, assembly GCA_013399875.1. Classification (NCBI taxonomy): domain Eukaryota; kingdom Metazoa; phylum Chordata; class Aves; order Passeriformes; family Artamidae; genus Gymnorhina; species Gymnorhina tibicen. The sequence continues at coordinate 39,430 of VXAZ01000420.1, read as the reverse complement.
CAGTTTGAAATTAATATTTGTTGATCGAATATGTACATACACACACACATAATTTATGTATTTATATGTATTTTCATTAACCCTGTTTTTCTAAGAGTTCTGAAAATTATGAAAGAAACTACTACAAGGAAATCTTCCTCACATTTTTATCTTGAGTTTCACTCTCCTCAGTGTAGTAGCCTTGGGTTCCTATAGTATTTAGACTGAGTGCATAAAGCATTTGAAATAACACTGACAATAGCTCAAATTGACAGTATTGACTGCAGAATAGTCAGTAAAAATAACCTTCCTTTGCCCAAAGGCTATTAGTTTCCTCTCTTTTTATTTTAGATGGCTCTATAACTTTCATTTTCATTAAACACATTTTTTATACTACACAAAAGCTAGGAACAAGAATGTCCAAGCCCAGCTTAATTCTATATGGTTAACAAAAAAATAGAAGAAACCAATTAAATTTTACATTTTCCACCATCTACACCAACACTACATGAAAGGATTAGAAGAAAAGTTTCCCATGGACTTGTGCAAGACAAGGATTTTTGTGCCTTTCCTTGACTTCTCATAGAGTGTTATTTCATGGGGGAAATGGCATAACATATGGTGAATTCAAATTAGCAGATAATATGCAAATAGAGAGAAAGTTTTTTATCAGACAGCTGGCATTAAAAGTAATTATAAATCCTAAATGTTTTCACTATAATTTTGTCTCACCTTACCTCACAAGTTCTTCCCCCAGTGAAATGAAGGCTAGCAAAAGGAAATAGGACAAGTTAGACCTGTAGTGTAAACCAGCTTATAGTTCCTCTGTCACTAAATAAAATCATGTGAGAAAAATGAAAATGTTACCTAAGCTTGTTTAAATAGTATTGTGGGTCATACATTATTCATGTTTAACTTCAGTGTCAAAATACGTGCTGAAAATTTTGCCTCTACACTAATCCTTTTTGGCTCAAAACGGGCTCTGTGATGCCATTCCAGCAACACTCAAGCAAAAAACCCTGCACTGTTTGGATGAGTAAAAGCAGCAACAGATGAAGCTATCTCATGTGAGCTTCTCGTAGGGCCTGAGCTTCTCAAAACACAGAACAGCTTGATGAAACATGTTGCATTATAAACAGCAAGTGAAAACTTGTAACAAGAGTGAAATGCTGATTGTAATGCCCTGAATGTGTTGCAACTCTCACGCAGTGAGATACAAGAGACATCGATTCCCTGATCCTCAAATACGGTAGCAGATAGAGTTAAGAAGAGCCTGATGCTCCTGCGTGTTGATAAAAGGCTGCTGCCCCTGCCCCACAGTGCACACAGAGGCCTCTTTCATCTACATCAGACACCCTTCTGGAGTCTTGCAAGGCTGAGAGTCTCCCTGAGCATCACCCCAGAAATAACAGCCAAGCTTCTTCACCTGGACCTTCAAGAAATATTTCAGTGTTTTTGGAAGGTGGGAGGTTAATTAATACAAACATTCTTTCTCTATACAAATAGTTTTTCTCTGTGAAACTGCTCTTTGTCTCTATCCCAGCTTTCTTCAATGGACAAGTTAGGGAAATTGTCACTGGATAATTTCCTTCTTCATCATAAGGCTTTAAAACTTAATTTATATTTATTACTATGCCATATATAAAAAATCATGGTAATGAAAGTTAACCTGTAACATTTCAGCAAAGTCAGCAAATATTGTTTCAAGAACCTCAAGTATAAGCACTTTATAAAAACACTTCCATGAGTAAAAAATTTCTCATACTTGAAAGGCTGCTCAGTCAGGCTTTTATACCAAGATTGTCACTGAGGTGCCTTAGAAGCTGTGGGTTTTAGAAGCCTATTTTCATTTCTCATATTTTTCTTTCCTTTCCCCTAAAAAGCTTTTACTGCTCAATGAAGCACAAATAGTTGATCGTTATCAGAAAGAGACAGAAAGATATTCTGGAGACCACCTAATGTATTTCTAAACCACAATTACTTTAATGAAATTTCTTCCTTGGCTCCAGTTTTCCATCTTATTTATTCCACAAACATAACCAAAAATTAAAAAAAAAAAACAACCAAAAAGCGAAAGCATAAAAGTGTTTTTATGTTTGTTACTGCATAGTGTTATATGAGCTATTTGACCCAAGAACAGCTGTAAGTGACATTGAGTGAAAACAGAATATCAGCCCTCCTTATGAGAAATAAACTGGCCACTGTTTGTGTGAAAATTGTATAATCTTATTTCCCCGTGTTCCATTCTATTGCACTGCTTCTTTCACAAGCAATTCATGCTGCCAAATGCTTTCAGAAGGTTTACAATACAACTACACAAGTTTTCAAAGCAAATATGGCAGTTCCATTCCTAATTGCACACTTTCTCCCACGGAATCATGTAGGTTGGCTGATGATTAGCACTGTTAGAAAACAGGAATTGGTTGTTTAAATATTGATGTTGAAATAGGAAATCTGAAGGGAACAAGTGCGTTCAGGTCACAATTCTAAATAGGAAAAAAACTCCAACAGTGAAGACTAGACCTTTAAAGTATAACTCTATAAAATCATCAATTCATCAGTTTGATCTGGTTCAACCTAATCTAGGATTTATCTCCTTTCCTGGCCTAACACTAGTTATCTGAAACAGTTTTTCAGATACTGGGATTTTAAACAGATCATCTAAGATTTCAGAAACCCATCGTCAATATGGTATCTCAGGAGAAAACCCCAGGGCTGACCCTTATGGAACACATTTATATGCAGGTGTGATGTGCAGGGAGTTCCTCCTTAGCTTTTACATGCTCTTCCTGAGGAAAATGCAAGCTTTCTTCAGATGCCTAAGATAAGTGTGATAAGTGGCTGAGGGAAAGATATCTTAAAGCAGAAACTGTAGCTATTTGTTACCTGGCCTTGCCAGGAAGCTTTACCCATTCTCCTGTCCACTTAAAGACAAGTGTTGGCTGCTTCAGCCTAATAGCTGAAATTTTTATGGTGGTATGTAGGATGTACAGAATACTTTCTGTCAGCCTCTTGTCCCTGGAGTGATCTTCTAATCATGAAGACACACATAACAACAGCTGTCTTCTATGGGACATTTGAGGATCTTCTCTTGTGCCCATTACCATGAAATATGAGCATCCTTGGGGGTCACATCTGTTACAAACTCTGTGAAATGGCACCGATGTTTCCCCTTTTGACAGAGATGGAAATTGAAATGTAAAGAGATTACATCTTCAATTTTAAATGCTAAGGGCTTAAATACTTACAGTCATTTCAAGTGGTTTTGTTTCTATTACTTTGTCTGTCATACACTGCAATAACATAAATAGTATTTTTAAAAAATTATAAATCTGGTGGCCATTATGAGAGTTCAGGGTGTGGACACCATGAGCTCCAGATTGGAGTGCAAAGGGAATTACTCAAGGGAGAAATCTATGCAATCAGAATAGACTCTCTCAACTTCTTCCAAATGCATTGATGATAGAGTGTGTTCTCTTTTTATTCATGTACGTGGCGATCTCAGCTTTATTCAACCCTGTCTTTTGAGTGCCAGCATTTTAACCTAATAGATTTTAAATAACCCAAAGCAGTAGGTAGCTCACTAGTCTGATAAATTGTCTCATTTTTGATAAACATCTTCCCAGACCAGTCTTTGAAAGGGATTCAGTGCACCACTATAAGGTCTAAGAGAGCCAGGAGAGTGAATGACTTACTCTATCACTTCTCTGAGCTTCAGATTTTCAGATTTTCAGTGAGAGTCTCATTTGCAACCTTTGCCTGCTGGTGAGTGCCAAAGACCTCTAGCAAGGGAGCTGTACTCTCTGAAAGGGCCTGTGTGAAAAACAAATGCCACTGCTGTTGCCACGGCAGAAGACTCTTTCTAGAAAAGATGTGTAGCAAGTGTGCACAACGAGTTTGTTTGACAGCAACAACAGGTCTGTTTACCAGCTCATGATGTATTCATGCCATGTATGTCTGCAGATGTTCTACAGCCTGAAGTATTTATGAATATCTTGATTTAAGGGGCTTCTGTTGCAGACAGTAGAACAGGGCCCCCTTGACACTGCTGCTACATCAGCTCTGGAAACTTAAACAAGCTGTGCCTGCAGCATTCTCCCCAGTCATCTCTCTTAGTATATGTTTCTACTTTCTAATTTTAAACTTTAAGCTGTCTGCTGAAGAATGACTCATAGAAAGGATGGGTGACTTAGTATGGAGGAAATTAGAAGTCCAGTCATAGTTAACCCAGACTTCTGACCCTGAGCCTGAGTCACACTAATTGTATGTGCTGTAACCCCCCACACATAAAAACATGCACAAAATCAAACAATTACTTTTTTTAAAGTGTCTGGACTTTCATGAAGGTCTGACTCTGGCTTGGTCTGGAACTGAAAAAGGAGACAAAAGAAGAAAAGGCTCTTCATGCAGTTTTTTCCAGTCCCGTTTAAAGAAAAAAACTGCACAAAAATCCTGGCCTTGCCATAGCAGCAACATTGTGCTTGGCTTATTGGGCTACTCAGGAGTCCAAAGCCTATTAAGTGTGTTTGGGATTCTCAGCTGATATGACAGGAACCAGGCTTCTCACTTCAAAAAGCACTGTCACAGTTCATCTCAGTCACTGGCATTCTCAGAAAAAAAGAGGGCAAAAGCTACAAGGGTTTCAGGGATGAAGTGGCTTTCTGCCTTAAATTTTTTTTTTCTAAATCAAGAAAGGTTATGAGCAAAACTCTTACCCCATATTAAGTTTCAATGTGCTTTTAAAATCAGATAAAAAGCTGCTTTCCCCAATTTTAGGAAGGGAAAACTGGAGGAAGCTATGGAAAGGAGATGCTTGCAAAAGGTCACAAACAGAGCAATGCTAAAAATAAGAGCTTCTACCTGTTGTAGGCTACCCAGCAATGCTCTGTCCACTTTGAAACACTGGCCTCCCATTTTCCAGGGAATATCCAAAGAAATTGTACCTTTAAGATGAATCTTTCTGATTTAGCAATAAAAGAAGACATCAAAATTCTTCGTCTTACTGTTCTTTTACTTAAAACTCCCTATCATCTGCTAATTTGGACCTACGTGCTGAGAGACAGAACCTCTGATCTTCTGATCATTTAAGGGTAAAACTTGGATGATGTATTTTTTAAATTTACTTCTCTCTGCTTAAATCTGAACATAAAGATAATTTTCTGTTGGTGAGGCAAACAAGGAAATATACAGGAGATTAAAGACTCCACAGTTATAGCTGCTGGAACAACTCCAGCACTCAGAATTTTCTTGGGTTTAGTCTTTTTTCCCACAACTTTAACTTTCCATCTGAGGAAAACTGTACAAATGTCCCTAAATACAACAATTAAAAAGAGAAAGAAAATTGTCTGCAATATCCCGGAAAGACTGGGAAAATTAGATTGGAAATTGTGTCTTTCACAGTGTGCAGGGATCTTCCCAGCTAAAAAGTCAGCTAGTGGAAGGTTGCATCTGGCTGACTGAGACAGTTACATAACTCTGTTCTCAGAAATGTTCCTCCTCTCCTCTCCCCTCCCTTAACATGTACACACAGTCACCATCTCCTCTTCACATAATCTTTTTCAAAAGATTAGAGAGGAAGTTGGGGTCCTTCAGAGGCTCTCAGGATGCATCCTTGATGAGAGGCAGGCTCCCTCAGACCTTTCTCAGCAGTGCTGCACTTTGTAACTCTGAATAAGTGACATTAAAGACAGGTCTGAGGAAGGAAGGTCAGACCCCAGGATGGGAGAGGCAAGTGGAGATGCTCCTGTTTCTCGAAGAGATAACATATCCATTGCTTCTCAGACTTGCTTTTTTAATATCTGCCTGCAGCAGCACAATTGTACCCAGGGCCTCCTTTGCAGTAACAACAGTGAGGAAAGATGTGGTTTATTACTGTTAAGATGCAAATGTCATTAATCAGTTACCATACAGCTGGGCCTCCTGGAATCAGTGACTGCTCTCAGCCCACATCCAACACTTCCTGGGTCAGCCTAAGGCAACAGTCCTCCTGCATGGTCCCAACACTATTTCTTTTGTCTTTACTTCAGTTGCAGCAGTTGCAGAGAGCACTTCACAGGCTGGGCCACGAAGCAGCACTACCTTCAATTTTCCTCCCTGACAAGGAAGACTGCAAGTCCATTAACACTGTAATGTAGAGGCAGTTTAAAAAGAAAAGTGATCTTTTGAATCTTAGAACAGGGCCAAACTGGTTTGCTTTTAGGAAGGAGCAAACCCTCAGCAAAGTCCCAAGAAAACGTGTGTCTCTGCCACCCCTGACTTCTGAATTCATCCAGAATCAAAAGTAATTTTTCTGTTTTCATATCCAACCTAGAATAAAATTACCAGTCTATTGTCTGCTACCCTTTTGTCGGGGTTAACGGTAAAAGAACCAGAAAGACAGAAAAATCATGAGGTTACCCTCTCCATATACTTTAAATCTAACAATCTGTCCACCTTTCACTCATTGTGACAGTGGGTCTCCTTCTCTTTGAAAACTGTTTCCATCAGTGGAGCCCTGAATTTTATTTTATGCTGCTGTAAATCAGGGTAGAACTGTTATGATAAATTTGAGACCTGGCCTAAGATAGATCTATTCCATAGACACAGTCATTTATTCAATTACACGAGCTCTACTTCTTTGGATGATTTTCTGGGAACAGGAGAGCATGGATTTGGAGGAAGTTCCATTTCTAAAAAGCCCAAATCCCTAGGGATCAGATATTCATAAGACTGCAACCACTATATGTTTAAACAAAAGGAACATCTTCTGCCCACAGTGAAATGTGTTGATGGCTCAGTCTCACCAAATGAGGTATTTGAACTGTGGTTTAAAGTGAACCACTTCTACAGCACTCAGAAAACAGTAGTCCAGTTTTCTACATCTATAAAAAAGGGGCTTGTAGTGAACTGGACTATTTTCTGGAAGTGAAAGTCTGGTGAATACTTTTGTGGCTGTTTGCTCAGAAAAGGTTTTGCCTGTGAGAGTTAAAGCAGTCATCCCGAAAACGCTGAATTCTTTCGTCCCATTTATTAGCATTCCAGTCAGCAAAACTGCAGACTAGTCATACCCTACTAGTCAGACTACCTGAACACAGAGCAAATAGTTCATGACAAACTTCCAAATCTGAAATGAAGTGACTCACAATAACTGAACAAACTGAATAGCTGGCTATTCATAAATTACTTACAAAAAGAACAAAGGTTAACTTTTGGAAAGTCATTTAGTACTCATAGTTGGCCATGACCTCTTTTTTTGCCTTTTAAAATAACAAGAGTGATCAAAAAAGCAAAACAAGCCTTGAAAGACAAGCAACCTAATCTCAGAGAGATGAATCTTTAGATCATGCATGAAACACCATTGCTGGCTCGGCACGGCAATTACTTTGTGCAGTTCTGTGAGAGGTGGAAGCTGTGAGCCAAAGGAAAGAAACGAGGCCAGAACCAGCACCAACTTGCCACTAGCAGTAAAAAATGTAAAGAGGCTGCTTTAACTAGGCATTTCCAAATCCACAGGGGTCTCTCCCTGCCAATTACTCCAGCTTTCTTACTCCTATTCTACCTGGCTCTGTAGAGGTCTTTATGGCATACTCATCTGGGCATCTGAGAGGTTTTTATTAGTGCAGCAAACAAAGTGTCTAATGCCTCTCACTTGTAATCTTTCCCTTCATCTATCCTTTCTTCCAGAGAGACAGTATGTGTGAATTGAGTATTTGAGACACTCTAGAGCATGATTCATTATTCCAGCTGAGTACTACATAACTATCTTTCTCCTCATGTCTTGCATGTTTTTCTGATGTTTTGCCACCAGTGTGGCCTTTCTTATTTCATCTGAACCTGGCCTGGGATTCTGAAGAATTATGGGTGAAAAATGGTGTAACAGTCCTCCTCTTTTTATAGGGAGTGATTTTTCAGATTGGAACTATATCGTGAAGGCAAAACATTTGTGATACACACAATACTGTACCTAAACTGCACACGCATGTGCATCCCTGCCCAAGGATGCTCTGTACCTACCTGGGGCTGTGAGGGGAGACACCATGAAAGATCTAGGCCATTGTGGGGATGGGATTTCACCACAAGTTTTGTAAGGGTCACCTGTCTTACTGCTACAGATACACCCATGATCAGTGAAGCAAATGATTCTGTCTGTCAGCTGTTAGCACTCTCAGAGCTAGCAAAAATAAACACATCCAAAACACTGTCATCTTTTGATTTCCTTTCACATATGCCTTAATAGCCTATGCCTTTGGAGTTAGTTTTAAATCAAAATATTGAATGGATTTTAATTATGCATTTCTTTCTCCTTCCACAGAATATAGCATTAAAAAGAACTTAATGGGCATAATATATCTATAGATATATGTATAAAGAGATATATAGATATTTAGCAAGGCTTAGCTTTGTTCTTCTCTGCTTTCATAACATGGAATCATGGAAATTCAGCTCCCATCCCATTCAGTTTGATTCGTCTCTGGGAATGGCATTGCATTTATCTATCCAACACTTCACACTTTTTGGTGTAGAGGAGATGGATTTTATCTACACATTCACTTGACCAAGTGAGATTGCACACCACCTCATTTAGGTGGTTAGCAATAGCTAACCTTCCCTCAGACTTGCTAGCTATTAGATAGCAATAGCTATTCCTTCCATGAATCCTTAGCAGATCCAGTGAATTGTGCAGTGTCAATGCACCGGATTCAGCGTATTCCTGGCCTAGGCTGATGAAGTATGAGGGTGATTATGAATAAATCTAAAGTCTTATAATGTAAACCATCTTCACAACCAATGTCAGATCAAACCCCATTGAAATTCAACAGCCAAAGTAAAGTGATTCAGTTTTTTGATCCCAGACAGTTTGTTGACTGCAACATCTAACCTCTAAAATGTCTCTTAGATGTGGCCTGCTAGCAAAGCCATTTCTAAAGTGATGAGATTGAATCCTGACAGATTAAGAAATCTCAGTATTTTACCATGAGCAACACCTGGATTTGTGAAAGACACTTCACATAAAATAAAACAATAAATCTTTCTTAACTCTGCTCTTCAGACCACCGAGAACTAAGCTATGATGAGCAGCATGGGTACTGTTCAGGTAAAAGAGGAAATTTCACATGTTGTTTCTTATAGAGGACACAACAAAAACAGGATTCCATTCACACCAATTACCTGACCAAACCTTTTATTAATTAGAACCCAGATAGCAAGGTACAGGTTTACTCAATGCCCCAAGAGATTTTACCTTAGGATACTCAAGTGGAGGATGGGAATTAAAAACTTCCCTTAATTGTTCTGCATGTCTCTAATGAACATTACAGCCTCATAGATTTTTGGCAACACATACTGCTGGGGTATTATTTTAAACTTTGATTCCTAAATCAAACAGCCTACCGTTTCAAAGCAATTTTGTTCTCTATCCTAAGTATTAGCTCAAGCACTAACAAAGCAGACCACGGAAGACTGTGACAGAGACGGCGTGTGGGCAGCGCTTTGCTAATTTGACCTCTCTTCACAGAAATGAGAGGAAACTGTGATCTGAAGCTGACATTTCCTTAGAACATCGCCCAGCTTTCCTAACACTGGGACCACAACTCACTGATAACAGGGCTTTGAAGTATCTGGAGCAGAGCCAGGAAACATTGGAAGTATTCTTCAGAGAATATCTGTTTCAGATTACCCCAATTTATAGTAAGCCACACATGCTAACTTTAGCATTTCTTCTGCTTTAAAGCTTTTCGTCTTCTGGATGATTGATCTTGAACCTTTTCCTTTGGCTCAGTACACTAACGTTTCTTGTCCAAACACTGCATTCCTACTCGGCATCCAATTTCTTCCCCACCGTGTGTCACTAGGTTCACTTATCTTTCTCATCCTCTGACCCACATTAACTTTTGCAAATACGTGATTTTGCTGGAGTTCAAGCAGAACCAGTGACAAACATTGCAGTGAATGTGGCTAAGCAATTGCTTGCTGTGGTTTCTTTATTTTGTTCATTCCCACCTGCAATACTCTCTTCCAGTGCTACACTTCCCCTTCTCTCCATCAGAGGCAGCAGAAGGATAACCCACAGGCAGGAGTTTGGTTTTCCTAGTCCCGTTTGAATTCAGTTCGAGTTGTACATCCAGCTTTCACAACATGTAATGCAAAACAGTAGGGGCACCTCTGTAGGGCAAACCACTTGTTGCTGAGGATCTGACATCCACAGTTTCCTCATGCTGATCTAGCCTGACCCCAGGTACTGAGTGTTCATTTACAGCCACATGGTTTTATGTGCACATCTTCCAGTTTGGTTTCCTACAATAAGAAACCAGACCATGAGCACCACAACTTTGTGCTGCTGCAAATCAAAGTTCAGTAAGAGGTGATGGCTGGTAACTTTCTTCTGATCCAGACTCTAAGACCAGTAACAAAGCACCACTTGATTCTTTAGAACTATTGGCTGAACAGGGTGCCAGAGTAATCATTCTGAACAGTGAAACTCAGAGCAGTCACAGCAAGGGGTGGGTCTGATGGCATCCCTCACTCATCTGGCCACTGTAGAATGTCTGTGGCTCCGGCTGAGCACCTCTGAAAGTAAACATGATGCATTGCCTGCTCTTCACTCCTACCATGGAGCTGCTAGCAAGCCTGACTCTCACTGCCCAGCCATGATTTCCAAGGCATGAATGCTGATAGCCAAACAGAGCCCATTTGATAAGTCTGTCACACAATCAATGCCAGTATGGTTTAACATCTAACCCATGGTGTGAAAGAGTCTATAACCTGCTATGAAGTTCTGATACAATCTTTTCCCTCTTCCCCAGCTGGAACTTAACATCAATCAATGTGAGGCAGAGCAAGAAAAGTGGATAGCAGTCTCTTCTACCATCAGGCGCTTGTCTTAGAAAAACAGTCAGCTTTCATGCAAATTCTTAGTTTCAACACATCACATAAAAACAATGACAGGAGTAATCCATATAAAAAGCTCCCTTCGTTGTCAAGTACAACAAAAAAAGTCTGCTTTCTAATAAGAAGAAAATATTTCCTTTTATCACTATTGCAAATAATGCTTTGAAATCTAAACAAACTCAAAATTATGAGTTGGGCTTCCAGACTTTTACATTTGGTATTGTTGGGTTTAGGCCTGTCATCTACTGACTTTGATAATTCACTCAGTCAGTAGTAGCATAAAGAGATTAACTGGAATGGTAGGAAGACCAGCTCATTCAGTGGTGAGGGAGGGACTATACACATGGCAGGTAGTTGCTTGTTGATCTTCCTCACAAGCCATGAAGGAAACACGGACAAATAAAATCACTCATCCATTTGTGCATCCCTCTAACACCAAGGCTTGTGTACACTGCAGTCAGGAACTGCAGTAGGCTGGCCACTGCCTGATGCTCTCTGGAAATCTGGCATCTGTCTGGAAATCTACAAGAACCCTTCAAAAGGAGAAGACCTACATACAGTATTGGGGAAAAGAATGGCAAAACAAAGCAAAACCAAACCAAAAACACCTAACAAAAATGTCCAGAGAGCTCCAATGAAATCTGAGCTCTGCCACTAAGCAAAAGACAGCCTCACATAATTCCCTGAACTAGGGCTAATTCCCCATATTCCCTACCCTTCAGCCATCTCATTCTTATATAAAGTACTGTTCCTACTGTTTGGGGGAACTTTCTTTGTAAAAAGTTACTTCTGTACCTGAATACAGATATTCACCCAAGTGCATAATGCCAGTGAACATTGGGAAAGCACAGCTTCCCTGCTATTATCATGTTTTCATCTCATTCTCTTCTTCTTTGGACTATGATTTCACAAGACACTGCCTCCTGAAATTTCTGAGTTTCCTTTAGTGTCACGAGAACAGCCAAAAAAGTAATAATTTTGAAAAAGACAAAAATTAAGTGAATCCATTTTCCATACTGAAACAACATTTTGAGATCAAATTTACCTACATTTATTTTCAGTGAAAGAATGTCTGTCTTGATGCGTTTTATTTTGAATGGAATAAATATCTAATTACAAAAATGTGATGGATGAGAACTGACCTCACCAAAAAAATTGCAAGCCTTTCATTTCCAGTTGACCTGACACAATGTTTTTTCCTTCCATTTTTCGGTTCAAATGTAATTGTTCAGACAGTCATTTGGCAGAAGGCTTTACCATTTTTAAAGAAAAAAATTCACTTGGCTATCAAAAGCAGTTGTGGAGACAAACACTCCTCTTGGGACAGACACCCACTGAGACAAGAGGTACCTAACAATCACAAAATGCACTCTCTAGGGTGACCTAAAAAGTTCAGAAAAAGGAACAGACTGTCCTTCTTCTTGATTTTGATTGCCATCAACTACATTTTCCCAATTTTATCAATTGCAGCACCTGAAAAGTTGTAATTAATGACAATCAGACACTGCTATTAGATTACAGTTAAAATGACAGTTTGGCACTGAGACACACTTTCAGGACTTCCTGTTCAAATTGCCTAAATGAAGGTGCTAGAGAAGAAATGGAAGGCTCCAGGAAACTGGCATGTGACCACTTGATCCCGGTGGTCTTGCTTCACTGTGTGTGTGGAACTGGATAATTTCAGTGCATTACAGTCAGGGAAATTGTACTCTAACTTACAACCCAGAATTAAACTAGCTTCTAAATTGCAAAAGCACATTACTAATGATGACAAGTTTCCTGCTCTGCACTTAACCCACTCTTTTCAGAAGCTACCATCCAGCCTAGGAGTATGTCATACACTCCCCAAGTACCATGATCCAGTCAAGGCAGAGAGCAGCAGTTTCACAAAGTCATGCAAAGGTTGCACGTGGAGGGTGAAAACAGAGTTGAGTTCTCCTGTGTCCCACTAAAGAGCTTTGACAGCAGACCATCGTCTCTCACTGATGTCAACCTCTGTAATAAATGATGTCTCCTTGGTGGGGAACTGCCCAATCTGACATCATTAGCAGATCTGGAATTGCTAAAAGGTTTAGGGCTTCAGCATGTTTTGCTTTTAATTGAGCATGAAGCTGACTTGGCAATAATACCAAAAAGAGCCTTACACCCAAATAAAATCTGTTTGGATTGGCTGGTCTTCATTAAGTGATTCAGAACAACAAAGCTGCACCTTCTTTCTTCATGTCTTCACAGTTGTCAGGACTAAATATTGCGGGCTGCACGTCTTCGAATGAGATTGATTGCACAACCTTTGTGAAAGTGCAAAGCGTTTGAAATGCATCTTGTGTGGGAAGAAAACAAATGGATCAGCCCTCCTCCCCTTTGAATCTATTTGGATCATTATAAAAACAGATAAACTGCTGAGTAGGAGACATAAGTAGGGTCATTCTTGCAGGGAAGTGTGCTTATGTCATGTTCACCCTGGGTAAAACTAATATATCCTCATATGGCTTTGGAAAGATTTCTTCTTGGTTCCTGAAATGAACAGTTGACAGTCCACGAGAGCAATCTTTAGAAATAAAAACACATTTTTACATTTAGGAAAATAACACATCAATCCCCGAATTTAAAATCATCTTTAATATACCCATGTTTCCAGTGATCCTTTTTCTTGCTAGAGCATGCCACTCTCAATAACACATGTTTTTGGAGATCAGAATTCTACAAATACTGAAAGATGTTTCCCCATTCCCACCTGACTCCTGGTTCTCCAGCTCTTGAAGGCATTCCCCATGCTCCATAAGCCACATGCTTCAATTCCCAGGATGCATATTATCCATAATTGGTTTAATCCCTCAGCATTGGGAACTGTAACTGTAGAATAAAATAAATGGGTTGTGTCTGCTGCTTGTTCCCCTCAAAACTTTGATACGTGCATTTTACACAGATGACAAAGACATTTCTATTGTAGAACCATCAGATTTATCCAGCAAGAGCCCAGTCCTGCCACATGGTAGTTTCAATGCTCATTTCAGCAGGAGCAAGATTCCAGTCTGCAACTGTTTGTCTAATGGAGCATTTTAACAGAGGTGTCAAGCTCATCTCTGAGGTGCCTTCAAAAGGAGTACTTTGCCCCATGAGAATTCTTGTTGACATCTCTAAACAAACTTCAGCAACAATGTGGCCCTGCAATCAGCCACACCAACCAGCTGAGAGGAGAGAAGGGGAGCTCTGCCAAAAAAAAAGTATAAAAAACCGAAGTAGAGTATTTTTTTAGCCAGATCATCTTGCCGCGTGATTGCTGTTGCCAAAGCAAGGGAAGGGTGTGAGCACACTGGCAAGAGTGGAATAGTCACTTCTCTTACAGCTTGAAGTCAGCTCAACCTTGCTGGGTCATCAGCATCTTTCAGATGTACTGGGCCACGTCCTTTGCTGATAAGTCAACAAAGTTAGGTCATCACTAGAGAGGTCTGGACTTACACCAGCTAACAGTTTATCCTATTATAGCCAGTCTCCCCCTGAAGCTGAATATATTAGGTAGTTCTCCAACAAAAATGAAATATATCCTCAACCACCAGTCACTCCTGTATTCACAGAGGGTAAAGCAAGAAGATATATTTTGCATCACGTGCCTGACAAGGCAAAACACATCGTGCTTATCTGTTCATCAGCCTACAGCTGTGATTCAGCTGCAATTATGACTCTTCCCCTGAAATAGCAATTTCATCTATCATTGTTATCATTATTATTACTGCACTATTTTTTAAAATGGCAAATAGCATCTATCTTTGTGGAATGTAGGAAGGATGTTTTACTTTTGATATTAAAAAGTTCTTTTGCAAAGTAAACATTGGCTGAACCTCAGAGTTGGTATACTGTTTAGGAATGCAGCCTTGCACAAAGCCAGAGGCTTTTCAGGGTGTTAAAAGAAACCTCAGGCATTGAAGTCATCCCCAGGAATCAGATGAAAACAATGTGTACACGTGTCAAAATACCAACTTCAACTGTGTGAATATGTCAACATGATTTGAGCTGGTAGGAAGGCAGGGACTGTTTGGAACAATAAAAAGTACTGTTTGTAACACTGTTTTCTAAGATGGCTTAAGTGTGTTAAAAAAAAATAACTTGAAAAGGTAACACAGAAAAAACAAGACAAAAAGAAAGCTGAAGTAGAACTTCAGAATGAGTCCCTACTGCTGCTCTTTCAAACAAGGCTAATAATTATAAGCACACACAAAAAGTCTGGAATGTCATATGCTCTGCTTATTTTTAATTAAGACTTCAGTGTTATCCTCCTTTTCACTTCGTTCCCATATCCTTTGTTTACAAGTTGGAAAGTCTCACCAGCTGTCCCTAGCTGGTCTTAGAGCAGATCTTGTGGAGGAGAAGTGATCTGCTTATAGGACACAATCTTTACACTATAAAATCTCCAGATCTAAGCAATGTTTTTTCTTTCCACAACGTAGCCACTCTCTCCTGTGTTACGGGAGACTGTTCTCTCCTTACACAATACGGAACAGTGGCAAAACCTAGCTCTGTCCTGGCAGGTCCCTGTACTGTCATGTCCGTCTGGTGCTCCAAGACTGTGTGTCTGGACTCCGTCCTGTTGTTCAAGAGCTGGAGAGGGAATAGAGAAGCTGGAGAGGAAGAGGAGCTAACAGCACTGACACAGTTTCAAGCCTCTTGGCATAACTTGGCAACTCACCTAGAAAAGCCAGAAGATATGAACAGATGGAAATAGAAGCTCCTCATGAAAGGGCAATCTGTTAAGACTCCAGAGGGGCAATATCAGCAGTAGAGCCAGGCAGAAAGTGGGAAGGAAAGACATAGGAGACAGTTTTTCAATAAAATCATCAGGACCAAGAAGTATTTTGATTCTGAGTTACTGTGCCAGCCCATTAAGGGCCATAGAGTCATAGCTGTCCATCCTCCTCCAGGACAGAGTTTAAGCCAGACTTTATCTTGCCATGATGTTCTTTGGTGTCCACCTCTCAGAGGTGATGTTGGCAGTCCCAGGGCATTTTCATCAATGCTTGTCTTGATGAGATATCCCAGGTCAGAGGAGCCATTTCCAGACAATAACGTGGTATTTTCTTGCACATACGAACAAAACCACATTTCTGCCTCATATTTCTAATAAGACTGAGCAGTAATGATGATTCAAAGCTGAAATTCATTATTTAATTGGAGACTGAGCCTCTCAGACTGATAACAGTAACATGAATAAGATATATCTGACAATGCTTTCTGGCTGGCAAGGGAAGGATAGACAATTTTTTTGAGCCTCTCATTTGCACGGTGGTATAATGTGGTGATGAAAGGCTAGAATTTGTCTGTGTAAGTGAAAGGTAAAATGCAAGATAGTGCCACACCCAACCTTCAGTGAAAAGGCAGAAGGAAGTCTATCTGCACAGATGCAGTAATGAAATGGCTCAGTAGTCAATTAAAAAGAAAATTTAAAAAGCAGACATTTGCGGTTAGGAGATCAGATGGGAAAATTAGACAGATGTGAATAATCCTGTCTTGCTTGAGCAGTGAGTTGCAGAGCAGGTAAAATTAGTTAGGTAAGATGCTTAACACAAAGAAGCAAAGCTTGAAAAGAAAAACTATCACAGATTCACCAAGAGCTACATATTATTGAGACTCAGCATGGTTGCAGTGATTTGGAAAGTGAGAAATCATTTGGAATGGGATTGAATAAAGACCTCTACAACCACCTCTCCTGGGGCAATTAGGCTAATTCCACAGGATCTTTTGTTTGGGCCTGCCAAACTTTACAAACTCTCATTGCAGATTCCCTAAAATACGAAATGTAACTCCTAAAGTGCTGTGAAGGTGTCAAACAGAGCCTGCTGTGATTAGAACTGTATGACAAGTCACATGAAAACTTTCTGCTTCAGCAACATAACCAGCAGAACATGCAGCCATCATGGGTTTCACATTTCATGCTTCTCACTGAAATTAGGTAACACTGGAAGAAGAAAACTAACAGAAAACCAGATTTTCTGATGATCCTCATGGCAAGAGTTGTTCAAAGGATTTTGTCAAATCCAGTTTACCAAAGGATTTTTAGAGCAGAATTCTTTGCACTGAGCACCAGTGAAGGACTTCTGGCTTCCTTATGTTTGATTCTCCCCAGAACAAAAAGCCCTGGAAGTCCCCCAAGGCACTCAGACTTCTCATTCCTGCAAGGCAGCCTGACAGTCAGTATAGGATGGAATAGGATGGAATTACACAAAGTTGAGGTAAGCACTTTTTGTCACAGTTTTTTCTGCTCATTCTTCCTTTTTTGTGACTCTGACCGTATAGTCAGTCTCTGCAAATTTTAAAGGAAGTAAATCAAATGTTGGACTTGTGCCTCCTCTGCAAAAAGTCATGAACATTCACCTGCTTTAATGCACACTCTTAATAAAAAGTTTTTTGGTAAAATGAGTAAGAGGAATCTGAAATAACTTATGAAATGTGTAAGTAACATCTATAGATGGCATAGGTATAGTTACAATCACAAAAATATCCAAATTCTAGAATCTCAGTTCAGAAGGGCAGGGGGAATTGTACGCAGCATTAAAGAAGACAAAATCTACAATGTTTCTGTGAGACAAAACATCCAACAAAAAAAAGCACTAAAATCAGGTTCACTAAAATATCCTGTTTTGAAAGCTAAAATATGTAATTATATTTTAATTTTAAATATATTTTAATTTGCCTGTATACATGTATTTTCTTTCAGAGGGAGAGATTAATTCTTTTTTAAATGCAAGAAGCCCAATACATAAATCAAATTTTACTCAAAAAAAAAAAAAGACCAAAATAAAAATGTGTGTCCAGATAAGGAAATGTCTTTCAACCTTACTGAAGCAGAACAGTTTGTTATTATAATTATTATTCCTTTTAATGAAACTTCACTGAAACAAATTCTAAAATTCTACTGGAAATTTTTCAATACCTTCTGCCTAATCAGAGATCCACAATTCCTTCTCTGCAAAGTAACCTTAACTTTACTTCAGAGCACTTTTAGACTTCAAGGGAGCAGGGAGTAATTCTCAGAGCAGCCTCCTGTCTGTCAGTGTCTTTAGCACAGGTTGGCACGGCGGCAGATTGTGGCACTTTTTCATCTAGCAGCTATTTCGTGCAGCACATTTGTTATTTTTTGCTGCCAAGGAGGCAATCTGCTTTTCATTTCCTCTGAAGAAGAGCATAATAATATGAGTAAAACATCAGATGTAATTAGGCAAAAAGGCTGAGTGCCTGACTGAGCAGAGAAATGGAACTGTCCTGGGTATGAAAAATAGCCACACACCTGAGAAAGCAGCAAGAGAAAGGAGGAAAGTGCTAGCTGCCCAGCTGGAGCATGCAGAGGCTACCATGTGTTATCCTTTCCTTATGCAAGTGGGGTATTTCCTAGGGATTGTGCAAACTAATCAAGTGTCTTCTTAAAACATGTGGAAAATGAAAAAATAGAATAATAAAATAAAATAAAAAGCCCACCCCCACACAGATCCTGCTATTTCCTTGCATTATGAACTAATATGTACCTACAGATGGAAAACCCGATTCCTGCACATTTATAGATTTGTACACAATCTGGACACAATTCTCCAGTGCTTTATGCCAATTACATGTGTGCCTGTGTCTGAAAAATGTCCTTTAACTTACAGAATGAGGAGTTTGCAAGAAGCCTTTTGCTGCTAATAGCAAATATAAATTGATTCATTACTGTTCACAAGAATTTAATGTTTTGGAATAAGAAAGCCTGAATTCTCATATTCCCCTGAGCCACAACAGTGAGCAGCACCACCTCATGCCTCATAGCCCGTGAGGTTATGGAGGGCTGGAGGACTCTCCTGGAAATGCAGGGACCCTTCAGAAAACAGCAGAGGAGTCAGCTATCAGGTAATTGAAGTTCCTGCTTCATCAAAGCTGGGCAAAGGACTTAAAAGTGCAGTCAGAGGTGCTACCAGTCGCCTCTTACTCCTGTCCTTCAAACAGTAAATACAGCATTGCTACAGCTAGTAACAGACCACAGCTTTCTACTAACTCTGCAAGCCTTATCTGGACTTGTCTCAGCTTGCCTAGAGCTTTTGTTTTAGGTTTATCCCCTTGTAAAAGTAATTTTTAATGACTGTGTGGCAATTGTTTCTTCTATTTTATTTCCTTATCTTTGGTTAATTATGTTGTACAGCCACTGTTTTTATGGAGTCAGCTGTAACAAGCCGCTCGTCTGTACTAATGAATGAAGTAGACTTATATCATGTAGAACAACAAAATAATTTAGGTGTAAAGGCAAGGTATGAGAGCAGAAGTCTTGAGAGTGAGGATGCAGGTCACAGTGGAGAGGAGTACAGGCATTGCATGATGAGAGAGGGCACGAGACAGCACTGGAGGCTCTGGGAATGCAACTGTCTCACTAATGAAAGAACTGCAGACACAAAGAATGTGTAAAACTGCTATTCAGGTGAATAAAGTGAACAAAAGCAAGTCGTTAATAGATGTAGACACTCCAAACATCAAATCTGGATTTAATGTGGAGGTGCAGCTTAATAAAAAACCCTCAAGTGTTAAAGCACACACTAAAAATACTCCCAAATGTACCCTAGAGTAAGAGGGAAAGACCTTCAACACCACTTTCATAGCCCTACTTGTTTAGGACTTAGGACACTGATGACACACTAACTCCTCTTCCAGACTGAAGCCAGTGAGCCAAAGGGCAGGGGAAGGTTGTGCATAACTGCAGAGGAAGGGTATGTGCAAAGGAGTGTGTATATAGCTTATTTAACTGCATCATTACTGAGGTATTTTCCAGAATTATACTCTATTTTCCTTTTCATTATTCATTAATTATACTGATAGCAATTCAGTTACACAAATAACATTTGACATTACAGACAAGGTGTGTTTTCTTTCTGCAGAACAAAAAACACAATTTTGAGTACAACACTACCTTTCACTCATGGATGATATTTATACAGGCCTTGGACCACCATGGATGTAAGAAAGAGCGTCATGTCCATCTGTGTTAGTGTATGACCAGGTTATAAATTCAGCACAGCCAGTGACAGAAAGATTGCTGGAATTTCTTACCAGCACAAGGGCATATCTGCATTTTGTTTTCTGGGCTGAACTAAGGTGAGTCTGCTTGTGCCCTCCAAGTCTGACAGCTCCAAAGGTGAAATCACACCTTCATGGTTAGCACAGCAGTGAACACAAGCCCTACTGAGAGCCAGCTTCAGACTACCCAGGTTTGGCACTGCCCTAACACAGCCACAGCACTCCCAGTTCACATCTGGCTGGTTCTGTCTGCCTGCAATCAACACAGATACATGCTTGAAGATACAGCCCAGAAATCCAAAACACTTGTGAAAACTTTTTGTAGTCCCCATTTCCTTTCTATTCTTTCTTTCTCTCTCTCCCTCTTTTTATCTCTTTCTGTTTTGATTTTCCATCAGATTTTTGGGTCTGGCTCCTCTCCAGGGCACACAGATGGTTTACTAGCAAGAACTCTGCCTAAAATTTCACTAGTGGCTTAGACAGGGACAATGTTAGTAAGAAATACTATGCAGAGATTTCTGTGACAAGATGGCCGAGGTTGATCATCCCAAAGCAGCACTGGAGATGAGTAAGAAGCATATCTCAGCCCACTACAACTCAGCACAACATGGTCCTCAAGTGGATTTCCCTCTTCATCAAATGCTCCTGTGCAGTGCAATGCCTATCAGCTACAAGAAGCAGTCAGATCTGGTGTTCACTTCAAAAACACATTAAATATGTTACCTGGATGAGAAATGGCTAGTGAACACTTTCAGCTGTAGCCAGAGAGGATGATGTTGCTCAGCAGTGCAAACCGATTCAATCTAATAATTGTCATAGCCGAGAGTTTCAGGAGATTTACAACGGTTCTGCAGTCTGGCTTTAGCCTTAAAAGTTAGGGTGGGGACTGTAAGGAATTGGCAGCTGATAACAGAAATGGAATGAAATCAAAATATCTATCCTTTGTTTATTCATCATCTTGAAATATTTATAATGGTCCAAGTAGCCCTCCACCCACCTCACACTTGAGCTTTTAAATGTGTGTCCAGATTCAAGACTGGCAACATCTTGAGTCCATCTCTGGATTAACCCAAACCCTTCTACTTTGACCATTAACAGATACTTTAACAAAATGAGACCAGAATCTAAGATAGCATCAGCTTTCTATTTACTGTCTAAATCCAAATTAATATTAGGTGTTACAAGACTAAAATAATCCCTAATGAACCTGAGAAATGGCATCCCGAATGAAGTCACGCAAGGCTTGACTGCAGCCAACAGCTCTCTGTTCTATATATATATATATACATATATATATAAAAATAAGTAAATACATACATAAAACAAATTTAGGGCCAACTGCCCTTAACAGAAAAATGTATATTAGAATACCTACCTAACTGGATTTTAAGACTCCCTCTGACTTAGGTTTAGCATTTCTCTCCACTCTAATTATTTTCTTTAAAAAGAACTGTACACATACAGTCCACATTAAAACCACGAATGTACATAATGCTCCTAGAGTTCACATCTGCTTTTTTTCTTTTTTTTTTTTTTGTTCTCTTTAAGGAGATGGCTGCCAGTAAAGAAGATTACATGTTGCCTTGAATTTTCCCAGAATATATCTCCTTGGATCCAGCAGTATGGTTCACCGTTTTGTACACATGGAGAGGGCAGCTGGAACATTTCAGATACAGATCTGAACCTCCCCAGAGTTAATTATTCACATTATTGTTTGCATCTTCAATCTGAGTTACCCAGCTCGTATTAAAGTCCTACATACTATGCACTAGTTTTGGTGCACCAATACCTTCTGGGAATTTCTGGCTGCAACTACTGCTTCACATCTACGTTCCCAGGCACGTTTTGATTTATGCAACTGGTAGTGAGATTGTGAACACATACATGGAAAAAAAAGCTTCTACCAGAAAAGCAGTTATTTAAACAATTAGCAGCACAGAGGAGACTAAGGATAACTCTTCTAAAACCCTTTAGCTGCAGTCTTTATTCTCCACTGCCTGCAGGCATCCCCTCCCTTTGGTGATCTGAAATTCCTAGTCCTGCAGACAGTTGTCTTGGTGTACTATTTTTGCTGAAACTGCAAGGCAGTTTATCAAAAGGTTTTTGAACGATGACACTTTCTCCCAGACCTGAAGCAACAGCTCACTCATTCCCTCCCATATCCTCCCTGCACTTGCTACAGAAGAACTGTGAGGTGTTTATGGTGATCTATTTGAGACTTTAACATTGGATGCTCTGGTTTCATGGTCTGACAACTGATTGATAAGTCCTCTTTTGTGGGCTGAGAATGACTGACCTTTTCCTCTGGGATTCCCATTACAGGGCAGCCCTGTGTCCTCTTTCTTGGCCAAGTGCCATGGGAAAGACAGCTTGCAAAGACAGCTCAAAGAATGATGTATGAATTAAAAAAAAAAAAAAAAGAGGAAGAAGAAGGCTTTGAAAATCATTCAGCATGACTGTGCACACATAGTTTAATATACATGAGTCTTTTTATCCTGTAAGGATTCTTTCTCACATCTCTCTGTTGACCTTGAATGTTAAGATGAGCCTCGCTTTAAGTAGGTTTCCCTGGACATGTCTGATCTCTAGGCACTTTATTAAAAGAATTATCTTCTGGGGTCAATTTCCAAACAAAATCTATCACACTCAAGACACGGATTTCCAACTTCACAAGCCATTAGTTAAGATGGAAAAAGAAATTGTGGCAACTACCATGGGCTTCCCTAAAAATTATGTGATCTTGTCAGTGCCTCAGAGGCCAGCAAGACAGTCACTGGGGAATAGCTAATGGGAGGATGAGAGGAAGGAAGAGCCAGCTGCTTAAGATGTGGGAAAGTCACTCATGCCCCCTGAGAAACTTCTTGGATTCCCTCTGAATTAATGAGGTGTTTTTCCTCCACTGGTTACTGCAAAGGTACGGTTTCATTAAGCAGTTGGTAGCTTACAGAGCTGCATTATCTACTTCACATCCATACCACACTTCACCCATAACTGTGCATAAGTCAAACTATGAAACTCCGAGCTTCCAGACAGGTCAGAGGGAAAAAAAACCCAAACAAAGAAAACCCCAAAAAACCCCACCAAACAAAACAAAACAACAACAATAACAACAAAATGCACACAGACCCCCAAACAAAAACAAACTAGTAACAGTAGAAAAGGTACAAGAAAGACTACTGAAAAAAAGCTACTGAAATACCTTGTGGTGGGGGAATAATGGAAATGGAAATAACACTGCAAAACTTGATGATGCAAAATATCCAGTCCAACTTCTGTACAAAAGAGGTGACTAAAGTTATTCAGACCTAAAATTTTCAGGCTGGACACAGGCTCCCAAAGCATTTTTTTTATATCTAGTCATTAAACACTTTCTATGAAAAGCAGTTTCTCAAAATCCCTCGAAGTTGAGGACCCCCAAAACATTGTACAAATTAAGAATTTAAACATGCAGACACTTTTCAATCTCTGTTTGCACATTTCTTTCACTGGATTTTTTGCATGGATTTCCATTGGGTTTATCCTGGACTTGTTATATTTGTATTATGTAGAAGTATTTCATTAGTTCTATGGCTTAGGACCTGTCACAACAAGGGAGAACAGGGGGAGGTCTGGGAAAGCATTGGGATACCCACTGCCTTGGAGGATTGTTCAGGAATCTGTCAGTGTATATTTTGTTAAACATTCAAAAGAGATGGGCACAGATGGAGGGAGATTTTTTTCTCTCTTACGCGTTAACCAAATACTTCCCCAGACACAGCAAGATGCTCATCATACTGTTCCTGATGAAACACATGCAAGTGCAGTGCCCATATTATTTACAAGTTCAAGCACCTAGGGAAGTCTGCAGAATGGAGGCCTGGAGCTAGAAACATTAATTTATCTTGTTACTTTACTGTCCAAATCTAACACCATTCAGAGGACATGAGGAGGTATGTTTGCTATCTGCTGGCCATGATCAACAGAAACTCTTTTTTGGCATAAATACTGAGAAGATACTAAGAGGAGGAATCATAAATATGAAACATCCCGTGGTGTCATTGTCACAATCCATATTGGGTTCAGTTGTAGGGTGGGCAGACTTCTATTAGAGATGAGTCAATTCTGGGGCCTGTCAAAATAGCTCAAAAGGTCTGCTGAGCTTGCTACTGCTTTTGAGCAAACCTAGAAGATTTGCCAAGAAAAAATTTCACAGGATAAAATCATATTAAATCCCACGGTGTGGGCCTGAAAACAAAGAAAATGCAGCCATATCAGATTATTTGAATTTTATGCATAAGTGGATAATCTGATGCTGTACATTATCAGTTGTAGAAACACTTAAATCTTCTTTTACCTCTTATGATTTTAGGTAGAAATGAGTTTGTTTAAATTTAGATTTAAATTTTTACCAAGTGCAAGGGTTTGATATACCTTCTAGAAAGATCATGACAAGGCACAGATCTGAACTACCTGGAAGTCCTTACTCAGCTGTAGATGAAAAAACAGATATCAAATCCAGCTATTTCAGTTGTCAGAGCACCAAGCTCAGAATCACAGGCATTTGTTTGAACTCCAGTCAATACTGGCTACCAAAGTGAATGATAGAGATATAATATAACACATTTTCTTTCTTCCATAATTCTTTCTGAAATTAGGGGTAAAAACACTTGTATGAGTTGAGTTTTGGATTTCCAGAAAGAGAGAATGAGTAGTATTACTGAACAAACAATAACCAATGTAACAAACACAAAATGACAACAGTGGAGGGGAAAGAGTGGAGAAATGGGTGCTTTAACTGATTGAATTAATTTAATTTTTTGAATCAATCAAAAAAGATTGAATTCTTTTTTGTTGGCTTTCTCCATGCAGAGACATTGACATCTCATATTTGTTATAGTGTTTGGCAATATCAATTTAAACCAAGACACTGCTTCATCTGACTGGCCTAGGATGTGAGCATAATGCTTTTTCCAGCAGGACTGACAATGTTATCAGAGTTTCAACAGGGGTAAGGGACAGTCTCAAGGATTTGATTGTGGTGTACACAGAGGAAGAAAAGAACCATCACTCACTGGTAAAGGACCCAAGCATACCTGATGAGCAGGGGTGCCTTTCACCAGCATCAAAGGCAATGGTGCAGCATGAAATTCAAACATCTGAAAAATCTAATGGCTGAAAATTAAAATAAGCTGTCAGTCTGCTAAAAATGATTTTTAATTCAAAATAAATCAGACTAACAGTTTACAGATGTTTGGAAAGAAAATGTTTAAGTTACTCACTTTCAAAGCTTGAGCCCTCTCTACCTTCAGTATTCCACTTACATTTGAATGGTTGCGGTGGCTTTCTGCCACTGCATGCTCCTTCCTGATGCACAGCACAAACCAGATGAGCCGGCAGGTCTTGTACTCACCCTTGACCTTGAAATCACAACATTTCTATTGCCTTCAGGGTTAAGCAGCAAAGATAGGGAGAGAAACCCAGGAGTTGATTATCCCTTAACAGAAAGAATTTATGAAGCCTATATCTACATCTATATGTATGTATATATATATATAAATTTAGTGGAATTGTGGAAATCTAAAGCAGTAAAATAGATCCTTTGAGAAAGAAGTAGTGCACACAGATCTTTTAGGATTTATGCTAGTACTTTCTAAAAGCACAAGTATTAGGCCCACCCATATTGACAAGCTAGAAAAGGAACCTCGAATTAAGTCTTTGAAGCTCACATGTCCAGTCTAATGCTTCCAGCTCTGAGGGAAGCTGTGTGGCTGGCAGCTAGCAGGAAGACAGGTCAGCCCCCATCGTTGTGTCACTGGCTTTGCCTCTGCTTCATCCGTTCAGCTAAACCTTAGGTGAGGAAGGGTATGGCTACCATGTCTTTCATCTAGTGGTATTTCCATTAATGTTGTCCAGTTTATACTGTTCTTGCTACTCAGTTAGGTCTTTCTTTACTTTCTTTCCTCCGTGATTGGAACTGATGGGAATTTTTTCAGTATTAAATTTTTTCTGCAAATATTTTGCCTCTCCAATTAAAATTAAAAGTGCATAAATATCATCATGCTAGTGTTGGTCTAGTGAAAATTTTTCTTCTACTGGTTCTACGATCTGGGAAAAGACAAAGAAGGGAAGGGGAGACTTTGATACAACCAGTTCATCGTGAAGGACATGAGTGCAGCTGAGAGAAGCAAGCCTCAGATGACTAATACTCAGTGCACTGACTTCTCCCTCGTGAACATATCTCTTTGGGTCTTTCTTCAAAAATGAACTTTGGAGCCTAAATCACTCTTGAAACATGTTCGAAATTACCCTGGACACATTTACAACATCAACAGTAAAACTGCAGAGAAAACTTCTAAATCAATCTCTTATGCATTTGTGCCACCTAGTGAACAAAACCCAGCTGAAATGCTTTTGTGAGAGGGAAGACAGACCTTGGTGCCCGCAGAAATGCTCGTTGGCTCTGAAGAGTGCTTTGATGGCTCACTGGGTTACTGCCTTTGTCCATCGCTGTTGGGCTGCCAGCTTCAAACCCTAGAAGGACTGCAAATGAATGTCACCTGACAAACAAGAGCCACCAAAAGCTCTTCTGTGTCACAGGGCAAAAATAGCTGGATCTCACTCTCATCCTCTCACAGTCCCATAAGTGACATTAGCAGTAAGTGTGTGCAACAGACTAATGAGCAACTCAGAGTCATTCTGGGTTCAGGTATATGGAGTGTAACACCCAAATTTAAACAACTGCTGTCTGCTGTTCTGCAAGGGGAACCTTAAATATTATTCAAATTAATATCTACTTGGACTGTAAAAACCATACTGGTGCTAACCTGGGACACAGTTTCCTATATAGCTCATTGCTATTTTGGGACCATAATACATTATGAAGACATAGCATTATTCATGGTAATAGCAGCCTTGAGGACCCAGCCAAAAACAGGGAAACTTGAGCATAGCTATGATTTACAGCCTAATCCAATAAGAGGGGGGAAAAGAAGAAATCCTCCTTTTACAGATGAGAGTGATGAAGTTGCATAGTCAGGCAGGACATGTTTATGCCGTATGTTTTAGGCCAGATCCAGGGTCTGGTGATGATAATGAGCTGGTGTCCGAGTGTATACAGGGTATTATTATAAGCATGTCTATGAGGTTCCCTTGTCTCTGGTGTCATGCTCCTGCATGGCTTCCAGGACTGCTCAGACAAGGGGCTAAGGAGGCTTGCAAAGGTCCAAAGCCTGCATAAGTCTCCTAAAATGTTAGTCGATTTTGGTTTAGTTGGTGTAATTTAAAGCTTTAGCTGTGGACCTTGTTTCCACATTCCAGGCCAAAATCCCTAACCAAGTGTTGTCTCAGTGTTTTGCTTTGAGCCAATATGTCTATTAAACAACAGCAATCAGATCCTATGAAGTATATTTGTTTATCAGTATTTCAAATGTAGCAACTATTCAAGCACTGACTTTCCCCGCAGAGAAACAGACTCAGTTGCAGGGCAGACGACAGCTCCACACGCTATAAAAGAGTGCCATCTAGTGCATACTGGGTGTTAGAATAAACAACCTTTTTTCCTAGTGGGAAAACATCCTGAAAGCAACTGCTGAACACGTATTCAACACAAAATTTCAGATTTCAATTGTCTGCAGAAGTTAGGTCTGGATATGCAAGTTAATTCTCTCTGTTCAACTTCTGAGTTCTTTCATTAATGGCTTACGCAGAGAAAACATTTTCCTTACAACAAATTCATAGCCATCCCCAAAATTAGGCATATATTTATTACAGCAATATTGTTTTCACAGCCTGTGTACCGAATTTTAAGGAAGAGTAAAGCAATCAAAGAAGAATCACTAGTGAGTCTCGAATAATGAGATTTGATTGCTCATAAAAACCTTCTGATTAGGCATCTATAAGAGCTAAACACCCAAATTTACAAACCACTGTTTTGCTTCTGGAAGCAACATTGCAATTAATTCAGAAATCCTAAAGATGCTGCTTATAGAACAGAAGACCATAAAAATAAAACCTGCCAGAGCAGCACCAGATGATCCTCAGCACACCTGAGAGCAAGCTCATACCAGAGAATTGAGTGGATTATTTTCCCCAAATTCTCCACATCTCTGCCATGATAGGACAAGCTTAGAGCTATGCAAGGTGAAGGAGATGGTCTGTTCCAAGAGTTTGATCTGTAGGAGTCTGCTGCATTGCAAAATTAAACCACTCTTTAAGTTGGACAATAGCCAAATTCCTGCCTATGGTACAAAATAGTTTGTGACAGTCACCAAAAAGGGAGGTATGTCCATGCCCCCATAGCTCTGTCACAGAATGGTCATTCTTCCTTAGTGCCCATAGGAAGCTTTCTGCATCTCCCTGCTCCTGGATGCCTCACCAGACCCTTCAGGACATTGTTACCACTGTAATATAAAAGGTGCTGGATGCCCTATAAGGAAGTACAACCTGTCCAAAAAGGAGAAAATACAAAGTTTGTCATTGCAACTGTTAAAAGCTGTATTATTTTTAGTCCCAGATATACATCAATATCTTCAGCCACACTTGTCTGAGATGTGATTTCAGCCATTTTCATGCGGTGTATTTGGCTTGCCAGAAGCATTACTATTCTAGAAGTGTACAGGCTGTAACACTGATAATTCAATAGGCAGATGTCTTCCTCTGAACCTGCAGTGATCCAGCTTATCCACATGCATGGGAAGGACCATGGTACCACTGAAAGTCTCTGCCACTGCACAAGATGCACAGTCTTGACTGTTTGCCCTGATTTAAGGATTCTGGGGCTGTTTCAGCTAGACCAGAAATGTCAGCTCAGGTGTCTTGGATTAAGTCCAGGTACATAATTGCATTCTTCCTGTCTACATTTCCCTTTTGCTTTTTGTTGGATAAACTATTCCTCATGCTGCAGTCTAAATTGTGTTTTGCTGCTCTGTATGCTAAAAAGCTGCCATATTCCACCACAAAGTTGGCTGTATTTAAAGGATGGATTAACTGTTCTTTATGTATGCAGTTTGGAACTGGATTGCAAGGTCCATTGTGTGTTTTAGGATCATTGTTATTTAAAATAGTGGTTTACCACTGGTATCTTCCCCTTATACTCAAGTCTCAAAAGCAGCATATGATAAATAGACCACTGCAGAGAGTGGGTTAATATCCACAATGAGCCAAAGTCAGTGTTTGGTTAGAGTCTGATTCCCGCGACGTTTTTCTGGAGGGGGCTGGGAGAGAAATGGCCTCTTTAGAATTAAGGAAAGAATAATCTACTTACATCATAGAAAGTTGGAATCACATCAAAGGCTGTGAAAGCTCAGAAATTGGCAGCTTGAGATCTGCTAAGAACTGAAATGAATTTATACCTTTTTTTAATAAAGCTGGAACAATGATTCAAACAACTTAATCCCTTAGCAATTTCACAACCTTTTGTTACTTTTCAGAAGTCCCTCTCTTGTCTTGGTGTGTCAAATCACCCATTTAAATCTTTTGCATATTTAGGACCAAATTGTGCTCTCCTAAGTGTTTGATGCTGTTGAGTTCAATGTGCTTGGGAGAGCTGCAGAGCTTGGCCTCTGGCCTTGACACAGAGGGGATGCCAAAGCGGGGCAGCATAGCCTGAGGACAGGACACAACTCTGTTCTCTGCATAGCTGTGCTCTGCTGGAGCCTTTGGGAGTAAGTAAATTAACCCTCATTTTTAAAATGGTAGTAACACCAACCTGCTTCCCAAGAGAGCTGAAAAGTGTAAGCACATCCATGTGACAAAGCCTGTCTGGTATCAATGTGCCACCACAGACTCACTGGCCTTTCTGAATCAATGCCTATATATATATATATATATATATATACATGACCTCTTCAGGCTGAAATTGTCTGTAGAGCAGACACACGATGACTGATGAGATATAGCATCTGAGTCCCTGTCTGAAGTGTAGGGCATGGTCTCCTTGATGCCAGAATAGACCTTCCGGCTGGATATGTGGGGCAAAAACTGCCCATGCCAAGCCCCAGTGGGGGAAAGGGCACTAAGGCACAGGCCTAGGAACCTTCAGCCCAAGAGGGGGGTAAATCCATGGCATCCCCTCTCCCAAAGGAGATACCTTTGGGTATCTCAGCACAGAGCATTAATAAACCAGATGTGATCCCAGTCCATTCCCCCTTTTGAAGATACCTCAGTGGATAGCCAAGAAGGTAAAACTCATGAGAGGAGGTAAAGGGAGCCTGATCCTGTAGTTAAGCAGCTCAGGTGCTCAGCTGCAAAGAGGATCACCTGGGCTGTTTCCTCCCTCTAGGGGCCTGTTGAGGTGTTGCTTTTTCCGCTGAAGATAAGGAAAGGAAATAACACAGGCAGCCCCAAATAACCCCTTTCAGATCAAAAGTTTGATGACTGCTTTAGGTTCTGGTTTCAAGTTCTTAACTGCAGGCCTGACAAAGCCAGGCCAGCTCCTGCTGGCACCGGTGTGCATTCCTTTCCCTGAAACCATGGGATGAAGCTTTATACATACAAGCACACACACACCTGTGTTGGTTTTCTGCAATGTTAATCCTGTTTGATCCATGCACGTTCTAGGTCTAAAGTTACTTTTGCACATTTCCTCTGTTGACAGCCACTTTTACTAACCAGCAGTATCCTGCTATCCCCCTGCAAGAGCTCAGGACTCCTGTGCTGCAAAAGTGACATCTTTGAACAGGGGGACTGCATCATTTGAGAGCCAGGAAAGGGGATAGAGAACATCCCAAGCAGCTCTTCTACAGGTAGGTGAGACAGAGATTGCGCACAGCTTCCACTGAGAATCATGACAGTACATGGAGGAAGATCAGCACCTGTGGAAGACCATGACCCCTAGATACCTCATCTGCTATTGATGAGCATCTTAAAAGATGGTGAAATAGATTAAAAATGTGCCAAGATCTCACAAGAGCCCTTGCTAATGCACTTCCTTCTGGTTTTAATATTTAGTGGAGCATGGGCTAGAACCTGGTTCTCCCAGGTCTCTCAATTGACAAGCATTAGTCCCCAGGTAATTTGGTCATTCGCTTTCAGGAAGCATTTAGAGCAAAAGCTTACTGGGTAAAATTTTCAGGTTTTTGTTCCAAAGCAATAGACCATGGTAGTGAATGAAGGTTTAGCCTCCTCTGGATTTAGATTCAAGGTCCTGGTGTGGCTGACACAGTCACATTCAGGTACAGACAGTAACTGCCCCGTAGCAATGTCAAGTAAGGGTGCTTTACAAGCACGATAATTACAGCAGTTAATTATTTACACAGTGTCATAGGTGTGCATAGCAATACATCGTTTAGACAAGTCCCTACCCCAAGGACCTTACAATCTAATCTGGACAGACATAATTAAAGAATGACCCATGGAAATAAAAGCAGAAGCGAGTCGAATTTGAGCTCATCTCCTATTTTGTCTGTGGGACATGCTGACCCCTGTGAGTAGCTCCTGTTGCCGGATTTGTTTGCCAGCGGCGCTCGGCAGCTCCCGCGGCCCGGCAGGACCGGCAGCGGCGTCTCTCCGTTCCTGAGGCTCTGCCGCCCTCCCGCGGCCGCTCGGGCTCGTCCTGCCGGCCTTGGCAGAGCTTCCAGCCCACCCTTCTCTTTGGGAATGTCATCTCGTGTCTGTATGCATGTGGCATCCTGCAGTCCCCGTGCTCAGTACTCTGCCAGCTGAGGTAGACCTTTCTCTTTGTGTCTCAGAAAAAGAAATATTTTCCCTCCAGAAAACATTTTGCTGCCTTTTCCTTCAGAGCATAAGCTGCTCATAGAATCATAGACTCATAGATTATCCTGAGCTGACAGGGACCCACAAGGATCACTGAAGTCCATCTCCCAGCATTGCCAATACGTTACGTGAACTCTGTCAGGCTTGGTGCTGTGACCACTTCCAGTGCCCAGTCACTTTCTGGGTGAAGAAGCTTTTCCTAATGTCTCATCTTAACCTCCCCTGACAGCTTCATGCCATTTTCTCAGGTCCTGTCACTAGTCCCCAGATCATGAAGAAATGAGGTAAAGTCCAGGCGATGACACTGTGTGGTTAATTATACATATGACACAAGGACAAACCAGCAGCCACAGCAGAACCATGAACTTCTGGAGCTCTTAGATACATTACAATCCAGCCTGGATCCTAAGGCAGAAAAGAAAATCTTGCAGCCTAGGTGCACTCTCTCCTGAAAGAAGGCTCTTCTGAATCCACACAATCGTCCTTGTATGAGCTGAACCAGAATGTTCCTCCTGCATCTGTTTGACTGTATCCTTTGATCATATACTTAGTTACAAATGCCAGCAACATCTTTTCGAAGAACTAACTCTGAAAAGCAGAAAAGCTGCATGAGTGAAGAACAGAAGCAGCCCTCAGCAAATGAGGAAAAAGACTTTGAAGGATTTTGGAAGATTTCTTAAGAAAATACGAAATAGCAGCAAGAAAAGTCACAGATTTAGTATTTTGCCAGGGAAATCTTCCCAGTTCCCCATAAGCACCCCTGACAAATTTTTTATGGCACCACAGATAATTCTTGCATGCAATTCCATGAAATAAACAAAAAAATTTACACAGTTTTACAGGGAACCAACAGGCCCTTTTTCCATGCATATGCCCAGGAAATGACAGTACAAAAATCTGGGCTATCCCAGTCACACAGCTCAAAGGAAGAGATCAGGGATGTCCCAGCCAGCTTAACAGCAAATGTTTATTGCATAAGAAAATTGTGGTGATGTAAATATTGTTGGGTTGCCAAGGAAATTGTAAAAAACTTCACACCCTCCATAAATGTGTACACATCTTTAGACAAAGACGTCTCTATGGCTCTGGGACAGAATGTGAGGGACATGCTGAGCCTTAAAATATGCTTGAAAATGGACAGTGTGATATTGGAAAAACCAGACAATCCATTAACCTTTTACATGTGTACATATACACATAGTCATATGTGGACAAAACCAGCAAACCAAATAAAATACTCAACACCTACATTTTAAATGGTCCTTATATGGACCATTAAAGCATATCCTATGCTTTAATTTTTTTTTCCACTTTTACTGAAGTATATTTTAAATATACTTTTAATAAAATGAAAAGCAAAATCACATCCTAAATAAATGTTATGGAAAAATGAAAGCATGAAGAAGATACAAATTGTTCCAAACTCAACACAAAAATATGAAGATACATTTCACTTGCTCAGAAAAAGAACACCATAGGAAATTTTTCACTTCTGAATCAACTCTGTCCATTTCTGTTTCACTTTTATTTTTATTTTCTTCTATTCCCTCACCTCAAAACTCTAAAGAAATATTTCATATATACACACACACTCTTACTGTACTCCTGACTTCTCTAAATTCCAACAGAAGAATCACCTACTAGAAAAGTTTTTTTTCCAGTCTCCAGAAGAAGCTTCCTTTTTTCCAGTCTCCAGAAGAAGCTTCCCACAGTCATCACCCTCCCATTACCAATTTATTACTTTTTCTCCCTCTCTTTTTAATTTGCACCATAGGATGTCATGCTTAACATTCAAAATTTATTCCTTATGGCTCATGTCAAATCTGTAGGTTTCTTTACCTATAGCACGGACAACAGGGATTGTGACAGTTGTTCTTCAGTACAAGAGCAGAGTAGATTATGCACTGGCAACTTATTTATTTTTTAAAATTTGGGGTTAGGGGTTAGGGTTAGGGTTTCAGGTTAGGGTTAGGGTTAGAGTTAGGGTTTGGGTTTGGGTTAAGATTAGGGTTAGGGTTAAGCTTCGGGTTAGGGTTAGGGTTAGGGTTAAGGTTAGGGGTTAGGGTTCGAGTTAAGATTCAGGTTAGGGTTAGGGTTAAGCTTCGGGTTAGGGTTTGGGTTAAGGTTAGGGTTAGGGTTTGGGTTAGGTTTGCGATTAAGGTTAGGGTTTTGGGTTAGGGTTTGTGTTTGGGTTTGCATTAGGGTTTAGGGTTGGGGGTAAGAGTTCGGGTTTTGGTTAGGGTGAGGGTTGGGGTTTGGTTTATGGTTATGATTTAGGGTTAGGGTTAGGGTTACGGTCAGGGTTAGTGTTAGGGTTTGGGTTAGGTTTAGGGTTAGGATTTGGTTTAGCATTAGAGTTCAGGTTCAGGTTAGGGTTCAGGTTATGGTTGGGTTTAGGGTTAGGATTAGTGTTAGGTTTAGGGCTAGGGTTAGGGCTTGGGTTGGGGTTATGTTTAGGGTTAGGGTTAGGGTTAGGGTTAGGGTTATGTGTAGTGTTATGTGTTATTGTTATGTTTACTGTTCGCAGTTAGGATTATGGTTAGGGTTAGTCTTATTGTTAGTGTTCGGTTTAGTCAGCGTGTAAAGTCAGCAAGTAAGTTCCTGTCATGACTCACCAAACTCAGCATTATTTCTCAGAATAAAAAGCCATGTTAATTCTCCAGTGTTTTACCATGCCTACCTTTCATGACTGAATCTCTAGATGGCAGTCAGTGAAATAAGTTCCCTCTCACTATAGAAATATTCAGAAGTGTATCTTCCAAACAATTCTCCTCATTCAAAACTACTTACATCTTCTTGGATGCTTCCAGCTGAGAAATTAGGCTAACTTATCAACATCAAACTAAATAAGTAGCAGATTATTCATTAAAATCTATTAGGCGAGAGTTTTTTCTTTTTCATTTTCATGCTGAATCTGTAGCAGTTTCATTCATAGCTATCCTTCAAATATACACATTGAAAATGTGGAGGTATCAGTAAGTCAGTTAAGATTTGATGTTTCTCGCCAAAATAAGTGAAGAACATACCATCTTGTGCAACTTGGTTAGCACAAAATTTTTCAGAATTTGAAAGACAACTTAGACATAAAACTCTTTCCAAGAAAAAATGCAAATGTTTGAGGTCATTTGCAATGACCTCAAACAAATACTACATGAAAGAAAGCAGATTCTGCAAGAAAAACACAACTGACTTTGTAGTAAGTCTATTCATATCAATCATATCCAAGCATAAGAAGAGGTTACATGATCCAGGGTCTGCTTTGCAAATAATATTCAGTATAGCTAATACTCACAATTGTTTTTAGACAGTTCCCCCCTCCCCCTCCATGTAATCATTTAGCACCATAAATATCAAAAGGCCCATCAACTTACAGAATTATGTGTCTGCAGCTGAAATGTTTAAGTGACCTGGGAATGCTCTCCACTTATCTCTTCTCTCAAAGCATAAGTGCGGAATAACAGTCTCCATGGGCAATAGGTGAAGAGCTACAATATTGAGAATTCACAACTTTCCTGAACTTTCAAGAACATAAGTTAGAAAGTTTTAGAATGTTTCAAGACAGACAACTGAAGCCATGTGAATTTGGCACTTTCTTGGGCACAGTCCTAAAATTCAGGCGAGGAAACATTCTTGTGTAGCTCTGTCTCCCTTACAAACATCTGCCCAATCATGGTTGAAAAGCAACATCCAAATACACTCCAGCTTTTCAGTTGGGTTGCAAAACATCCTCTGTCAAAAATGAAAAGGCCATTGTTGTAAACTGGACTGCTTTTGGATGCAGGGATTATCTTTTATCATTTTGTATTGGTTTAACACAGCCTAGTTTTTTGGTGGGAGGGGGAGGGAGAAACCACAGAGGTGGCTTCTGTGAGAAGCTGCTAGATGCTTCCACTATGTGCAGCAGAGCCAATCTCTGATGGCTCTGAAGATGGACATGCTACTGGCTCAATTAGAGAGGTTGGTAACGCCTCTGTGATGACATATTTAAGAAGGAAATCAAAACAGCACGTGCACAGCTTTTTCTAAGGGGTGGCAAGGCGCCCCTGCTGGGACCATCCCGGTGCCGCCACGTGGCCATGCAGCTGCCGTGGCCACAAGGCCGCCACCATCTCGGCATGGCCCGCATCGAGCTTTGCCTGCCTGGCCACCTTTAGCCAGCTGTGCCACGGGCAGAAGGACGGGGCGATGGCAGCGGCTTCTCCTTTTCGGCACCTCGCATGAAAAGAGGCATTGAATGGTGCCAGCGCCGCAGCGGCCACGACTGTCCGCATGGTGGTGGTGGGGGCTGCGTGGCCAGCAGCAGAAACATGGTGAGCCATTCCCAGACACAGAACCTAGATGAAATCAACTTCTCAGCGCTACAAGATCCTGCAGAAATCTTTGAACTGGTGGAATTTGTTGACAGTGGTGCTTACAAACAGTAGGTTTTTTCCTCTTAGTTGGAGAAAGAGGAGGAAGTAAGGACAAGTGGAGAAAGACAACATGGAGACACCAAGGTCAGTAGAAAAGAAAGAGGGGGAGGAGGTGCTCCAAGCATTGGAGTCAAAATTTCTCTGCAAGCCGTGGTGAGGACTATAATAAAACAAACTATCTCACTGTAATCTATGAAGTCCATGGAGGGATGCAGAGATCTACTCGCAGCCCATGGTAAAAGGTGCTCATGCCAGAGTGGGTGGATGCTAAAAAAGGCTGTACTCCAGTTGAAGGCCTGAACAGAGAGAGAAGGTCCTTGCTTCCAGAGACAGAGGGCCCTTGCTTCCAAACTAGAGCAGGTTATCCTTACAAGACTCCACCCCGTGGACTAAGTGACCCATACCATGGCACTTTTGGGAAGACTGTTTTGCCTGTGGCAGGGACTCACGTTACAGCAGGTTGGGCAGGACTACTACCCGTGAAATTAAAACCATGCTAGAGAAGTTCACAGAGAACTGTCTCCTGTGAGAAGGACACCACGACATAGCAGAGAAAAAAACTCTCTCCCTAAGCAAACTGAAAAAGGATCTAGAGTGACAAACTAACTAAACACCCCCATGCCCTGTCTCCCTGTGTTGTCGATGGGAAGGAGGGAGGGGCTGGGGGAGAAAAAAGGTGTTTTAAAGGCTTATTTTATTCTTCATTATCCTCCTCTGACTCTGTTAATAATAATTTTACTTTGTACCTCTAAGTTTAAGTCGCCCGTAGAAAGCTTTCTCCCAGTCCTTAACTCATGAACCCTTTGTTACGATTTTTGTGGGTGCCTACTATTTTAACCAGTGTCAAAGCATGACACACTTGTACGACAGAATCATCTCTCAAAAACTAAATATCAAAAATGTAAATGTTCACAGTGGGCAGCTGTTCCAAATTTGGAGAACATCAGCTTCTGTTGGGCAGTGGTTAACTGTTTGCTAAAGCTTTTTCATACAGAAAGAATCCAGTTGGTGTTTTTTGCAGGGTCTGATGACTTC
Organism: Gymnorhina tibicen; assembly: GCA_013399875.1. Lineage (NCBI taxonomy): Eukaryota > Metazoa > Chordata > Aves > Passeriformes > Artamidae > Gymnorhina > Gymnorhina tibicen. The sequence goes on along the minus strand of VXAZ01000420.1, from coordinate 2,420 downwards.
TGTGGCCATCACTTCCTCAAGCAAAAACACTGTGTCATAGTGGTATCCTGTGAATGGTTCTTGAAGCTGCTCTCAGGAGCTACTAGCCTTGACTTTGAAAGCAGAAATAGCTTTTTATCACTGAGTGCTCCCAGTCTGATATGGAATCACAAAAGCAAGTTTAGAAGCTGTTCTTGGTTTTTCCTGATAGATCAAGCATTCTTTCCAATACATCAGGACTTAAGGAATTCTGTATGACCAAAGCAGTACACTGGGCAAGTCAAAGCCCTAATCGATCCACTCCAGTCTCGTAGATTGAAGTTCTCTCTGTTGAAACATATTTTTTTGTTCTTGTACTCTTTCCTTAACAGCAGGATATCTTTTTACTCTTCTGAAGGGATGAACTTGTAACTCCAGGATACTGGGATATTGGCCAGAACTACTCTGCTTGAGGTACAGAGGAGACAACTCAGACACTCAGCAGACCCTTGAATATCAAGACACTCACTAGATTTCAGTGAGTCAGGAGAGCAGCACAATTTAGTGGACTGAGACTAGGAATAGTCCCAATGATTACACTCCCTCTGGTTATAGTTTATTCTATAAATCCAGTAGTGAAATAATAACAGGCATTCTGACAACCTATGCAAATTGCCTCCAAAAGGCAGACTACAACAATTCACATGTTGACTCTTCATCCAGTTACCCTATATGTTTAGTAGCTCTGGGAAAAAAATAGACTGATGAAATCTTTACAAAGACATCCCCCTTAGAAAATTATTTTGAAACATTGAACTTTAATAGATGAAGAAATGCTTTTCTCCAGCTCTCACCTAAGAGGGTACCCATGTATTTTCATAAGATGGGCAAGCTCCCATCTTAAGTTCGCTGCATTATGAGGTGCTAACTGGAATTAATCTTTCTTTTAGGAAGCATTCTTAGCCATATCAAAAGGACTTTTCACAGCTCTCTTCTACCTTGTCTTCCGAATGTTAAACAGCAAATCCATTCACACTATGTTTAATCTTATGAGACTGTGTTTCCTGCAACCCTGATCTTTCTCAGCTGTGTTCTCCAAAGGCCTCTCATTAGTGTCTATCTTTGATGGAAGGTAATCCTCAGAAACAGACACTTTGTCAGTGGGGAAACAACAGTAGAACTCAGACCAGGAATGACTCTGGGAATGGTTTTCCATCAGCCATCAGTCAATCTCCAGTGTGATGGAGACTCATCTCTGTGAGCCTGATGACGGGCACAGCAGGTGAGAGGGTGGGTGTGGGGGTTTCTGGAGTCCATACCCAGATGCCTGTTCTTCACAAGGAGTTACACTATCAGAGAAAGAAGTGCGTATGTTACTCCTTTCACCTCACAGTCTCCTCTGCTCTCATTTCTGGCTGTGATTACCTGAACATACATGAACCCTCAGAGAGTGGATTTTCCATAGCTGAAATTGAAACAGAACACTTTAGTTGAAATAATATGACAATTTCTAATTAAATTAATTTTAATTTTACATTTCTTTTACTTTGTTCCCCCTTCTTAAATGCTCACTATCCAAGTGTGCCAAACTAAAGTTGTGTCCGGAAAACAAGGGAATAATAGGTTTCCATATACACAAACTATGGAGTTTTTCAAGATTATTCCATGTTTACTCCTTCATATTTTTGTTCAAGGCAGCCAACATGACTATAGGTGATACTGACAAAACTGGTTTGGCTCGATCCCCACTTTCTCTGTAATAGTGTGAAGGCACCATTGTCCACTTTATGGCAGCCAGTCCAGGGCAAGGAGAATGGAGCCTGCCAGAGGGCATTTCTCTGGCTGATGTGGCCAGCATGGACTGTGCTGCATCTGGATTTCACGGCATTTTGTGCAGGAAGGGTGATGCAGCTTGGGCACTTCACTGCTCGCCCACTGTGGCTGTGACCAGATTGGCTCCTGACCCAAGAACACACATGCTCCCTGGAGGAGCCCTGTTCCAGAGGGATTCTCTTTTGGGAAGAACATCATAGAAAAAAGGCTGCAGAGAGCAGGGAGGCAGTGAAATTTCAAACAGACCATGATGCCATGCTAAATACTTTCCTGTGAGATACCAGCAGGCAGTTCCGGGAGACAGCCACTGCCGCCCCAGGGCCTACACAAACTCATCGTGCAAGAAGGGCCTAGATAAAACTGCAGAGAGCCTTCTTACAAGGGCAGGTACTGATAGGACAAGGGGCAGTGGCTTGCCAGTGACAGAGGGTAGCTTTAGAGGAGATATTGGGAAGGAACTCTTGAGTGTGAGGCTGCTGAGACACTGGCATGGGTTGCCCAGAGCAGCTGTGGATGCCTGTTTTTCATGTAGGCAGGGTCAGCACAGAAGACACAGACACCAACTTCAGGAATAAGTGTAATTGCCTAAAATTCAAAACTGCAAACAATTGCAAAAGGATAAGCTAAGC
>VXAZ01000415.1:436889-465162 GCA_013399875.1 Gymnorhina tibicen | reverse complement strand
GCCAGGCCGCACAGCGGCAGTTAATGGTTACTATTTTATGATTCAGTAGTATAGACCTGACTGATCATACAATGTTTTTATTTAATTGCTCCCCCTATTAATCTTTGATGAATTTATTAGGCATGAGCAGCTACAGTTCTCTACCTGCTGTTGTTAACTGTCATCCTCCAGGATATTAAATAAAACTGCCATAATCTTTAATGCCTCAGTTTTAGACGATTTGAGTGCTTGCAGACGTTGCTGTAGAAGCTACTTTCCTCATTTCAGCTAGGAAGCAAGCAGATAATTTTAAATCACCAGCTAGTTTTAGGGGCTCTGATTAAAGAGGATTCAGCTTTGCCCATGATATATGGAGCTGTCTGGAGGATTAAAATCTTTTTCCTCAGGCTTTTACTGGTGCATCCCACGTAAATAAATAGCCTGGAGCTGACCAGTGGCTTAGCACAAATAAACTTATGCTCTGCTCTTTATATCATCAAGGAACATAAGCCAGCTCCTCTTCTATCTGCATGTAAATGTAACCACAAGCTCATTAGTTAAAGAGAAAACCTCCATCTCCTCTGGCCTGAACAGCAGCTGCTTTATGTCACCACCATCAAATGTGCACCTTAATAGTTTTGGAGCTTTGAAGCCATTGTATTTCCAGCATATAAACTGTTATGGACAATATGATCAGAATAAATCACAGCCCTGCAGACACAGAATTCCAACAGCAGCGGAATTATTTTGACTAAGTGCAAGCAGCCAGTATTATCCCACAGTAATTACAGCAGCTGCAACTCTCTGGCCCCACATGTTTAACCACATTTATTCTGCAGGTAACTGTGAAGGTAATGGAGCATCTCAACCTGAAGGAACAGTTTTATGAGAAATTTATCATAGTACCCACTCCCTTCCGTGAGAAGTTCTATTCAAAGCTTCCCAAGACACCTGAGCAGTCGGAATTTTTATTTAAAGCATGTGCAGTAGCAGAGACAAAGCTTCACGTGGTACATCCTAGTGCAGTATTTTTATGTGGAGAGCACAAAATGAGGGAAAGTGAAACAGGTTAATTTGGTTTTAGGGTAATGACATGAGAAGGAATGAATACCTTCCTCGCTTAATTTGAAAAAGTAAACCTATGTTTGGATAAAAAATTATTCAGAATATTCACTGTGGGAGGAAGTAGCTCCACTAGGAATTAGAGATAAAATAAATAATTTCCCCCGGAGACTCTTGGCCAGTCTACTGGGAAAAGAATTCAATGTTCAGTGAATAATTTTAAAAATGAAGAAGAAAAGCTGCTAATGATGTACATTTCTATCTTTTTGAACAATACAATAGTGTTAAGTCTGTAGTGTTGCTTTTCAACAGCTCTATAAAAGTGAAAATATTTTTTACAATTTCCCCTGACTATACTCATTTTTCCTCTACTTCTCCCTGTCTCATGCACACTGATTTCTACTCTCCACATAACCAGCTGTTATATGATGGGACCCTACTTCTGCCTCTTCTTTACCCTTCCACACAGGCACAGAACTCCGTGTTACAAATTTCATGTATTTAACTCCTTTCAGTTCTTCCTACCACTCATACACTTCACTTACTATTTTAAAAAACATTGCCTCTTGAAAAACTATTCCCATATTTTGGGACTCAGTACACATTTTCCTGAGTATGGAAGTGTACAAAACCATTTCTACTCAGTGTTGCTTCAGAACAACTGATGAAACAGAAAAAATAAAAATAGTAAGAGCAGAAGTATGTAAAGACTGTTCTATACCATAAAATGAAACAGAAGAACTCCTGCAGCCCCTGATCCAACGAAATTATTCCATAAAGGAAATACTAGAAAAACAACATTTAAGTGTTACACAAGTCACATGTATTATCAACATTGCTGGAAGAAAAAAAATAACCCACACTAATTTTAAATTGAAATAACTGCAAGCAATTCCTGAGAATCCAGGAAGACTGAATTCCATCAGCATATGGGGATTTAGCAGACCTCATTTTTTACAGGTTACAAAGTTTTATAATTCTTGCAACTTCTCAATAAACAGAAACACTTTGAACAAGAGTTATATTATAACAGTGTGAATAGATGTGGTTACCACACTATTAATTTTCTGTTTGCTGACATCGTTGTCAAACTAACTTTATAACAATGAAAAGTGTTCAGTAAATATGAGTTTTCAGCAAGGAGTAAATTCACAGTGTGATTTATGCTGAGCATCAACTCAAGATTATGGGATATTTCAATCCAACTTCATTTCAAAGATCTATGTGAGAGAAAACTAGGAAGGATGTGTAATTCCATACCATCTCATAAAGATTACTGTGATTCTGTGCTATTACATTCCTTAGACTGGAAGCACAAGGAAAATATCATTATAGACACAACAAGCATCAGTCCTTTAGAATAAATGTAAGTATTTTAAGGGTTTGTTATTTCCTTCTCTGAACTGCTCAGAGAATCATGACTTGGAAGCCTGTCCAAATATCAGGATGATTATGCAAATATGCCCAAATACATTCCTAAGATAATTTTAATAATTTGCCGATTTCTATTTGATTGGGAAATTGAGGCACGCTGAAGCAAATTGATTTGCCTAACTTTATCTTGCGAGTTTGTGGCAGACTTGGGAATCCCAGCTCTGGGTTTTAAGCACCCAAACATCCTTTCTTACCCCTCCTTTTACACGCTGTGCCTGAAGCCCTGCCAGGTTGGATTCAATTCTGTATGGAAGTGCACAACAAGGGCACAGTTTGGATGTGTACATCCCTGTGTATGAGCTAAATATTATTATTGTTGTTCTCTTTCCACTGTCAAGAGTGTTCACCAGTGGGCTGGACATGTTTTCTTTGCACCAGTGCTCGTCTTCTGTGAAGACCTCAGAATAAATCATTTTTAAAATACAGCCTTTGGCCCAGATTAATGTTCCAGGCAAGCTGTGTTAAACATTTTTCCACTTTTTCTGAGCTTTTCATGTACTTACAGATGCAATTAGTTCTACAAATTATTTAAAGCATCTATTTTGCTAATGCTTAGGTTTGTTTTAGGGTTGCATTGCAACATTTGTTAAGCAACTAGAGTCTATCATGTGTTCTGTTGTTTCTTTCAAACGATGAATGTTAAGGAAACAGAGGTGTTTTAGGAAAAAAAAGGGGCAAACTCACATTCTACATGTAGGACTTCAGGCTGAAAGTCGCACAAAGCATTTTTTCCAATTCCAAAACTTATTTTTTTCAGGAAGCATAGCACTAGATTATAAAAACCCGAAAATAAATATGTCCAAGCAGGCACAGACTGGCATTGCCGGGACGCTAAACACTTTCCCTGAGCAAACTCTCTTCCACAGGCCATTAAAGAACGTGCTGAGTCACAGAGTGACCTTGCCATCACCATATGACATTAGCACAGATGGCCTTGACCATGCTAATGACACTTCCGTAGCAAGATCCATATCATTGACATTTCCTGCAATCCCAGAAGTCGCCAGCAGCGTGAAGTTGCCTAAACAGGATTGACCTGACAGAAAAGCCCACACATGAACAGCACATTCCAGCCACCCCACCAGCACATGTCCATCCAAGACATTCGGAGTAGCATTCCCAGGATAAGTCAGACATATTCACATCCTCTGGCACCGCTGGAGATGGAGTATAAGGGCCAAATGCGTGCATGGAATCACCACCAGGATCATCCAAAGCACTGTGGGAAGCAGGTCCAGGGAGGTGATTCTCCTCTCTACTCTGTTCTCCTGAGATCCCACCCAGAGCGCTGTGTCCAGTTCTGATGTCCCAATGTAAGAAGGACGTGGAACTGTTGGAGCAAGTCCAGAGGAGGCCACGAGGTTGATAAGGGGACTGGGGTACCTCCCCAGTGAAGACAGGCTGGGAGAGCTCTCACTGTTCAGCCTTCAGAAGAAGAGGTTGTGTGGAGACCTCAGAGCAACTTCTAGTGTCTGAAGGGGGTACAAGGAAGCTGGAGAGGGAAAATTCATCAGGAACTGGACAGGACAAGTGGGGATGGGTTCTACCTGAAAGAAGGGAAATTTAGGCCAGATATATGGAAGAAATGCTTTGCTGTGAGGGTGGGGAGGACAGGTTGTCCAGAGAAACTGTGGCTGCCCCTGGATACCTGGAAGTGTCCAAGACTGGGTTGGACACGGCTTGGAGCAACCTGGGGCAGTGGAAGGTGTCCCTGCCCAAGCAGGAGGTGGATTGAGATGAACTTTAAACCATTCTATGATTACCACATAGGCATAAAATATAACTTAAAGCAGAGGATCACTATGAAACCTGTGAACCACATATATGTGTCTTATTTAAGCCATGGGACCATGGCCTCAAAGGGATTTTAAATTATGTACCATTAGTCTGCTCTTCTTATTTGTGTTTCAGCTCCCTAAAAAGAGATGTGACTCTCTGCACAAGGTCCTTTCAATGCATAAGGTCTGTAAGTATTCTTTTTTGGACAAATTAATCTAAAGTAAGGATATTCACCCAGTTTGCTTCGATGTACTTCATTCGCCTGAGAAAACACAGCCCAGTTTTGACATTTTACACAAGCATTCAAAAAAATGCTGGTGTCACTTAGATAAGAACATTTAAAAATAATTATCCCTATTTTTCAAAACTAGGCAGCAGAAAAGTAATGAAGAAAAAGCTCTGAACTAAAACTACTTTACTTCTCTCTCCCTGATACTCAGCTTTAATCTGGGTATACTCTTTTATGCAGTCAATGGCTTAGGGATGTGAACAGCCATAAATTAATCTTAAAAAAGAAAATTAACGTGGCAAAATCTGACAGCTGTATGGCATTTATTCTAAGCAAATTCTGCATTGGTTCAGTCTCTTGAGCAACTGTTATTTGGGTCAACATTATTGCTTTCATAGTTCACAGTCTTTATCTCCTGGGAGAAAGCCAATTTTTTTCTTCACTCCAATCCTCTTAGGCAGAGCCCCAAGAGTCTGTATCACTGACCTGAGGATTTGCATTCTACACCATGTCCGTGGTCAGGACACACTATCTCCCTCCCTGGAGCATTTCCATTAAAAAGGTGGAACACACATGCAATCCCTGTAAATTGAGCCTTGTGGACTTTTTTAGTTCTTTGTGGAGCAAAGGGAGCATTGTACAAAGCACAGCACACAGCAGAGCAAAGACCACGGAAGATAGGAGGAAATAAATAAATAAATAATATCCCAAAGATCCAAAAGTCAATACAACGTGTTTCATTTCTTTTTCTTTCTGACAGGAGCTCTGACCCCAGAGCCTGGTCAGGGGCAGCTCAATAATAACGATCTAAGGCTGGTCTTCAATAGAGACTCAACAGCTGACAGCTCTTCTGTTCAAATTGACAAGGGCACAAAGAAAGGCTTGAATAATTAATTGTGAATGGTTGGATGTGATTTGATTGTGTGACCAACCTGTTACATCGACTTGCTTTCACCTAATCTTTCAAAATGAGATATTAAAGCTGAAACTCTACTATGCTTTTTTCTTATTACCTGGTTGTCTCTTCCTCTGTGTCAGAGCCTGCAGAATGTGCCCTCCATGAGATGGAAGGGGGTGAAGGAGAGCCCTGAACTCACTGGGTGTCTAGGATTGCACTACAAGCCTGCCTGGTCTCTATAAAAAGTACTCTTAATTTCTATTATGCAGATGCAGCCACCAAAAAAATAAAAAGCGGGGATGGGAAAAGAAAGTGGCATCAGGAAAGGTAACAGCTATTCACTAATTAACTTATTCCTACTGTAAAAAAAGCCCACAACCAAGCACAAAAACCAAAAACCAAAAAGACCCAAACCAAACCAAACCAAACCAAACCAAACCAAACCAAACCAAACCAAACCAAACCAAACCAAACCAAACCAAAACTAAAAAACCCTAAAAAACCAACCAAGCAAAAAACCCACCACCTGAAAAACAAATCTAAACCCCAACACCTTTCTCAGTTTCTGAGACACTTTTTAGCTAACTTTTCCAAGAGCAATTTCCCACTTAAATAGAAACTGCAGACACGTGAACATTCAGAGCCAAGTTATGTGATGAACATCATCTCAAACATAATCTGCATTTATTTTTAATAGGGGCATAATCTGTTAACATGCATGGCTTCAGCATTGCCTTCTAGCCCAGATGCTGCTTTCTCAGCAACCCTCAAGTATAGGTGGCACAATAAATCTTTGTTTAACTCGTTCACCACACTTGAGTGACAGAAAGAATGGGTGTCCAGTAATTTGTGGTTGCTAAAGTTCTTTGAATGAGAGAAGGAAAGAGCACCATTTTAAGCTGCCCAAGGTCTGCAAATGTGTACTTAAATGCTGATTCTGTGTTTTAAAGGAGTATTTACTGCAGTGAACGGTGTTTACAGTGATAAACTGCACCTTGGGACACTGAGAATCTCCCAGTGATTAATAAAAAGTATTTTCTGTGAGACCCAAGCTTCTCTCTCCCCTTATTCAGAAAAAAAATTCTCACAGAGTTTTACTCTCTATGGAAAGATTGACTGACTAAAGAGTGCGTATTTCAAAGTTTGTTGATAGCTCATCTCAACAGCAGACACCACTTAAATGAAAGAATCTGATTGTTCAGGGCAGTCCTGATCATCTCACTGTGTTCTAATCCCAGCTCATGGCCTAGGGAACTGAAAGAGTCTCCAGTGCTTAATTATGAGAAAAACCCTGTCTCTGTAATATATGACTTATGTTTAAGGTCAGCACTGGCTCTTAAAAGACATTAAGTTTTGAAGAAGAAATTGGGATACATGGAAGTAGAACATTAATAAGATGGTAAAATTTTAGATTATCCTTATTCTTCCTTTCAAACAAATAATAGTCTGCGGAGAGGCATCACCCATCTCCTATCAGACTGTACCCTGTGGTACATATTAGGGTTGCTGAAAAAAAGTGTTTTCCAACACTTTTAGGAGCAATATTTCCTTAGACTATAACCTCCGTTAAATATTTATACGTTAATCTTTATTTTTATGTAGGAAAATATCCCATATATGCACGTGTGCACATGCATGTCCCCATCCTGCAGGTGATAAATAATAGAAGGCCCCTCTTTCTGATAAATTATGGATGAGATGTATAATATATGAATTAAAGTTAACAGCGGGAAAAATCATTCACACACAAGAAGCTGAGGGAGGAACTAAACCCTGCAAGAGAGAGGTGGCAAACAATTAACATTTTAGTTCAGCAAAGCAGATCTGAGGAGTCCATAACTGTGCAGCTTTCTCTGCTCTGTTTATGGAAACACTTTCCACCAAAGAAACTGGGAAAAATATAAATATGAAAAAAGTAAATATCACTTGACTGAAATTCTATTGAAAATATGGCAGGTTCAAGGAAGAGCTGCAGAAATGATTCAAGAGATGGAAGCCCACTTTTATAGTGGTGGTCTAAGGAGAAAAAGACATTCAGCTATGAAAAAGGAGCTGATAAAGAGAAATAACAACTGCCTGAAAGATGAGGGAAAAGATTTTTAAACTATCAGGTCAGTTCATAACTTCATACCCTATCAGAAAGTGAAAACAGAATTGATTGAGCATAGGCAGAAGATGGAAAATTCAAGGGTATTCACAAAAACCATCACAGTTCATGCAGAAATTACAAAGTGGATACAGGAACTCTCTGGCAAATTCCAAGCAGAAATGTGGAAGGTCAAAACAGTTTAAAAGGTTCTTTAGGGAAAAAAAAGAAAGCAGGACATCTGCCCTTCCTGTGGGAATTTCCACACAGTGACAAACTTGCACAGAACAAGAATTGCTCTCAACAGGTGCTGGTAGCCTGATACAAGCATCACATGAACCAACCTCCAAAAAATTTGAGATTTAGAGGAATCAGGATAAGAAATGTATGTAAATTTTAGATCTAGACCAGTCTTCCTCCTAATTCCTGAAATTCCTGGTTCCAGTCTGCATTAGGACCAAATCTATGTCAGAAAATTAGTAGAGGTACTTCTTATTTCCTACAATTTCATCTTTCAGAATTACAAAAGCATAAATTTTCTTCTTGTTTTAAACTTAAAAGTAGTTTTCATGTTAATATAAAGTTATATTGTGCCCATATTTTCACACTGGTTCGCTTCACTTTTTTTTGGTGAAGTGGTCACAGATGTCTCTTCAAGAACGTGTGCAAAACCACAGTAAAAAAAATAAGAGTTTTGTGCTTAATTCCTTTTCTCTAAAGTATCCTTGATGTTTTCTGTGAATATGAATCCCTAGCATTGGCCCAGAATGTGGGAAATTTAAATTCTGAAATGATGAAATCACTCCTTTATTTTTGGTCCTTGCTCTGGTGTTGTAAGTCTGAGAAGGAAAACATCTTGTAATACTGTTTCTAGCTCAGAGGTTAAAACTAATCTGAAATTCAGCTTATTACTTATCTCAAGTAACTGACTGTACAATGAGCATTTTTAAAAAATTATATAAAAGCCCATCAAATTGAAGGGATGCAGAAAGAGAGGACTATGGATGCTTTGATGGATGGTGGGACAACTTTGAGCTACCAGTGAGACACAGCCATGAAAGAACCTAATAGGATTCTAAGATAAAGCACTAGCACCACTGAATAAGATAAGAGCTCATCTAGGATATCATCTGTAATCCAAGATGATTTTGTTCCCACAGGAGATCTCAAACAGGAATTTAAAATCAGATATATAAGTGCTTACAGAAGAAAAAAGAGCCTATTTTTCAGGGAGACCTTTAAAATTTTGGTTTACTTCTGCTGCCAAAATAAATGTAGCAATAAATGTGTCAATAATAATATTACAGTGAATAACAAAATACATATGTTTGGGTGTATATGCCAGGGAGGGAGAGGAGAATTGTTCAATTTAAAGGGCATTACTGGAATGAGATTTAATGGCTTTGAGTGATCCGTTAATAAAACTTAGTCTAGACAATTGGAGGAGATTAGAAGACTGGAAGATGGAGATTGTCCCAAACAGAGGATAGGGAAATCTGCTTGTTCCAAGATGGAGCCTGGGACAGAATTGGCAGCGACTGTGTAACACAATCTGGGAGTTTGGGAAGTTTTGGGCATTGAATTCAAGCAAGAAGAAAATTATATTTGTTAAGGTTTCTCAGAACGCATCATATTTTGTTGATCCTATGATTAAGATCTGATCATTAATTGTAGAGTTTAGGAAGTTTTTGTCCACCAGGCTCTTCTTCAGTGTATCTATTTTCTTCTGAGCACAGAGCAGGCTGCTTCCCCTTGCTGCCAGGCAGAAAACAGCAACATTCTAAGTGCAAAGGCTTAGAAAAACCTGAAGTGCTTAATTGGCATCTGTTGTTTGCATGCTCAGGATTATGAACCGTCTCCTAATTTGGGAATAATAAAGAATTATGGTACCAACCAGACTGGCAAGGTCCAGGGGCTATTTTACTTTTCTCTGGGCCACTTGGGAGTTTATTTGTGAGAGCTGTCCTGCCATGGAATTTATAGGATATCAGTTTTTCATCCTTTCCCTTCATTGTGTGATATTGTTTTGAGCAGGTTGTTTTGGTTTGTTGTTTCTTAGGTGTTGGTTTGGGTTTTTTTTTTTTTTCTGAATTTTGATTCTGTAAAGCAGAAGTTTCAAGATTAGTTGAGGGAGAGTTTAGGGAGTGCTTTCAGTTTTGTGGGTTTTTTTGGAGATTAAGAGTAGATGTTCTGTGAACTCTTCAGAGTATATATTTATGTTCATGGAACTGAACTTGATGACCCAGGTCACCCTTTTCCTAAATTCTAATGGAAGCTGCAGTTATTTGTTGCTTTTATGCCCCCATTTCAACTGAGTTTCTGAAAGTTTCACAGCTGGGAATAAAGCAAAAGATCAATTTGCTTTTTTCTTGTGAGGTTTTTCTTTTTCTTTTTCCTCCCCAGTTCTGTGCAAGGAATCACAAGGACAAAACCCTCCTGGAACCTGGTTGAGGAGCTTCACTTCCTTACAGAAAAACTGAATGTCTAATTTGGCATAGTTCTTGCATTTATTTGCAGTAGGTTAACAGTGATGCACTCTGAAGACAGAGAATTAAACCATTTGGTACATCTTGAAAATAAGATCTTGACATGAAGATTGTACTGTGAAGTCTATGCACAAGGAGGATTATAAAAATCTCCGTTCCTGCCTTACATCATGCTTTGCAAAACTACAGGATTTGTCAATGCACAAACAAAAAAAAAAAAGGCCTGTACACAGTGAAAAACACTGGGTTTTTTTTCTAATTTACACCTTGGATACTGTGGTTATTTTTGTCATAGTGTCACTGAAAAAAAAGCCACCACATTATTTCTGCTGGTCACTGCTGTTAGTACAGGTGTCTTGATTTTGCTTAGTAATGACAAATGCCACTTCATCTGCTGGAAGTGCAGGTAAACACCAGATGAAGCAGAAATTAATGAATCTCATCATCACCAAAAGGTAAGTGTGAACCTCAGGAAAAGTCAAATGCAACAAAACACAGGTTTGTTACTCAAGTTTTCTTGGAGCTGCAGAGACATGGAGCATTTGTAAAACAATACCATAATTATCCAGAAAAAACAATGACACCAAGAGTTGGCATGGGTGATTCTGAAGTTTCATAAGGGATCCCTGGACAATATTTGTTGGTTTTGTCTCACACCCAAAAAATATTCACAATCAATTCCCCAAGAACTGAAATCTACAGTGGACCCAGGGAACCTACAGGAGGCCTTTCCTGTGGAAGAAGACAATCCTGCATTCCCAGAATTATCAGAACAAAGTTGCAAAATATACAAAATGGATGACCATAAAAAGATTTAAATCCTATAAGGTGCTGGACAGAATTATTATGGGATGTCCCAGCAGTCCATCCTCTAAATCAACTGGGGACAATAATGACTCAGAGAGCTCGGTCATCTCCTGCTCATTTTAAAGACAGAAAATGGGCTCAAGGGTTCACAGGTGAGTGAATAATAAACCTCACTCAAAGACAATGCTCTCATTTGCTGACCACTTAGAAAATCCTGACTATTAGAAATGAAAACGTCATTACCTGTTGCATATAACCCCAAAGCTCCTTTGCACTGGGAGCCCGAGCACTGCTCCCAAAACCATTCCCTACAGGTCATAAAGTACCTGCAAATCTCTCTGATGTTGCTCCTGGCAACAGGGAGCTTAAAAAGTTAAAACTAAAACTTCGTGAAAGCAAAGCAAGCTATGAAATGCATACAATTAAGTTGTTATCCTTTTGAGCATTATGACTTCTAAAAATCTTGTTTTGAGTATTACAAGTCATCCTGAAGCAGAAGCATTCAGAAGTCATTAATATTTTAAATACTCTTGACCTTGGATCTTCTGGAGAAGCCACTGACCTAGTTTGGTCTGGTTTTTCAGCTACTCCAAGAAGTTTTGTAACTGAATAGAAAAAGAGAAAAAGCTCTTTCCAGATCTCAGGAGAGAGAAGGGAGAGGGTTTGGATCCTTTTAAGGGGTGATGGACATCCACAAGCTGTACCATCCATCTCTGGAGGAGAAGGACATGAAAAATCTTGCAAATTTTGTACCCACAGAAAAGAAGCAGAAATTGGAGTTCTGATCCTCAACACCCTTCTGTGGGTAACACTACTTTGATTGTACATTCTTAAATATTAGTCATGAATCAGGATTTAGCATGTAATTATAAACAGAACTGGATCCTTGAAGAATGCATAGGTAACATTCAAATCTCAAATCAAAAATTACAATTATTCCTTTTTTTATTCCTTAAATCTGACCTTTTGTTTCTCTTTCTTCTGGGCAATGGGATTATCTTGACTAAGTCTGCAGTTCTGTGATTTCTTTTGACTTTTTAATTTATTTTTCCTATGCTTTGCACTTACTGGGAACGGGGGAAAGAATATTGGCATCTGCAAAGCGATTGACTGTGCAGCGTGATCATTTGCTAAGCATTATTAAAAGCTCCCTGAAATCACTCCAGTGCTTTGCCCTTTACAAGCCATCAGCCATCAATTCAGACCGTCAAATGCGATTACCAGCACTCCTCCTGAAGCTACTTCCAAGCCATTAGTCTGATCGAAAAGCTGTGTCTTTCTCTTCCTCCCAAGTGCATGTAAATCCACCACACCAGTGCTCCTGTGTTTGTGGGGTGATTCATTACACCTCTGAATAGCATTCGTGGTGTTAAAACTCCAAGACGAGCCAGGATTCATTAAATTTTCAGAAATGGTCCTTATTTAAGGGAACTTTTTCAGAGATAGGCTCACACGTTCCTCTCTCTTCTCTGTGCCTCTATCCATTATGTATTTAAAATGCTCTGCTGGTATGTGCAAACGAGATTTACTTGGAAAAGTACAATTAGACTGGAATCAAACTGTGCTATGAGTATCTACCAAACATCCTTTTTTAAGGAGTATATTGTGGCTGTTTGGCACTTCTGTCTGAGCAGGACTGGATGAGATGACTCCTAGGTAAGATTCATCCACGGCCTTATGAAATATTTTGTAGGAAAGCGGTAAATGCTTTATGTTTGCCACAGATTGATTCTGGGAACTGAAGCTCAGCACATGCATGGTTTTCTGCACAGAGTTATAATTGAACTGAGGTGTTGCCTCTCCTTCCAGCCCAGCCTTCACTCCAAGAACACACAAAATTACAGGCATGGACATCTCAGAGAGAAATGTCGACAACTATCGAGCTGAAATAGTCAGGACAAGCCACCAAACATAAATGTGAAAAGCTCAACAACCCGCACCTCCTTATTTTCATCCTGACTAAAAATGGAGGAAACTGAACATTACATGAATATTCCAACAGAAATTCAGCTCTCAGGCATGTTACCATCTCCTCCTATTGTAAACTGAGCAAATGACCAACTTCTTGTTCATTTGTGTGGGCCGTGTCTTTCATGTGGTTTCTCATTCTATACCTGGAACATAATGTGTCCACATTATTTATCTTCACCTGACTGAGAAACCATAACAAATCCTCACAAAAGGAAGAGGTCCTGCAGCAACAAATGCAGAAAAAAAGTCATTATAAATGCAAGAAGGCAAGATAGACAGGTAACTAGAAGATGCACCATTCCCTGCAAATAATTTATAACAAATCATTTATTTATCCAATTTCACTGTTTTTTCTGCTCACAATGCATTAGCAAGATCCCAGAGTCCTAGAACTGACTTTTTACTTGAAATTATTCATGATTTTTCCCCTTTAAAGATAAAAAGGTTTGTCTTCTCCTTTCTTCTCAAAAAGATTTTACAAGATTTGAAAATTATGTAGAGTTAAACTAGACAACCTTATTTGAGCTTCAGAAAACTGAAAACTATCTAGATCTTAATTTTGTGGCACAATTATGCTGAATGACTTTTTTTTTTTTTTAAGGATACTTTTCCAAGCAGGATGCTTCAGTAATGGTATGGAAGTAGTTAAGATTTATTTCGCTCTGATTTTAAGCAAATCACATGTCTAAGTACCACATAGGTCTAAGTCAGTACCATTACTCCTTGTCCTATGGCTACAGTTCCTGGTGAAAAGTCCCTCTCCGATGAAAGTTGAAATCCAGAGATTTTTTTCCCCTATTACCGACGACTTTTGCCTCTGGTTCGACCAGAAGCTTGTCTTTTTTACTGAATTCCTTTCCTAGTGAGAATGATAATCTCTTCTGCATATGCATTTTCCCTTGCACAGTGGGATGGCTCTGAGAAACCCAACAACAAGGTGTCTTCACTTCTGTTCTACAGCACAGATGTTTTCCTAAAAGGCATATTTCAAATAAGCAGAGATGGTTTTGGGAATCATTTGGAAGGACTTTGGACATATGTGATATCTCCAGTGAGGAGACTCCACAGCCTCTCTGGTCTCTGTCCAGGGCTGGGCCCTGCCCAGGGCAGGAGTTGTGCCTCCTGTGCAGGGAATTGCTGGGCTCAGCCCCTGCCCAGGGCAGGAGTTGTGCCTCCCGTGCAGGGAATTGCTGGGCTCAGCCCCTGTCCAGGGCAGGAGTTGTGCCTCCTGTGCAGGGAATTGCTGGGATCAGCCCCTGCCCAGGGCAGGAGTTGTGCCTCCTGTGCAGGGAATTGCTGGGCTCAGCCCCTGCCCAGGGCAGGAGTTGTGCCTCCTGTGCAGGGAATTGCTGGGCTCAGCCCCTGCCCAGGGCAGGAGTTGTGCCCCCTGTGCAGGGAATTGCTGGGCTCAGCCCCTGCCCGTCCCTCTGGTGCCACTGCTGGGCCCCGGAGCAGAGCCCGGGCCCTGCCCTGAGCCCTCCCTGCAGCCAGGGACACCCAGGGCTGAGGGCCCCTCTCGGCCGGGGCTCCTCTCGAGGCCAAGCAGCCCCAGCTCCCTCAGCCCTTCCTGGGCACGGAGATGCTCCAGGCCCTTCCTCAGCCCCGCAGCCCCCGCTGGCCCCGCTCCAGGAGCTCCCTGGCCCCGCTGTGCTGAGGAGCCAGAGCTGGGCACGGCACCCCAGAGGTGCCCCCAGGGCTGGGCAGAGGGGCAGGATCACCCCTGACCTGCTGGGAATGCTCTTCCCAATGCACCCAATCCATGTTTTTAACTTTCTTCAGCTGCATAGTGTCAGACCCAAGTGACGTTCCAGTAGTTACAACACCTGGTGAGGTCTTGACTTAAAGCAGTATATGGATACAAATGCCCAAATTTAGTATTTGAGAACTCAAACACAACCCTTTGTGTGAGCAGATATCACAGCTGGATCATATCATGGGGCATGGAACAGGCAATGCAGAGCCTGAAACAAAAGGTTCTCCTGCTCTGAAGGTTCTCCTGAGAGCTGTGTAATAAAAATGACAAGGGCCGAGGACCTTTAGCAAAAGCTTAATCAGCAGTTTCTTTTATGAAGTAGTGTTAAAACCTGTTGCAAAATTAATGATTTTAGTTCCTCAACAATAGGATACCTTTAATCCTGCCTGTGGCATAAAATACTGCTTTTAACATTTTGACTTTCTGTCGGTATTAGAATACATATTAAATGACAGAAAATTCATTATGTGTTGCAATATAAATTAAGGGCAAAACCCCATACAGATCAGCCACCTTGTTCACTCAGATAACAGACAGCATATTCAGAAGTATTTTGCATATGATTTTGCATTTTTAAATCTACCCTTGATGCTTTCCTTTTTCTACTACATATACTAAGCTATGTATATTTTACAAAGTACATATTTGCCAAACTTAATGCCTTTTCCTCAGAAATGCTGCTCATAAAGAGAAGGTGCATAAAGCACATATTAAATTGACATATGCCACCAAAGGGAAAGAGAAGAGGAAAGCCAGAAGGTTTTCTGAATTTTTACAGTCCTCCATAATTTTTCATTTATTAGTTACCAAGACAATATAGGTTTTAAATTAACCATTGCTACAACATTTAAAACACCCAAGGATCACATTTTTTCAGAA
The DNA here is from genome assembly GCA_013399875.1 of Gymnorhina tibicen. Lineage (NCBI taxonomy): Eukaryota > Metazoa > Chordata > Aves > Passeriformes > Artamidae > Gymnorhina > Gymnorhina tibicen. The sequence goes on along the minus strand of VXAZ01000415.1, from coordinate 449,799 downwards.
CTGGTACCCCAAAATCAGTTATTTTTCTGTCATAAAAAGACTGTCAGGTAGGACAACTGTTTTAAAGATTGTATCCTGAAAAGCAGCATTAAAGGTATGCAGCATGAATTGCTTTTACCTCCTTCTACCACAAATACTATCATATTCCAAGTAAACTACGGCTGAAAATCTCAGAAAAAATCCAGGCTTAGCACTGCACATAGTTAAGCAGAAATAGATAAGAAATGGGATGTTATGAGAATTTCAGAAGCTTAATATTTTAATTAGAGAAAGTTTAATTTTTGGTACAAATATTTCTGAAGCCATCGCACTGGTGGGAAGACTGAAGCATTAACATGGCACAACTAGACAATCCATTTTGTTGCTGGGACTGAAAATAAATGATTGATTTATTGATTATTACCGTTTGCAAAAGGATCAATATTTATTTTTTATCCATTGCTATGCCAGATTTCCATCCATAAAATAATTTATGAGCAATTGGAAGAATTTGCTATTTCAGTGCCTAACAGCCGGAATGATCTTCCTGTTCTAAAATCAAAAGTTTTAAAACCAAAGGCTGTAGTATTTCACTTACAATAGTCTTAAACTTGAAATGCACACTTATAAGCTGCATGTTTCGTACTTGAGGGACTTCAAAGGTGATTTCAGAGCCGGTTTCAGAGCTGAATTGAAACACCAACTAAATTACTTCAGGACTAGCAGTCTACCTGCACATGCAAGTATTACCTATAGTTTAAGCCATCTGGACTTCCACTGCCTTTGAACTTGTAGCTGTGCAATTTTGCTGAGCCTGGAGATGAAGTTTTGCTGAGTGGTGAAGGATTTTAAATTAGACTCAGCACATATGAACACAGTAGGTTGTTGGCTGGTGCACAGGAACTCAATTGCACGATGCCCAAAGCACAGGAAAAGCCAGGTCTGGACTACTTAGAATGATGCAATGGTTTGGGTGGAAAGGGACATTAAAGATCATCCAGTGCCACCCCTGCCATGCCCAGGGACACCTTCCACTGTCCCAGGTTGCTCCAAACCCCATCCAACCTGGCCGCAACTTCCAGGGATCCAGGGGCAGCGACAACTCTGAGCAATCTGTGCCAGGGCCTCACCATCCTCACAGAAAATAATTTCTTCCTAATATTTAATCTAAAACTACTTTCTGTCTGTTTGAAGCCATTTCCCCTTGTCCTGTCCCTCCATCCCTCCATCTTTCTTCTCAGCTCCTTCAGGCCCTGCAAGGCCACACTGAGCTCACCCCAGAGCTTCTCCTCTCCAGGCTGAACAATCCCAGCTCTCCCAGCCTTTCCTCCCAGCAGAGCTGCTCCATCCCTCTGCTCATCCTGGTGCCTCCTCTGGCCTCTCTCCAGCAGCTCCACGTCCTCCCTGTGCTGGCCCCAGGGCTGGGGCAGCTCTGCAGGTGGGCTCTCACCTGAGCGGGGCACAGGGGCACAATCCCCTCCCTACACTCCAAACGTATATATTTTGGTTTCTGTGTGTGTATATATGTTTTCTGCACTAGTTAAGCTCCCCTTTTCTCCAGTGACAAGGAGAACTTTGTGATCCACTTATTTAAAACTGAACCTTTCATTGTGCCTCTGATATACCCCAAAGAGGGTTGCTCTATTTACACTGAGTGTGTAAAGCTGCAGAGCTTCTTTCTCACTCATTTTTGCATAATTCTAGGTTAATTTCCATGAAGTGAAAATGAGTCCTCCAAGCACGTACAAGCCTGCACAAAACTGCATCTACCTAAATGCAGCACTGCACTTGGCAATCCCTGCAACCTCATTCATAATTCCAGCTGACATAACCAGTGTTCCTAGTTTGATGTATTTCTGATTAATGAGGCATTAGTTCTGTATCAGGTAGCAATTTCAGAATAGTCTATTTCCAATGAGTTATGAATATGACTTGATTATTACCATTTGACCTACTCTTGTGTTGAGATGATTTGTGGCTGCATTTTCCCATAGGACCCACCAAATGTCACTGCCTTGAAAAACCACTGCTATGTTCCAGTAATTAAATGGAGATTAAAAAAAATTGCATGGTAACCCTGGAATCTGAGCTTGGTGTTCAGCAATCTGGAATATTTGTACACTTCCTTGCAAGAGAATTTCCTTAACATGAATGAAAATGAGCCACATAAAAATTCTGCAAGTGTTGACCTAATCCAAAATACAGCTGCTTCTGTCTCCCAGATGTTTGGAAAAGTCAAGTTCTCTGATGTACCCAATTTACATGTGGCAGTTAAAAAATAAAGCAATCATCAGGCACAGTCAACATGGGCTCACAAAGTCTATTCTATTCTCAGTCTAGGAAAGGACTGAACCCCAATGTAAATTTAAAAAAAAACAAAACCAAAAACCAACCAACAAACAAACAAACAACATAACCCTTTAACCTTTACATGGGAATCAGACATGGATAATTTATTAGCCTGAGACCAAGTAAACATTTTCCAGCTTTCCCAAGCTATGCCTCGGCTAAAAGGTCTCTGACCGAAGTTAAAATAAGCAACAATAGATTTAACTACACCCTGGGAAGGAATTGTTCTGCTTCTCCCTCTTCTTGCTAGCTGGGACATAAACTAGTTGCCACAATTTTAATGACTTGCTCTGCTTTTTCTGATGATGAGGGGAATGGATTTCTTATCCTTTATTTATTATATAATAACAAAATTAACATTATATCCCTTAAGGAGATATTCAGAGTTATATAGGCTTGAAAAACACAGAAGTCTTGAATTATGTGGTCAATTAATGAGAAGACCAAGAAATAACACCAATAGCAATCTTGAATTTTTTATATAATGCCAAGGTGCAAAATCATAGTTGAACATAAGTTGTCATGTGCCATCTGTTAAAGAGAAGTCATTCTCCATTTTAAAATGATGACAGAAATGAAGGATACCTTGATTTAAAATTCTCTTTGCCCTGTGACTTGCTGTGCCACTTGTCACACTGTTTTTCAGAGTAATCTTTATTCAAAAGAGTGTGAGAGCTTGAGTGCTAACTTGGATGCTACAGAACTTCCCTTTCCTGCCAGTTTGATTATTCCACAACAAAAGACCATCCTTCAATTCACTGCTCCATTTATTCTCAAGCAGACGGGCATCAAATGTAAACCTGGCACCCCAGCTTCAGGAAAAATCAAGCGAAGCTACAAGCTAGAAAGAGATAATTTCATCAGACACCACCAGGAAGAGCAGGAAAACGGTAAAGCCAATTTAAATTCAAACATCTTCAGGGGCAAAGCACATTATATTGAATTTGTTTGTGACATGGGGGTCCTGATCACAGAATCACAGAACAGAATCACAGAATCACTGAGGTTGGAAAAGACCTCCAAGGTCAGAGAGTCCAAGCTGTGCCCGATGCCCACCTTGTCCCCAGCCCAGAGCACTGAGTGCCACGTCCAGGCCTTCCTTGGACACCTTCAGGGATGGGGACTCCAAACGTCCCTGGGCAGCCCCTGCCAAGGCCTGACCCCCCTTTACATGAAGAAATTCCTTCCTGATGTCCAACCTGAGCCTCCCCTGGCACATCTTGAGGCTGTTCCCTCTCCTCCTGTCCCTGCAAATCACTACCTTCACTGCACAGGACTTCCCAGACTGGGAGAGCTCTGTGTGTTGTTCTGAGCTGTAGAGGAAAATAATACACCCAACACCAGCCTGCAGGTCAGTGGCAGAGAATGGTTTGCATCCTCTGCATTTCCAGTCTAATTTCCTCCTCCCTGGATGACTTTTCTGTAATTATTTCTCTGCGCTCGTGTAAAGTCGTTCATTAAAGCTGAAATATCAAGTGGCTCAATAAGATAACTGCAGCCATGTGCTCTCCAAAGGGTGCAGTTAACCTAGCCTAGAGTTAGGCTACTCTCCACAAACAAATAGACAAGCAATTTTACTCTTTTTCTTTGTTTATTTTCTATGGGTTTTGTAGCAAGGGCTGTGCAGTTCCACACACATTTAACAGCTTTGCTTCACATGCTCTGAAGGTCTCGAATTCTTTCACATCTATTAAAATACAGAAACCAGATGCAGCTTCCTCCCCATCACGTGCACTGTCCCTGAACGAAGCGAAACACCACTGCCTTGGGATAGAGGGTGTGCCCCGGGGGCAGCCAGGAGCACCACCAAAAGTAGGGAAAGAGGGAAAGCAATAAGCTTGAGCACGAGACGAGGCAATGAGTAAGGAGCGCTGTCACTTAATAAGGTCTGTTCTCAGTAATTACAGCGACACAATTTGATCAGCAAGAACTAAGTATCTTCATCTGAAAGGGATCAGATGAAATTAGTGCTGATGTAATAAGTACCATTTGTCACTATTAGGGAGAGAGGTGTTGACAGGTCCCTGCCGTTGCCGTGGCAACGCGGCAGCGCCGCTTCTCCCGGCGTGGGCTCCGACTCCAGAGAGTGGAACAAGTCTGGGAGGCAGAGGATGCTCCGCTGTGATAACCCAGTTACCCTCTTCCCCAGCCGGGTCAGGCAGGATCCCCTAATGCTAATGATGCCGGGATTCCTGGAACTCGATTTGGGGTGCTGGTCCGGACCACGATGCTCTGCTCAGATGTGCCGTTCCCCAGCCTCAAGCCTGCCTCAGTTTCTCTGCTACCAGCGACCTCAAAGCATCCTTGGGGATGTTCTCCCTGGATCATTCCACCTTTCTGCCAGTCTCTTGCAGCCAGCACTCACACAGGCCCCGTGGCAGCTGTGGAATGCAGGGAAATTCCTGCATTTTCTGGTTATTTTGACAGCATCCCTACACACCTGCTGGGTGATTTTCCCCCACACAGCCTTAATGCGAGATTTAGAAACACTGCGGGCTTTGTGTTGCCCAAACTCGAGCTGAAAGCTGTCCTTTCCAGGCAACCACTTTCCACCAGGCAGCCCCATAAAGGAAATTTTCATTGCAGGCAGAAGCTGAGCTTTCTCTGGCACTGGAAGTCCAGCAGTGAGGTTATTCACAGGTAGATTACATATTGTTACAATATTTTCCACTGACAGGTTCCATGATGCAAAATAAAAGGGGAAGATTTGCTGCCAGCAGGGTAAAATGCTAAGTGTGAAATACCGCATGAAAGGAAAAAAGAGAGATTCTCTTGATCAGATACTCATAATCAATGCACATAGCCAAAACACAATCTTAATTACTATCAGTGGGTGGAAGTTTCCTGAATGTTAAATTACCTGCAGCAATTATGAACTACTGAGTAACCTGTTTACAGCTTCCTGAAATTATCATCACATAATTTGGCAATCTGCCATATTTTATTTCATTAAAAAACTTAATGTACCATAACGTAATAGCCATAATAAAGCTGTCAAGATCCACTCATTGCTATTTACTTCAATATCATCTGCTTATTGTCTCTCAAAACCAAAAGCCAAACAGAAAGGAAACCTGGAAACTCACAGATCACACGAGAAAAGGAGAATATGAAGAGCTCCCTCTTTCTGCTGTACAGCCCCAGCATCCATCTCTATCCCAATTCTCTCACAGTCAAAACCATGTACAGAAAATACCTAATAACCTGGTTTTGAAGACCTGAACTGCTTGCTAAACTATGATGCACATAGATGGGACAAAACATAATTTGCCAGAATGCAGCAATAATTATCAGTATTTTACGCTATGGCTAGCATTAACAACGCCAATAAAATCACCATGATTTTCAAGTTGTCATCTGGAAGAAGCACTTCCTCTGCCAGGATATCTTTAAAATTAAACTCTGAAGCATTTGAGCAAACTGCAGTAGCTGGAACGGATGCACAATCAAGAACTCAGTGACCGTCACAAAACGCAAAGCTGTTGGATGAGGAGTTAATCCCTTCAGTTGTTGGCCAAACAGCTTCAGCCAAAACGAGGAGAGCTCGTGGCTGTGCTGTGGCCAGGCACTGCTTTCACTGAGGTTTCGTGGTTCAGATGGAGTGCAGGTCTGGAAACTCGAGCATCTATGAGCCATTGAGAAACCCAACTGCCCTACTTACAGCACAAGTGTTCATTTCCTTCCCCAGCTCCCTCCTCATGTCCTGACATGCACCACACCTGCTGAGGGTTTGAAGCAGATGAAGGGCTAAGAGATGCAGGCTTTGAGAAGAAATAAGGGTGCATTGCTACGTTCAGGTGAAGGTGGGACAACAGTGACAACAACAAGAGTTTCACAGGTGAGTAAAAAGAGAACAGCACTAACAGAGCTGAGGTACTCCAAAAAAACCCCACACTTAGTGATTTTTTTGTGCTAATTTCCACCATGTTAATGACAAATATTATAATAGTTTAACCTACTTACATGTATGATAAAAATAGACTTACTGAGTAGCACGTTGGTTGGTTTATTTTGCCCACTTGTGTTTTGTTTTTTGTTTTTTTTTTCCTGGCTTATAAATCAAGAAAATAGATAAAATTCCATTATGTTTCTGTGCATCACTAAGATACTGAAATTGCAATGACAGAGCATTTTATTTGCAAAACATTCAAAGACAATTTCACAAATGGGGCAAATAAAACAAGACACAATGCATTAAGATTTCAAATAGTGAGGGATGAATTAGCACTGTGTTTCAGAGCCCATAGACGACTAAAAGAAGCATTAGTTGATATTATTTAGGTAATTCACAGTTTTAATCTTCGAGTTTTCAAGCAAGGGAAGAACTGCTCAATATACTCAATTTACAGGCAGTATTTCTCTGAGTTTTAGATTAATGCGTCAAATAGAAGACAATCAACACATACATATGTACTGAAGAAATCTGAAGGGAACCTGTAATAAAATAAAACCCTGGCAGAGAAAAAAGAGCACTTTTCATTAAAACAATTCTGCTGACATCATTTTACCCCTGGGTTGGGCATTAACCGTAAGTGTGATTTACAGTGAGCATTTCTTCTGCTTACGAGTGCTGCGTTTCCAAGGGTGAGCCAGAAAATGAGTGCATTTTCCTCAGCTTCGTGCTCAGAACAACTGCTTGTGCTATGGTATCTTTATCACAGGATATATTAGCTAAAAATGAAAAGCAAATACTCATTTGACTTTCAAATTCGTATCCGGATGTGTCCTCTCAGAAAAAAACCCTCTCACAACTCTTACACCAAAACCTCCACATTGCTTCAGTTGCACTATGAGACCATGGAACCATTGGGGTTGGAAAGACCTTCAGGATGATCAAGTCCAACCTTTGACCAAACACAAGCCACACCAGTGATTTCTCAGATTTTTCTCCAGGTTTCCCTCTCTGCCTCTGGGTGCACCTGGAAAGTGCAAAGGAAGGGGGAAGAGTTTATCCTCAATTTGAAGCACCCCACAGACCGAATAAACAACTAGGAACAGCAAAACTCGAGAATCCCATGCTTGAATAAGGGAAAAAAATCTGAGAAGTAAAATTTGGGGTTTATGATACACCAAGTTATAAGCTAAAATAAGTATAGAAGGGACCTTAAATGCCAGTTCTCAAGAGTCACTGGTATTACTGGAACAACTCAAATTCAGTCAAATGGGTTTGAAATAAGAAAAATTGTCTGGTTACCCAAGCAGGAATAAGGCAATGACAACACTTTGCCACAGCTGAATCCGATTACTTGGTTATAGTTTTGAACTAAAATAAAGCATTAAACCTGAAATTTACCTGACTCACATTAGAGGCTTGAATTCTGTCTTTCTTTTTAATTTATTTCCTCTTCTGCCTAAATGGACCCATTTTGATCAACGTTACTGCATCTATAAAATGTAAATATTCTCCATCCATCTCTCTTGTAGCTCCTTTCAGGTCCTGGATGGCCACAGTGAGGTCAGCCCAAAGCCTTCTCTTCTCCAGGCTGGACAATCCCAATTCTCTCAGCTTTTCCTCACAGCAGCGCTGCTCCATTCAGCATCACCCATCAAAGGTCTTCATGACAGATGATTTCCTCGGTGTGGGGAAGGTCAGGAGGCCTCAAATGCCCCAATGCCATCAGAAATGTGTGACAATTGCTGCCTCACTCAACCTGAATTTCTCTGCTTTTGCTGTTATTTGTTATGTTAATGATGCCACAAATAACTGGACTCCTTGAGAGGTTTTCACAACACTTTTTCAAGATTTTCTTTATTGTTTTCGGCTATTAATTGTGGGCTTTTTTCAACAAAAGGTTTGTAACCAACTTATTGAAATGCATCCTCAGAGCGAGTTCAGGAATGATTACATCATTCTGTCCCTCATGCTGTTATCATTAGAAGGGCTGTGCTATCATTACTGCCTGAAATTTTTTAAAAGGCTTTAAAAAACCCCAAAGCCGCCACAAAAGCACATCAACACTGCTGAACATGCTCTGGCAATAATTTCAGCTTTTACAAAGGCTTTATTTAATCTGAAACTTGTACTTAAAGGGAAAAGGCCCAAAATAGTAGCTGCTCACAGCACAGCAGATGGTCCAGACAATAAAAAAGGCAGAACTATTTGAGGAACGTGAGTTGTTCACTGATATAGATAGAGCCAGCTAGCAAGTGTGCAGTGAAAATGGTATTTCACTGGAATAAACTGATTTGTAAATGTATGGATTCATCTTTACCTTTTTTTCCTCCTTAACAAACAAAAAAAGGTGTTCTAAACCTGTCTGAATGGTCCCTTTTTAAATGTGTGTTTCAAAAGGCTATTTCATTTAGAAACCTTGGATAACTGCAGTAACTCCTTCAAATATTGTGTGGGGAAAACTTGGGATGATAGACACATTTCAAGCCAGGGTAGTTTCAGATATATATCCTACAGGCACCTTCTTGCAGGATTAGAGAAGAAATTTTAAATTGTAGTTTTTTTAGCGCATAAAAATTATTTCCTATTTCAAATGAGGGNTAATAATCATGACAAAAAGCAAAATACCTAACTGGGAAATCAGAGTTAAATATTGAAATTACCTGATTAATATCTTGGGGGTTTATTAGCACACAAAGCTATAATCCATGTCAGTGAGTCCTTTAAAAAGCCACCTCAAGGTGGAAACATTTAAGGCATTTCCTAAATTTGCAGCAGCTCTAGAGTTCACTCATTAATTAATGATACAATCTACATGTACTGAGTTTCCAACTATTTCATTACTTTAAATAGTAAATTAGCTCCTGAACTTTACCATGTTCTTCCTTGCAGTTAAAATAAAAAAAAATGTGCTATTTAACCTGAAATGCCTTTGGTCACCTTACTGTGCACATCCATTCAGGTCACACAGGACTTCTTTAAGGATTATTTGGAAGAAAGTGGTAGTTGAAGGGATTTTCCTGCATGAGCCACCACTGATTTCTGCTTTAGTAGGAAAACAAGATGTAGACATTTTTACAGACTCAGGAAGCACCACACAGGTCTCTTTTGCATCCACACTGCTCTCTCTTGACAGGCAGTTTCAGAACTTAGTTTCTGCTGATGCCTGGAAGCTTTCTTCCATTTTCCAGGCTAAATGTGTTTGGGATCAATTGACATTGATGTTTTCCTTTATCTTTAACAGCTTTTCACCCTCTCTGACATTTTGTATTATTTTATTTAGAGAAGGCAATGGTATTTCCCTGATATATTTATTCTAATTAACTGAACAAACCACAATCTTTTAGCACTGCTTCCTAGGAAATTTTCTTTGTCCCTGATTCCTGTCAGCCAGCCTTCTCTACACTTGCTCCAGTGTGAATTTATCTCTGTGGGTGACCATCCAGGAGGAAAACACTCCAAATGAAGGGTTAAATTTATTTGCTTAACGATCCTCCTGCTTCCACCTCTTCTGTAGAAATACAACCCCTACCAACTATTCCATGGCACTTTATTGGCTTTATGCACGTCTAGCAACCTAGGCTATCCAATGTCTGGAATTCACAGGATTTCTGAAGAAGAAAAAAAAAAGGTTTATTTTTTGCTGGAATACTACTCCATATGGAGTTGAAGGGCCTTGTGCCATCAGAAGCCTGGAAATTGTTTTCACTTCTCCTTTCTAGTGACCGCCTGCTTATCACCAGAAAGTATTTTTATTCCTTCTGCAAATCTAAATCCTGTGACAGAAATCACCGATTTCCATGATTTTAGAGGAAACTTCAGTGTCCCGTGGCTCCCGAGCTTTGGCTAGCAGCTAAAACACCCCATAATTCATGCTGCTAATGAGAAAGAAATCACTGGGACAAAGAATTTCAATGCTTCCACATTAGCAGTTACCATTATATGCTAATCACATTTTAATTGCTAACCAGCCTCCACCAAAAAAGAACAGGCTACAAAAGCAGCAAATAAAATTCATGAAGCAGAAACTTCAGTTTGTCTCTGCTTTTGTGTTTAATTTCCATTAGTTACTATCTGACCTGCATCTGTGAGAACTACATTAGTTTACAGGAAGCTCAGAGCCCTTGGATCAGGTAATTCTATGAAAAATGAATCTGACAAACATTTCTTTTTCAGTGAGTCTAAGCCAAATTTTTGGATTTTCATGGTCCCAATCAGGTTTGGGGTGGATAAAGAAAAATTCTGTTGCTTATTGCTCTCAGCTGAAGGTCTCCAAAGTTGGCTGTGTCCAACCTGGGCCTGTTTTCACAGCTAAACCACCAAATCAGTGCCACTGCCCGACTTCCAGATGTGGTAAAGGAGAGGTTTTTGAGCCCTGGCACAGCACTAAGCACCAGGGATTCACCCCTTTGTGCTTTGGAAAGTAGGGAAACCCCCTCTTCCTGAGTAATCCTACAGAGGGAAGAAGTTTTCAGGAGAATAAAGTAGAACAATCAATAAAACAGCAACCCTGTCCTTTTTAGCCAGTTGCAAGTTATTTCTACCCAAATACAGGTTGTAAATGTTATGTCTGAACCCCTGAGAGTTCCTCTGGCCCTCAGAAGGCCTTGGAAAGGAGTTTCACTTCATTCTGTTCACAAGCTCAGAAATCTTCTTTCTATTTAAGTGCTGAGCAAAAAGCAGGGAAGAACTACAATTACTCGAGAGGCACATGGGGAGAAAATTCCTCTGGTCCCTCAGGAGAGGGGAAAAAACCCTTCAGGACAAAGGGCCCTGCTGGGGGAGGCTCAAGGAAGGTGGTGGAGGACAGAGGTTGAGCTCACTGCAGGTGCTGCACCAGAGGACGTTCAGGTTGGACACCAGGAGGATTTTCCCTGTGGAAAAGGTTGTTAAATATTGGAAGGGGCTGCCCAGTGGGGTCTGGAGTCGCCATCCCTGGAGGTGTCCAAGAAAGGCCTGGACGTGGCACTCAGTGCTCTGGGCTGGGGACAAGGTGGGGATGGGTCACAGGTTGGACTGGATGGTCTTGGAGGTCTTTTCCAACCTCAATTATTCTGAATTCCTATGATTCCACTGAAGGCATAGGACCTTTGGGTTTCTTATTGCCACTACCCTGAAGGAAAGAGTAATAGAACAACTCAGATATTCTACAGGAAACAGGAACAGATTGGCAAAAGACAGTCCCAATCAACATGTTCATTTGCCTTTGTCTCATAATTTTTCAGTTTTTTATATTCATCTAGTACGTATTTTTCCATCAGGAGAGATTTTTCCAAGCCTCATTGCTTTTGCCAATAAAGATCTCACTTACAGTAGCAGTCTGATGTTTTTATTTTAGATTTAAAAATTTTCCAAATCTAATTGCTGCAAAAGTTAGTAATGCTAAAAATCACTTACAACTACACTGGTCTGGGGGGGACACACAGCAGCTGAGCTATGAACTTTTTGCTATGGTTCTTGATGTTCTATGATTTTTCAAAATACAGCTTCATAGAAAAACTGAAACAAAATCAACAGGAGAAACACCAAAACCTGAAGTTATTTGAGTTATTTTTATATGAAAGCACATCCTATAACGTTACTGATTTCTTGCTATTGGTTACAGCCTAACTAGCAGTGGTAATTGTTCTTAAATAATATCCCTGTGAAGCAGAGATACAACTATGCTCCCAGGCACAGGGTGGGATTTTGGGGTGTCCTGTGCAGGGCCAGGAGTTGGATTGTGATGATCCTTGTGGGTCCCTTCCAGGTCAGGATGTTCCATGACCCTCTGCACACCTCTGCCTTGTCACCTTCCCCTGGCAATTGTCACCAAATGTCCACCCACTCATCCATTAGGTGGGGTTTGAGTGCATTTTTTAGCTTCTACAAAACAAAAAGGAATTTTGCCCACGTCAACAATGGGCATGTTATGAGCAAGCAACAAAAAACGAGAAAAGAGCTTTTCCCCCACTTGACCAGGAGAGAAACTTCTGCTAACAGATATCAGGAGTCAAACCAGATGCTCCCTTCATCTTTCACTGGCTGCAAAAGCAGCCTCACACTTGTATTTATAGGCAACACCTCCATGGCATTTTCAGGTTCAGTTGTGCTGGAAGAGGACAGAAACAATTATCTCAGCCCCACATTCAAGAATTTTTTTAATTTCACTTGTAAGCTGTCCATCCCTCTCTCTCTCTCTCTCTGATTCTTACTGGCATCTAGTGGTACAGCAGGATTTTTGTCTAAAAAAAGCAAATTCTTTGCTGGTCAAAACAGGAATTACCCAGAAACCAGATCCAGCAGGTCCTGGACTCTAGAGGGTTAAGAGAACTGGAGTTTATAGGTCTGATGGTGTCACTAGGCAACAAGTAACTTGCTGCAGCCAGCTCTCTTCAACCTGCTTGCTCCCTAATGAAGTCTGGTCTGCAGGCTGCTTTAGAGACAATAATAACAAAAAGCATGTTCACTCCCTCCTCTTCTCCCTCCCCACCAACCGCTTAAACAAAACAGCCCCCGCCCAAATTCAAGACTGGTGCTGGAATTGCAGGTGCACCATGGTGGAAGCAGTTAAAAACACTGATTTTTTAAAATTCTTTTTTTTTTTAAAGGTAGGGATGGTCATGGAGCTCCTGTGTTTTAGGCATGTTTCAAGAAAGGGCTGTAGCTGTAACTCCAGGACCAAAAAAAAAAAAAAAAAAAAAAAAAAAA
>VXAZ01000415.1:373151-427543 GCA_013399875.1 Gymnorhina tibicen | reverse complement strand
TATATATATATATATATGTGCAGAGGGAGAGAGAGAGAGAGAGAATATAACTGGCATTGTAACTTTGTCATGAAAATTAATAGAAGATCATAAAACCCAAAAGATGTAGGTTCTGGCTGACAATAACAGCCCAGTTTTCACACCCCAAACATCTTAGAGGTGCACAGAGCTGATTATCAGACACAAGGACAAATAGAGGGTTATGTGAAATTTAACGTTCTCAAAAGTCAAAGTATCATAATTTTTTTTGGTATATGTTGTTATGAAATATCTTAACTGAGTTCTCAGAGATGTAAAACAGAAAAACACTGATGCTCAGCCACCATTCTAGGGAATGAATGTAACAATTTTCCCCCGTTCAGAAACCAAACTGAGTGAAGAGTTTGTACTCAGATGTCTCCTGGAAGGGACATTTCTGAAAGAATTGAGCCAAATGGAAATGCAAGCCCCAAAAGGAAAAAAAAAATTAGTGAATTCCAGAGTCTGTTCCTCACATTTATATTCAGCTCACTGCTCCAGCATATTTTTTTATCTGTTCCTTAGACTTTCACCGAGACAATTCATAATTGTTAACATAACTGCCTAAAGCCTTTTAGGTGTAAATCAGTAAGCAATGAAGTGAGGTGGAAAAGCAGCTTCCCTGCAACAGATGCGTGCTTGAAAATGAGGTGATAATAGGTAAAAAGGTATTAGGAAGACTAATGACATACAATAACAAGCCTGTCTAATTGTGAAGATTTAATTAAAGCAGAGCTGCTGTGATGTTGATGCAGTCGTTAAGAGGCTGGATTTCTGTGTCAGACCAAGATGCTGTCTCAGAACAATATAATCTAGACCTCTAAAAAGCCTTTAAAAAGGTCTAGACCCCAGCATGTCATAAAAATGTTTTAATCTATGTGTGTACTTGGGGTTGAAGTGGAGTTGAGAAAAAAAAAAAAGGTATTTCCGAGGTGCTTCAGCAGCACGTTATTTGTTAAATCCTTGCTATTCTGCAACACATTTATTGTCTGAAATTTTTGTAAACAAGACCTCACGAACGATGAAAAAGCTGGACGAGTGACAAGCTGCAGAACACACAACAACAGCTTATTATAAGGTTGGGTGGCTTGTGACAACTCCAAAGGTGCTCTCAGCTCTTTCTCACTGAATTATATTTGCAACTGTAGCTAGCACCATATGCTATTTGGCATTAGCCAAGGTGTGTTAGACACCAGAACCAGGCTTCTGAGAGAGGAATGGAGAGAGCAGGTTTCTCCTGAGGCTCCTGGAACCCTTGGTGAAAACCTAAAAATTCCTTTCAGTAATTCCTAGTAATTTAGAGCAGGGCCCATGGTGAAGGGTCTGGAGAGTAAGTCCTACAAGAAGCAGCTGAGGGAGTTGGGAAAGGGGCTCAGCCTGGAGAAAAGGAGGCTCAGGAGGGCCCTTGTGGCTCTGCACAAGTCCCTGACAGGAGGGGGCAGCCGGGGGGGTCGGGCTCTGCTCCCAGGGAACAGGGACAGGAGGAGAGGGAACGGCCTCAGGCTGGGCCAGGGGAGGCTCGGGTTGGACACCAGGAGCAATTTCCCCATGGAAAGGGTCACTAAACATTGGAGTGGACTCCTCAGGGAGCTGGTGGAATCCCCATCCCTGGAGGTGTCCCAGGAAGGCCTGGACATGGCACTCAGTGCTCTGGGCTGGGTGACAAGGTGGGCATCAGTCGCAGGACGGACTCGATGGTCTGGGAGGTCTTTTCCAATCTAAATGATTCTGAGATTTTATTCTATGATAATATCTCAGGAAACCCTCATCTAGAAACTGAGGTATATGGTAAGAATTCCTCACTATTCCTCCTTTCAGTCTAGTCCCAATGTCCAGTTTTTACCTGGGAGGTTCACATGGGATTGGAAGGAGAGATAAATGGCTGACCTCAATCCCCAGAAATTTTTGCTTGAAATCTGTTAGCCAAGTCACACAAAGCATTTTCTTGTATCTGCTGTCACCTTGTCATGTCTGCTCCAGCACTTGTGCTTTCTCCTTTTTATCCCCCTTTCAATATCCATTTACTACCTTGGTTTCCTCTTCATGCTGAACTTAATAACTGCTGTGGTCAAGGAACTCAGTCAGCATCTCTCTTTGGGAAGTGTTAAAACATGCAAGATCCACTTCCTGGGACTCAGAAGTCCTAACACGACCCTTTCCTTTCCCTCCACCAATTTCCTTATTCACAGCGAGTAAATCCTCGCACCCTGTCCAACCCCATCAATACCATTGTGCCATGGGGGATTTTGACTGCAAATCAAACCCTTGCTTAAGATTGTTCCGAGAAACGGGGTAATGCAGGAATAACTGAGACAGGCACAACAGGAGAGCCCAATACTTGGTCCAAAAATCTCACATCATCTGCACAGACCAGTGGTTGAAGAGCAAACACAGCACAGCCCACCACGTCTTTTCCTGCGTTTAATTCTCTTGTAAATTACATGTTCATCTTGAGATATTTTTACGGGTGGTCTACCAGCAAAAAATATGGGAAGGAAGCAGAATCATGAGGAATAACCTGTCTGGGCCCACACTCAATCCTGCTACTCACTTTGTAAGGCAGGGACACCTTCTCTGCCTTGCTTTGCAGTGTTTCATTGAATGGGTCAGAAACTTGAAGGACAAAATAGGGCTTTATAAAAACATCTCAGAGGGACTGGTTAATGTATCCCAAATGCAACTACTTTAGAGATAATATAAATTCTATCATTGTCTAATTCAAATTAGGCAAAATTCAAGTGGAAGGAAATCTTTTCCCTTGTCCCTCCACAAAGCAACAACAAAAATTAACAGCAGATGGTTTGCAAACTATTAGTCATTTCAATAGTCATTCAAAGTCTATTTTAATCCTTTCACATATGATTTTCATCGTTTTCCCTTCCAGTCACAGTTATGTCTTTCCTAGTTATTTCAGCATTTCCCATACCAGCCAATAGCCAGAAGTGAACATGGAACTGTGGTACAGAAGGTTTGGTTCAGATTGGTTGCTATGAAAACAATATTTATAGCCAAGGAGGCAAAGGGACAAACACAACATTTTACTCAGGCCAGGGAAGTAATTTAAAACTGTTTTTCCACATTTAGAGTTACAGGCTTAAGATAGCAGCCTACAGGTAATAGGATTCATACTTCCTAACCAGTGATTTTTCCAGTGATTCCACCCCAACAAACTGCTTTGATATTTTCTGTTTACTTTGTGTTTTGTATTAATTGATCCCCCGCATTAGAAAGAACATCCCCCTAAGGTTTCCTCCATTTTCAGCTTGTCAAACGTTGTTCTGCCTTCACGCACACTCTCCTCACCCCTTCAACACTTCACACCAGGCCTGTACATCCCAATTTATTCTAGCACTGTGTAACGTTAAAACATCTTGTTTTTAGCATCAGTAATGATATCTCCAAGGAAAATGTGATTTAAAGCCTGAAAAGATTGCGCAAATTGAGTTTCATGAGTCTCAGAAAAGCAGAATCAGTTTTCAACAGCTGAATTAAACAGAAGTCACAAAAAAGGAGTCCTTAATTGCTCATGTTTTACAAAAATCTTCATCTTGCACTGCTTATTGTCTTTTAAACATGTACATTTCAACGCTGAATGAAATCTCAATGTATTCACCCCTAAACTCTCTTTTTTCATCTCACTTTCCTCCTTTCCAGCTCACGTGTTCTTCTGGAAATAGGTCTGAGATCTTTCAAAATCAAAAATAGGGCTGTAAATACTGGAAGTTATCAAAACTCCCAGAAGACACCACCGTCAAACTACGAATCCAGAAAGGGTTGGTGGATTCACAAAGACTTTACAACTTTTTTGACATCAGAAGCCATCCAACTCCAGGACATCTCTACTGGGAAGCAAATATTTTACTCCCCCAAGAGCTGAGGAGGGAAGTTGGTCATGATTTGATTAAGCCAAAGGAAAACAGGGAACTCTTAGAAAACTTTTGGGTTTACCTCTGTTGTATTTGCAGAAGGAAGATGCCTTTTAAAAAATACATTTCTCCTTACAGGTGAAATCACAACCAAATTTAAAATTTCAAAAAGAATTCAGAATGAAAATAAAAACCTTTCTGTTTCAGAAGACTGAAAATAAGATTCCTGTCACTTTACTACCCTCTTGCAAGTGCAAATGACCAGGTTTCCAGGAAAAGAAAGTAAAGAATCACCTCTTTACAATCTGCAAAACCCTCACTCCAGGAGCTATTTAAAAAAGCAGAACAGCTATATGGGATAGATACAACCACGAAATGAAATGATGAAACAACTTAAATAGTTCTTTTGTGTAAATATAGACATTGTGTCTATCTCAGACAACACTTCCACATAGAAAATGCAGAGACAGAATTAGGTAGATGGAAATAAATCTCGACATGGGAAAAAATGAGTGATGCACAATAAGTTAACAGAGAAATTGCAGAATTTCAGTTTTATCTTCTTTTTTGTTTTGTTTTGTTTTGTTTTGGGGGTTTTTTTGTTGTTTTTTTCTTGTTCTTGTGTGAAACAAACTACTTGGTTTTATCAAAGGATAATTCACCCAAACACAACTGTTACCAAATTTGCTCCACTGCATTCTTCATCTGTAAAACCAGTGACACACACGGGATGTGCTTGTACTGTCAGTGGCTTCCATTTGCATGGGAGAATTAGGGCCTCATTGGTATAAATGACTGAACTCCCAATAAATTTAGAAGGATGAGTCTTCATCCAAAGTTTTACTGTTTCTCAGTATTCAGCTGTAGCTAAGCTAATTCAGGAAGAAATTCTTTGTGGAAAGGCTTGTCAGGCAGGTGGAGTCACCACCCCTGGAGGTCAGTCAAAGATGAACTTTGAGGTCTGTTCCAGCCTAAATGATTCTGTGATTCTGTAGTGGCTTGATCTTGTGAATTTTTGTGCGGATGAGTGACTGCACTTGCTGCGAGACCTTTCACAGAAAAATAATGATCCCATTTGTAGCATTTGAAACCGGGAAGCAAAATGCAGCTTGGGGCAACATGACCATGGTAGGAAACCATCCTACACCTTGTATTACGTGTGATCTCTGCAATCTTAGAGCCCTGTCTGACATTTGACCCGGGAGAGGGCTCTGATCCAAAGGGCAGCCCTGGAGGCCTCTGGTGTAAAAACAAAATTATTGTGTGCAGAAAATGCAGCAGAGGAGAGAAATCTTTGCATGCATTCACAGCTTCCAATTATGGCTGCGGGACGGAGTCAGTTGGGATCTTTGCCAAGTGACCAACCAAAGGCAAAATTCAAATTTAGATCCCCGTGAAACTCATGGGTGGCCCACACCATAGCAAAGTCTGGGTACTTTTTAATTTGGCCACATTAGACATAACTCATTAAATCATTGCTGCCTACAGAGAAATGGCCTTTTATTTCTGTGTCATGTTAGTACTTTGGGTTTGTTTTCCTTCTTCCAGCTGGGTGGTGAATCATCCCTTTTTATTCACAAGGCTTGACTAAGGTAACATTTATTGCTGTCATAGTTTATCAATAAATGAAAATTTAGACCAGTCTTGATCTGTTATTAATTTCTGCACATTCTTAAAGGACTGGAATCAGAATTGATACTCCAACATAAAAAACACCCTACTTATAAAGATATAAGATGCATTAAAGTTTTCACGCAAAGTCTAATTTTCTTTCACAGTTGCTTTAGGTACTGGTGATTATGCTGTAGTTACTGGATAAAATCCAGTGATGGAAAGAGAATGATTTATTGCCAAATGTAAAACGCTCTTAAAATTCAAGAAATTCAAGCTCTAGTTTTAGGAGGAGAAATTATTTCTTTTCCTTGCCTTCTACTGGAGCATCTCCTGCTTCTCCACATCTGACCATGATCCTCCTAACATAACTCAAAATTTTCTTTTCTTTATTCCCAGTGGAAGTTCAATTTGGAGTTCAAGGTCTTTTTGTTAGAGAAGATCGCATTTCATTGTGTCCACTTCAGAAAATACTCTATGGTTAAAAAAGTCATACAGTATAAAACCTTTTTCACATTTCCTTTTACCAACTTAGGATGACTTTTTTCTTTTTTTCATTATTGGAGTTGGTTTAAAAACGTAATTATTGGTAATGGTGGTTTGCCTGGCAGAGAGACACTGCTGTGCACCATAACTCTGCTTTAGCAGCCCCTGTGCAAACACCAAACAAAAAATTGTGTCCGTAATAGAATTTAATTGAACTTCAGGTTTCTGCTTCAGTCTGCTTCTGCTGGTGATTCTCAGTCACCTTCTTCTGACTTTTCATGCCCAGATTCACTGATTTTCTGTGATATAATGGCCTTAGATCCTGTAACATCAACTTTAACACAAGGTCTTTCCTTTTAGACACAGAGTTTATAGTTTCAGTTCATTGGTCATTTGTACCACTTAGGAGTCTGTTTGCTACACTAAAATTACTCCTCATTTAAGGAAAGAAATTAATAGCAGAGTAGTGCATCACTGGACCACGTTTTCCAAGCAGGTTATGAAATCCCAATATTCAATTATCAGCCATTTGCAGATTTATTCCTTTGGAAAAGTGTCCTTAGGGTTCTTTGCAGGAAGCACAATAAAAATAATTTTTGTTTTCTTATAAGTCTGTACAATTCCCTTTTATGGCATAGAAAATTTCAGTGTTCAAGGACCATTTTGCAGAAAACTAATTTGCAATTATAATTTATCCCGATATTGCCATCCAAGATTGCACTTAGGAAGACAAATAGAACAGAATGAACTATAAATTTCCCTCCTCGTTATGAATGATCAGGATCCTGCAAAGGCATTATGCCCGATATAAGTATGTGAAATACGGTCGTTCACTAGTGAATTTAAGTAAGTTTGGTTTTATAAAAAGTGAGCTGAAAGTATTTTTGTGATCATGGAAGATCTCAAATTTTCCTGTGAGGGAGAAAATGGCCAAGATAGAAAAAAAATAGGAGTAACAGCCCTTCTTGAGAGGTATTGCTGACCACCTGCAGCACTGAATGGATGAGAAACAAGCTGTAAAAAAAGCCAACATATTTCACAGTTATCTCTATTTGGGCCTTTCTTCTTCTTTTTATTTCCCCAAATGAAGGGAAATAAAACATGCTACAAGACCATTTACACTAACAAAAAAGAATTATGGCCTCTGAAAAATGTTTAAATTGAGGCAATTCCTTTGCATGACCTGCTGCTGACTGTGATTCTACTCATGTTTTGCTCAATTTTTTCCTCAAAATATTTTGTTACTCCATTATGGGGTTTTGGTTCTACAGACGTCAAAAACTTTAAGCATTTTATTTTGTAAGTACCGAGCTTATCTCACCATTGTTACTGAACTAAGAATAGTGAGATGTTGTTGAATCACATTTTTATATGAAAGTTGAAGGTGAGTGATTCCCATCCCCTTCCTTTAGAAAAGGATATTCTGGCAATGTTCTTTCCAAGGAGGACTCTCTGAGGTTCATGTATATGAATTTAGCAAGCGTTTCCCTTTGGACAGATACCCTACAAATATTTTCAAAAACAGAGCTTAAAAGCATTTCTTTATAAGAGTTTTAAAGATAAGTTAGAGTGAGACATCCAGAGAGGGACTCTTCATGGGGTACTGGAGTGACAGGACAAGGGGGAATGGTTTTAGAGAGTAGGGTTAGATGGGATATTGGGAAGGAATTGTTCCTGGGAGGGTGGGGAAGTGCTGGCACAGGGTGCCCAGAGAAGCTGTGGCTGCCCCCAGTTTTAAAGTGTTCAAGTCCAAGCTGCCTGGGGCTTGGAGCAACCTGGGATAGTGGAAGGTCTCTGTGCCCATGGCAGGGGGTTGGAGTGGGATGAAGTTCCTTCTCAAACTATTCTGTGCTTCTATGATTCTATATTCTACCTAGACCAACTGGGATTTCTTTTGCTTGTGGTAAACCAAAGGATCAACAATCCCTTCTATACAACAACCCCTTCCACACATTCACAGCACAGTTTTGTCCCTGCCTAGATAATTTGACTTTCCAATCTCTTCCCAATATTCCACCTGAAGACAGAGCTGTTGCACCAGTACAATTCTAGTTTGACTGAAACTTATGCACGAGAAATTTGCTGTCTACATCAAGGTAGCTGGGTTTTCTTCATTAAGAACAAATTCATGAAATGGAAAAAGAATTAAAATAATCCAAGAGACTGCAGAAACTTGTGCTATAGAGGGTGCTAGAAGGTTTTGGGACCCCCATAATTTCACATACCTGTAGATACATCAAGTGGCACAGGAGAGTGTGCCATGACCATTAAGTTTGCCATGTGCCTTTTTTTCTCTTCGCCTGCCTTAGACTTTACTACCCTGGGCCTCAAGAAAACTATTTATTTTCTCCTTAATTTTTACTCTATCCAGTACAGTTGCACTGCAGCAGCTTTTTGAGCGGGGCAAAAAAGATCAGCTCACACTTATCTTTGTAAATTCCAAAAATGTAAGGAAGCAAAACATTGGTATTTATAACAGGATGGCTCCCAGGCATTGCAGGAGCTGTGCAGGGCACTGTCACCATGCATGTTGTATAAATATACACTCAGCCTGTCACAGAGCCTTATCCACAGCCTCTAAATGGACAATATAAATGGACAGGAGAGAGGGAAATAGAGAGGAAACTGAATTACCCAGAAGAAGACCTGTCCAAGGTCACACCGCAGCTGCCTGAAGTCACCCTGTTGACACAACAGAGCCACAGTGGCAGCACTACTCAAAGTTCTCATATTTTTTTAACCTTGAACTACAACTCTGTCCATGGGACCACACTGTTCATCAACTTTTAAATTCACTGAAAGTAGCAACGTGGAGTAGGTTTAGTCACTGGAAGAGAAGATAGGAGGATTCTTGCAATTTAAGTATTATTATTCCAGTCTGACAAGTTACTGAAAAAACAGGAGGTGTTAAAATGCTGCAGAACAGTAGTAACTTTCTCAGAACTAAGATTCAAAAATTGATTTATTTCGAGCAATAAGAGACTCCTAGAGTTGTTGCCAACGTTAAAACAATCTCATGAACAGCCTTGTTTTATTCCTTGTTACACCTTCATTCACAACTCCTCTGAGGAAAGGCTCAAAGGGTCGGAAAGGGTAGGAATAAAGGAAAACCAGTAGAAGTCTTTCTGTCTCCAATACCTAATGGTCAAAAGAGTGAAATTGGCAAAACATCTAAACATGCTGCAAGAAAGCTGACGGCAACTGCAACATGAGAGCAAGCAGCAGGAATGTGTAAAAGTGATCCTTTTTGTATTTTTATAATCATCACATGAGACATTCAGAGCCCTGAGCTAACACGCTTTGGATGGAATATGATTTCTAGCAAGATACTTTTACAAAAATGTGTTGAAACAACCACAATAATATGATATCAAATTGAGGTCAATTAAACAGAAGAACCAGAAATTCTTTACTGTGAAAATAAAAAAAATTTACCTCAGAATAATTGCTTCCAACATATTCTGTTAGTTATCTAAAGAAGAAGATGGAAGCATGGATTATGAAACACAATTTGTTCCCTCCAGTCTATAAAAGCAAGGGGAAGCAACATTGTCAGCCGTGTGATTTTAGATAACACCACACAATAAACCCATGGGAAGCATTAATAGATTGAGAAAGGGAAAAGAATTGTATCTGCTGTCTAGGAAAGTTACTGCAAACATAAAGATTCACGTATAAAAGAGCAGCAACAGCATTTAGAACAGGTTTTTCTGTTACAGATCAACAGGATGAGCAGAGAAGGAAAGCCCTTGTTTTATGGAAAGTTGTAGATAAGGTTCATGTATCTGTGCTGGTTTAAGATGAAAAGTCCAAACTCTTATTAGAGGAATGTCCTGCCTGATACAATTAATTTCTAATAAATGTGGCCCATGCTTTGGAATGCCCAGATCATAAATATTATCACCTCAGTTTCTGAAAAAGCTTCAGACATCCCATCATTCTCTCTGACCTCAAATATATCACGTTTCTTCTCTGAAAACTACAATGGGAAATGCAACTTCACATGAAAACTGAAACGAATATGTATCTCTAGGGAATTTATGGTCACTATTATTTCTCCAGGTTACAGAAACTGCAGTTTAAGCCAGCTCCTGCACAGAATGAATTAGAATTCAAACACGTCCTTTCCAATAAAAAGGAATTAATTTTCTCTTCCACACCAACCTCCCCCACATTCCTCTTTCT
Source organism: Gymnorhina tibicen (assembly GCA_013399875.1). Lineage (NCBI taxonomy): Eukaryota > Metazoa > Chordata > Aves > Passeriformes > Artamidae > Gymnorhina > Gymnorhina tibicen. Next base: position 417,377 of record VXAZ01000415.1, on the reverse strand, counting down.
TGGGAAAAATGACTTTTCAGATTGGTGTGGGCAATCTAAGCTTGCATGTCCATGTTTTTATCCAGCTGGAGATGAATTGGGTACAGTTTGGGGGATGTCTACCCATGTTAAGTGTAAAATACCGAACAAGAGGTTTTGACAGGGACTTTGGATGCAGATCTCTTTAGTGTGTTATCCAGAAAAGCAGACTTTAAAGATGAAGCTTAAAAGGAATGTTTGGAAAAAAAAAAATCCTCTTTCTGCATCTGTTAAAAGGCACAGTGCCCAAGCCTGGGCTAAAGCAAAGTACAGAGCATCTCAGCAGCTTAAGAACTTACAGCATCAGATAATGTAGTCCGTCTGGAGGTACATAAATACTAGAAATTGCCAAACTATTGCTCCTAATTTGTATTTCTTTAAATGTGGAGGTTCGTCACCTGTCAGTGTCAAAACCAAGGTACTTTCAACCACAAACATGATTCTGAATATCTCAAAATCTTTAATTAGAGACACACTGAAAAAAATTAATTTTTGTGCATGGCGTAATATCCTCTGCTATTTGTGCTACTCTGTTCCATGAAATGGTCATGATATTGCTCCTACCATCCATAGAGCAATTCCACATAAAAATACTAGATGGTGTCCAAAAATTTGCTATGCTGGTGCTTCCATTTCTCAGCAGTGAACACTTAGTGCAATACATCTCTATTAAGGCAAGGCCTTAAGCATCACTTATAAAGAAACACTGATTTTGCTTCTTAATCCTGTGACCAGATGTAAAAGTCAGATCTCGCAAACAGAAATTAGATCACCTGTTATCTCTTTATCCTTTTTCTACCACAGCCTAATGACTTGTTTGCATTGTTCCCTACTGCTGGGCACCGTCTTGATTATTTCAGTGATTTCTCCACAATAATCAACACTTGTTTCCTCATCAGTGTGCTGGATGATTGGTTTCCTTTTCCCAGACTAATTATTTTACATATTTCTATACCACACTCTTTACCATCTGTTGACCCAATTACCTAAATGATCCAAATCCTCCTCAGTCTGGTTGCAGTTTCTCATTATTCCTTTTAAATTCCATTTTCAGTAACATCCATAAGCCATGAGGGCTTTTTTTCCATTCTTTCTCTGTATCAGTAGATCTTAAGATTGCAGTCTAGGGGATCAGGTCCCACTGGAGAATATTCCAAATCTGATGCACAGCACATTTATTTCTCCAAGCGATATAAAAGATGATACTAACCAAGATGGAGAGGGACTATTCACAAGAGGATGTAGTGACAGGACAAGGGGGAACGGCTTCAAACTGAAAAAAGGTAGGGTTAGATTAAATATTAGAAAAAAATTCTTCCCTGTGAAAGTGGGAAGGCCCTAGCACAGATTTCCCAGAGAAGTTGTGGATGTCTCATCCCTGGAAGTGTTCAAGGCCAGGCTGGATGGGTTTTGGAGCAGCCTGGTCTAGGGGAAGGTGTCCCTGCCCATGGCAGGGGGTGGAATGAGATGATCTTTAAGGTCCCTTCCAACCCAAACCATTCCAAGATTCTATACATGAAACTCCTGGCTTACTTTCAAGTTTAGGTCCAAATGTTCATTCATCTGCTCAGCCAATTCCAAATTTCTAAGGATTTCAGGGATATTTCAGAAGTATGGAGCTATCACTGCACACATAAATCATTTTCTTCTCAGCTTTGCTGGGTTTGTCTAACACCAACTAACCACTAACCAACAGAAAGGAGGCCAGCACACCACTGGCTGCTCACATCCTCAGCTGCTCCTGACAGCTTGAGTTGTTTTTCTGATATTCTGCAAGGATTAAACATTGCACTTTCTACTCGTGGAAGTGGGTTTCTGAACTATGGCTCACATTTCATATGAGAATGGCTGTGATACCAACTCAAGACACTACAGGAAGCTTCAGTAAGCAGCAGTGGCTTTGAATTTTGCAAGAGAGGATACCAATACTGTTTCTTTTCGAGAAGGAGAAGGATGGAGGAGGCTGTCTGAAAGATAGTAAAAAGCCTTTTCTCACTGTGATTTTTAAATAAGTGGGAGAAATCAGACGGGAGTGGCAGATGCACGGAGAGAGTTAAAATGCTGGAGGGTTTTTAGGGCAAGGGATTTGCAGTTTGCTCTAATTGCCTGCTTATTCCTTCATTATGGTTGAAGGGTTCTGGTAATTCACCATTATTAAATATTCAAGGTCTGGTCTAGAGGAAGCATTCTTCAGGGATTGCTCTCATCACTCCAGTGCCAGTTAAAAATCCTGCTTTGTGCCTGCCCATGTGTGCAAATAAAGCTCTGCTTTTCCTGCTTTATTGACTCCCTTTACTAAAAAGACTCCAAGCATTGTGGTAATGTGAGATTATTTAGGAAATTAGCACTTGTGCATCTTTCATGGAACTTCCCTCATATTAGCAAGAGCAGTGTGCTGGCTTTTTGGGAGAAAAGAGTAAAACTGTTCCTCTCCCTGAGTAGAACTTTTGTATGTCCACACTCCCTCCACTCCCACCATGCTTTTACTCACTCCTACCTTCATCTTCCTCACCTACAGACCTCATAGCATGAAAAATCCTTTCTCATACTTCCTTGTCAAGGTGAACCAGTATAAAAACACAATCATAAGTTGTACAGTAGTTTCAAGGCCCTTGAAGAACAAGAGCTCTGCTGTGGAAATATTGCATTACTGGAAGGGCTCCATCAGCACCAGGACCCTGCCATGACAATTACATGTGCAGAGATCAAGCGTCCTTTCTCCAAGTCTTCAAAACAAAGAGGCACAAAATACCTTCTTTTACTGGGTAGGGACAAACACAACTATAAAAAGTCTGAGAAGAGTGCTTGGCTACTGCAGAGTTTTGGTAATGTTCTCATTGAGGTCTGAGAGCTGCAGTGGGAATGAAAGAGAAAGTCAGAGAGTCATGGAATGGTTTGGGTTGGAAGGGATCTGAAAATCACCTAGTTCAAACCCTCCTGCCATGGGCAGGGACACCTTCCACTATCCCAGGGTGCTCCAAGCCCCATCCAGCCTGGCCTTGGACACTGCCAGGGATCCAGGGGCAGCCACAGCTGCTCTGGGCACCCTGTGCCAGGGCCTGCCCACCCTCCCAGGGAAGAATTTCTTCCTAATATCCAATCTAAACTCTCTTTCACTTTGAATCCATTACTCCTTGTCCTGTCACTCCAGTTCCTGAAGAATTGTCCCTCTCCAGCTTCCTTGTACCCTCTTCAGGCACTGGAATCTGTGCTGTGAGGTCTCCACACAACCTTCTCTTCTCCAGGCTGAGCAATCACAACTTTCTCACCCTCTCTCCAAAGGGGGGATGCTCCAATCCTTTTACCAACTTCGTGGCCTCCTCTGGACTTGCTCCAATGGCTCCATGTCCATCTTATGTTGGGGACCCCAGGGCTGAAGCAGCTCTGCAGGTGAGGTCTCAACTGAGCAGGGCAGAGGGACAGAATTCCCCCCTGACCTGCTTCCCCCACTCCTTTGGATGCAGAAGTCCTTCAAACAGTACAGGAGTTTTGTCACCAGCAAGCTCCTTCTAAGAAGTCTGAAAGATCCCCCTGGAACTGCCATGATATGATTTGGCACTTCAATGTCCAGCTCTGTAAATGAGTTTTCACTTTAGCAGTTTCTAGTGAGCACATAACATATTTTCAAATTCAAATATTATCCATTGTTACAAAAAAAAATACGGAGGAATGAAATACCCTTTCTCAGATCCTTATGGATGATTCCATACCCAACTTGGCATGGATTGTCCTGGATTTTATTTTGGTTAATCTTGGAGAGTCAAAGCAGCTATGGATGGACAATGTTCAATGTCCTGGATTATGATGAGATATTTTCATTAAAAATTACATGTAATTTGTCCTCTGCCTGAAGACAATTCTGCTTTCATTTAAATTTCAATAACCTAAGATAAAATCTGAAGAAAATGAAGGAGCAAAACCTTGCATTGATCATACATAAACAAACAAAAACCACTTAACAACCTGATGGCGAATTTCAAACTGTGAAATCGGTATTAAAGCGATAATTTAAAATTCTGAGGATTGCTCACTCCCCCTGTTTATATCCTTGAAAGTTTTAGATGCAAATTTTCTGTGTCGTTATTACAACTCTACTGGAATTTGACACAACTTTTTTTGGAATTCCTGGTAGAAATGGGGAAACTTAGATTTGTGCTCTAATCCTAATAAAAAAAGTAAGATTTTTTTCTTCCTGGAACCACTGAATAAGAGAATTCTGAATAGATCTAAACAAGGATTTTCTGAAAATGCTATGTTTACCGAAGACAAGACAATCTGGTCAGACTCAACCTAGTTGCAAATTTGGTTGAAATTCACCAAAGACTTTATCATAAGTGAAAAAGAGTCTAAAAGCTGATTTTCACAAAACTGTGTTTTAGTGGTTTGAGCACTTCAATACACAGATGATCAATTTCTTTTCTGCCTAAATAAGCTCAAACCACAAATCTTCCCCTCCTTGGAGAGTACCTTGACTAGCAGCCTGTAAGCATATTTGGTTTTTTTTCTCTGCTTTGCATAACTGGTTGAAGTTGATAATTCTTTCACATCTGCAATAAGCATCTTGTCCATTGCTGTTGGGTTTTTTGTGGTGGAATTTTTTTTTTTAAGTTGGCTCTGACTTCACACTCATCTAAAAATATTTAAGTAGCAACTGAAGCAGGGATGGGGAGAGGGAAGGTGGGATTCTCTGGTCTGGTGGTTTCAAAAATCATTTGAGGGGGTTCCATGGTTCCAGAATGTGCATTACTGAACATTTCCTTATTTACATAACATGAAAGTGTCAGCAGGAGAGACAAAAAAAGGTACTTTACGTTCCTATGAACTTAAATAACCTGTACCTGTGACTCTGGGTTTCCCCCTGAACAGGTAAATAATATGGGATTAATTCTCTTCCAACAGGACCCCTGTCTCCTACATGTTTCATATGTGATCTACTGCATAAAAGGGCTCCTTTTCTCCATAATTTAGAAAAAAACCCTAAAAATCATAAAAAATCCACACTTTTCATTAAAATATATTTTTATATGTATATATATATTAAAAAGAGGCAGTAAAACTGCATCAGATCATCCAGTGTCTGATGGTTAGTGGTGGTGGATGGCCTAATGAAGACTGTAAGAACAGGGCAAGCACATACTGATATTTCAGAACACTTTCCCATTTTCTAGCAGTCTGTAGCTTAGAGCCCTCCTCTGATGGCATCTCTGCATTCAGCAGTCCCCAGTGGGATGCTTCCTGCCATGAATTTGTCCAAGCACTTTCTAAACCCGTGTAAATTTGTAGTGTCTGTGACAATCTGTGCAGTAAGGTTCTCAGCTTAATTATGTGAGGTGTGAGGACGTGCATCCCATTGCTCACTCCAATCTTCCACCAGATAATGCAATGTGATAGCTCGTTCTTTTTTGGGGGGGAAAGGAGGGAGGAGAGATAAAGAGAATATTAATTTGTTACCACATCTTCTGTGACACCTGGGATTTGGTTGTCTCCTGTCTACACTACATAATAATTAAGTTTTACACTATAGGGTAATTCTGCACAAGCAGATCCTTAAGAACCAGCTGTGTCACCTTTCTCTGAGTCTGTCCTGAGCCTCTGTCACCTCACCCTTCACTCCTTCCACACTCTGCTAGTGACTTCCCAAAGAAGTCTCTTAAAACTGTGACCTGCTTCTTAGACAGGTTCTTATACAGGTGCAGAACTCTTCTTCCTCAACAGTTCTGAGTTTCTCTTGATGCCTTTTGGCACTTCTTATGCCATCTTGGTTGGGTTTTTTCCTGATATTCGAGTGCTTTTGAGTGTCTGGTGCTAGCAATTTGCTAACATCCATTTTGCCTATTTGTTCCGTAGACCTCTTTTTTTAAAGCTGATCCTTTGTGGGTTTTTTGGTACAGCCTTATCTTCTCTTATCAGCCCTTTCACACATTCCTAATCTACCGGCCCTGTGTGCACTCCGGCAGAAGTTTTATTTCTGTTGTGTCTGTAAATAAATGCATTCTTTCCTCGATACATTTTCAAGTTGTTTCTAAAAATCTTTGTGCCCTGACATGTTATGTTCCCACACAATAAAAACTACCAGAAGCTGAGTTATTCCCTGTTTTCTGGTTTTGGACATAGCGTTAGGTTCCTGAAGGATGACTTCTTTCTTTTGTTATCCTTCTTTAGCCTCTTGTTTGACCACGGCAGCATTTGATAGATGATAGTTTTTTAACAGATGACATTGTCTCCAACATAGGATCTTTCAGCTGCAGCCATGACGCCTGCAAAGATTTTGTGCTTTCAGACGACCCTTTTGGTTTCCTTTTCACAAATGCTTCTCCATTTTTCTTGGGAGTTCCCTTTCTGCCATCAAGTGTATGTGAACTGCTTGCTGGCCTCTGACACTCCTGTCCTGCTCTCCTCAGCGCTGGGGAGGCCACAGCCTCAGGTCCTGTGTCCAGTTTTGGGCCCCTCATTTCTAAAAGGATGTTGAGGTGTTCAAGTGTGTCCAGAGATGGGAATAGGGCTGGGAAAGGGTTGGAAAACCTGTCCTGGGAGGAGCAGCTGAGGGAGCTGGGGAAGGGGCTCAGCCTGGAGCAGAGGAGGCTCAGGGGGGACCTCATTGCTCCCCACAACTCCTGACAGGAGGGGCAGTGAGGGGGGGTCGGGCTCTGCTGCCATGTCCCAAGGGAAAGGAGGAGAGGAAATGGCCTCAAACTGCACCAGGGGAGGGGCAGGTTGGAGACTGGGAAAAGAAATGCTACTGCAGGAGTGACAGGAATAAATTTGCCCAGGGAGGTGGTGGAGTCCCTGTCTGTGGGAGTGTTCAGGAGCAGTCTGGGTGTGGCCCTTGGGGACAGGGTTTGGGGTGATGCTGGTGCTGCTGGGGTGGGACTGGGTCTGGATAATGTTGAAGGTCTCTCCCAGCCTTGGTGATTCTGGGATTCTCTAACACGTGGAAGGGCCACCTGGTCACTGCAAGGGGGTCCCTCGGTGCCCACAGCACTTTGGGCAGGGCCTGTGCACCCCTCAGGACCAAGGCAAGGCTGGCACTTCCCCTCTCTGATTTTCCTCCGTGAATTTGCTGTCTCCCTGCAGCAGGGAAGCCTCGCCCTTCCCATTCAGGTTTGAGATTCCAATCTGCCTGTTGTTTCACATACTTTAGTGATGTCAATTGACACTAAAGTTTCCCTAACACTCATACCAACCTGACCTATTTTATAACACCACGATTCAAAGGGTTTGGGAAAGGCACTCTCACTCTCCTCACTCTGCTACTCCAGTACAAGTCCAGCAGATCATTTTCTGAGTTTCATTTCAATTGGAGATTTTTTTTTCCTCTTCCATTTTTAAAATTACAGCCAAGCCAAGAGACAGCTATTCCCCAGCCCAAATTTCAGCGGTTCTCATGGAAGAAACTAAAATTTTTCCTTCTTTCAGTGTTTTTTCACTTGACCGTTGTTTATCACTGTCAGTTAGATTTGGGTATATTTGCATATATATGCATCGAACAGAAAATGTAAATTCAAACTTAATTACACTGAAATATGAGGTGAAATATAGTTATTATCTCAACTTTTATAGTGTCAAGGCAACAAACATATTTTAATACTTGAGTTAAACTGCAGTTATCAAGATCTGCATTAAATTATATGGTTTATGCTATCCAGAAGGGCAAATTGGGTAATAATTTATTCCTTCCATCTTTACTATTTCTGCAAGTACATAGTCCTCTCACATATCATAACACCTAATTGCTTTTTCTCATTCTTTTTTTTTCTTTTCTCTGTCTTTTTGGCCCTGAAGGCTTACATCAGAACATCAGTAACTTGCTACACAAATTATTTTGACTTGATCCACCTCTGTGTTACTGCAGACACAGCAGCCTTGGCTGGGACTACAACTTTGACAGGCAAATTCCAGTTACTTTAGTCATCAACCATTCTGAATTACCAAAGGAAAGCTATTAACAAATTTCTGACATGAAAGTGCTGCCTCTTATCACTGTCATGCAATAATTAGAATAAGCAAGCAAGCAAGTGCTCATTTTCTCATTGAGCTGACACATCTTTAGTCTTACCCAGCAGAGCTTTGATACTTAACATGTCACATACCTACAAAACACATGAAATTTAAAGTGGAAAACTTTCCCAAAGAAAGTTCCAATTCAGTTTAAAACCCTGCGATGTTCTACACTTGCAGAAATGGCATTTTGGAGGTTGCAGACATCTAATGGGTGAAAACTGCAGGAGAAGGAACTTTTTTTGGTTGAACCACTTGTCCTTTAATTACAGCTCCTGAACTGAAGGCTAATCAAAGCTTGAGACATTGCAAGGCTTGAGACATCACAACTCAAATAAAAGCAGTGGCAGCAGAAGAACTTCCTCAGTGACTTTTACCCAGACACAGTGAAGTGCTAAATTTACTTATGTAATGTCAGGGATGTCCCTTTCAAACAACGAGCTTTTCTTCAGCCGAATTCAAGGACTTTGTCTCGCTTTGGGTGAATATCTAAATCAGTGAAGGGAAAGGAAGGGAGGTACTGATTTTTCATAATATGGGGATGGCCTGTTTGTCTTTCACTGTCTTTTTCTAATCTCCTCATCCCTAATTTCCAAAAGGTGTCTCACTCATCCAGCCAAAAACTAAAAGTATTTTCGTATTACAGAACTTTTTCTCTGTCCTGCCCATGATGAACATGATAGCAACAATTTATGTCTGTATGCACGGGGTTCCCCAAATATTGCCAGGAGTGGTAGAGCTGATTTGTTGATAAACCTGGCTGCATATTTTTATATTATCTGTCAACTCTAGAAAAGAGAGCAGAGTTTTCCTGTTCTTTTAATTTTGAAAATACTCTTTTAGAGTGATATTCATCGGTGATAAGTGCAGGTTTAAGTATATAACACCAGTATATTCACCAGAATGAATCAGCATTCTTTCTGAAAAGGTCTTCTTTTCAAAAGAAGAATAATCACATCTTTGAGCAACAAAAAAATCACGCTGCACTGGCATTATATATATTTTTTATCTTTAAAAGTAGGTAGAGGGTTTGGGTAGAATCAGCAAGTCAAATCCCTTAGAAACCATGGAAAATATTGAACTTCAATTAAAGTTGTGGAGATTTCACCTCTTTAATTTTTAAAAGTTGCTTACTGCTACGGTACTTCGCAGAAATCCTTTGGGCCAAAAGAAGTGGTAGCAGTTTCCCCAAGCTGTTAATGAATTTCACACTAAACACTTTGTAATCCTTAGAAACAAGGGACTTAACCTAAATTGCTTTTCCATCATTTTGAAAAGACAGCAGTCTTCCCAACTGTAACATCTGCTATTTTTTTCGTTTTTAGTGGCACTCTAACTCACAGCACTAAAACTTGACTCTGATGGTGTCGTCCTGGTTGAGTTTCCCTCATTTCAAACCTCCTTGCAGCCCTCACAGTGGCCTGTGCTGGTAATCAACCAGCCCGATGCACAGATGGTGGGCAGAGAGTAACTTTCAGTTTCCAGGACTCCAATTAAACTCTTCCCCTGGGACTTCCACCCACCGAACAAGGTCACCTGGGGCCTGCCCAGTCACAGTGACAAACAGCGCTTCTAACCACGGAAACCCAAAACCCTCTTAGTGCCATTGGCAGTTTCTCAGGCACCAGCGAGGAAAAATATTTTAACATCACACTTTGCTGATTATTAGGAGATGAACATATATTTGCAATTAATGAGAATAAGCAATAATAAACGTTTGGCCTTAATTTCATTCAAGTGCACGGTAACGCAACGGTGATAGAAATTAGGAGGGCTGGTGGCAGCTCTTCAGGGTGGATGGAAACAACCACACTCAGAGGACTTGTGCTGCAGCAAAGCATCTTTTCAGGCTGCTGGGGGAACATTCATTACCATGTACCACACTCGTGTTTCATTAATACATAACCAACGTGCAGAATTGCTCCGTTAATCTTGAAGACGAATTACTCCTGTCAGGGCTTTGTTACAGACTTATCTCTACCACCAACACTCGTGCACTGAGACAATAACAGCAACACTCCACTTGCTCTCGAGTAAGGGGAGAACGAATATTCCCAGTAATTAAGAATACTCAATTTAGACAGTTGATCTTATATTCCAGGAGCTGGTCCTGTAGGTTTCACTAATGAGACACTGCAAGCGCCAAACACCAGCGCTAACCTGCACATTCTTAACCTGAAGGAAAAGCAATTAATGATACTGTGTGATTGTGGGGTTTCAACCAGTTTCTTTAGCTTCTTGCTTTCAGCCAGAAACAAATGTACAAAAATGCCAAGAGATAAAAAGTTCGAAGGTCAAGGGAGATTCAGCTGTAATTAACTTCTGAGTGCATTGCTCTGCAGAGTACTTGGTTTAATGGCCGTGTTCGTATGCTTGGGCTTTTTTCATTTTCAGTTCGACTCCTTGTCAGATCAGATTAATGTGCTCTGAAAACGATGCTTCTGCAAAACAGGGGAAAAAGGAAAGTCTTGCAGACTGCATTTGAGTTCTTGTGATTGTCCTGTCACAAACTTGCACTCCTCTGTTTCAGTCTCCAGCAGGGATGTGTCAAAGACCAGGATGGGCTGGGCCAACACCAAAATGGGCTCTGTTCAACCTCACAGGAAGGAAGCTCACTTAGATCCATCCCCAGGCTCTCTCTGCTGGGAGTGCAGGGAAGTGAAACCTTCAGGGAATACATTTCATAGTCTGCAAGTCCAGCCTTGTTTCACAGTGAGGAAAAGTTATCAAACTCTCATAGACTGACCTCTACCAACACAAATTTTAATGTGGGATGTGTGTCCCCATCAGATGAGCACTTGGGTGGGATGGGTGGAATTGGGTCCAGGAAGTATTGTTTTGGTAAGTCACAAATTACCAGGATATTTATTTTATAAAAGAAAGTGACTTCTTCAATTTTTCTGCAGTCAGAAAGGGAAGGAAAAGTAGATTCCAAAGAAAAACCATATTTCATTCTGTTAAGAAAAAGGATGGCTATATTGGAAAGTGTATTGAATAGAAACATAACATTAAATCAGTTACACAACCAGTGTTTTTCCTATAAATCCAATATATTACTGCAATTACTTTTTCAGTAGAATTTTTTTAAAATCTGCTTTCTCTTAATAGTGAATGCTGTAGTTCAATGTATTTTACTTCATCTTCACTATGATCTCTCTTCTTATGTTTAAATTAAACTGTGCTCTTGTTTTTCAGAACGTTGATCATTACCATGATTTTGCTGTGATCATTTTATTATATCCCATAGGAAAAATGTGACATGTTAGTTTGGCAACAATTAGGCTATCCATGAAAAAAAAAAAATCAACTTTAAATACCCATCAGAATTAAATGTTTTCTGAGGGGAGATGAGAGGTTTGGTAGAGAATAGACTATAGAACACTAAGTATTTGGGTTTCCTAAGACTTATGCACTTAAAATTGCTGTTAAGGTTTATTAAGGCAAACATACTTAAATTTGCTGCTTGGGTTTATTTCTTAAGCAAATGGCTCATTTGCTGGGGCAGCTCTTTATGGAACAAGTTCCTAGCTCCATATATGTCCATTCTGTCTTATGTCTAACATCTTATTACCTGACATAAAATTATGTTTTCATGTATTGCTAAATTGTAACCCTTTACCCATCAGTTAAGCCTAGTTTCTAATCCATTACTTCCATTAAAACAATTTACAATTTACACTGACTTGAGATGTTGATTTTCTTGCCTGTATTTGGAGGAGACAGAGCTACACAGCGGCAGAGAAACAAGGAGATAAAAATGGCTTTGCAAAGTTGTGGGTTGGAGATTAGAGAAATTCAGACTGACATTCTGCCTCAGAGAGGACGGGATCTGTGGCCCGGGGAGGGAGGATGAGGTTACAGCCTTTAAGCCATGCCATGCAGGAAGATCCACAAGAAAATCTGGGTCAGTCACTCACTGAAGATTGCAAACTGCTCAGCAGTAGTGGCAATCTATATTTGGCCTTTGTGTGAGAGAGAGGCAGGAGAAAATCCTCACTCGACCCCAGCACAGCACCAGCCAAGGGGTGAATGTGTTAGAGGTGCTAAATCTCCATGAGGTGCCCCACTTCCAAGTATTCCAGATGCAGACTCCTTCCTACAGGCCTTCCCCTGGTTTAGTTGCTATTACTGATAACTGGTGACAGAGAGCTCTTTTCCTTTATTTTATTTTTTTTAAATGCATTTTAGTATCTGCAGTTGACTAACATTTTGAATTGCTTGAACATTTATGAAGAAAATTAGCAATTTCCAGCGGAGTTCATGGCTCACCTCTACTTCTCAGAACACTGGGAGGATAAATCAAGTGCCTAATACAAAAAATATAGCAAGGTCCCTCAAATAGTACCGGTAGGATATACAAATTTCTACAGAAAAAATTTCTACAGAAAACAGGAAAGCAACAGGTTAGAACAATAAACAGATTTTGGGTTTGCAGAAACCACAAGGAGAGGCTGCAACTTTCTGAGCATCCTGCAGAATTAAATTTGCTTCTGCTTGACGAGGGAGGCACCAACACTTTCCTTGACAAGGTTGTTTTTCCTCAGAATGGCCAGAGATGCAGCACATTGTGTTTCCTAATGAAAATGAGGTGAATGAATGGCCCTGCTGTTTTCCCTATTATTCTTCTTTCTGCCTTTTAATGGCGCATTACCAAAATGTGAGCTGCCTTCTCTGAATTGCTCCTGTATTTACAGATCCCATTAAAACCATCCAGGTTGCACTGATGTGTGTTCTGATGGTCGATGGCAGCACCTAACGGTGTGAACGAGATGGGAACTGCCTGATGTTCCTCTAAATGACAGAAGAGTGGTGAGTTACAGGTCACGGAAAGGAGGACTTCCAGCAGTCAGGATTCCCTGGGAACGTTCCTGCCTTCTTTGCATATCATTCCCACACGCTGTGTTTGTGGGTTTGATGAAAGCTAATCACCCTTGCCTAACGGGAAGAGCATTCCAGGACTATCCATGTGGATTGCCCGCTGGAAGGGCTGTGTTGAAGGCACACCTGTGAGTCCCCTAGTGATAAAAGATCCACAGCACACTCCCTGGAACACAGGCCAAAAGCAAAACACAAAATAATCATTTTTAAACACACAGTCATCCTATATTTTAGCTCTAAAACCAAAATAAGCCACACTAGTACTGCCGGATGCATTCCCAAGGTGTGTGTGAGAAGGTTTGAAGGCAGTATTCCCAAAGGAATACGCTCACTGAAAGGTAATGCCAGTGCAGAAGATTCCCCAGGGAATCCCGTGGTGTTTGGGTGGCAATATTTGCATCTTCAAATCATCAAAGTGGGCATCCTACCATTTGCTGCGTTACAGGTAAAAGTTAAACACAAATTGGCCAAAAGTGAAAGGCATTATGTTAATCATTACTACAAATGAAAACTTACTTTATCAAAAACATCAAACATTACCGAAAAATAAGTGAGAAATCCAAAAACTAAGGTGAAAAACACAAAGTGAACACCTTACTAAAAGTCATTCCTAGTGGTTTAAATACACTCTACAATATTGCAGTATCATCCAACAGTAGTGATAAACACAAAAAAAAAAAAAAAAAAAGTGGGAGGGGGCTATGTTTTTATGCCTGTGTGTAAAAAATATTTTCTTCTGAGGCTTTGGAACATGTCAGTCAGCAAATGTGGCCTTTTAACTACCTGAACATACTCGTGGTGCTTAGATTGGCAGGGAAGAATGATGCATAAAGCTGTTAAAATCAGCAGAGACGTTTTAAAACCCTAACTCCAACATAACCCTAAATTAGCTTGTTTTTTGGGCCTAAATCTAACTTACACCCAAATCTAACTCACCTGGCAGGTCAGCTACTTCATGAAGCAAGAACCCACCAGTAAAGTCAACTGGACCTCTGGTCTGCATAGGTTTGATGATAAACAAAGGCAGAATGTCTCTCTCAAAAAAAATTACTATCATTAATTTAAATTACTCCCTTTCTTAATTTAAGTTATACTGATTGTAGCCACTGGCCTTCAGGAATCCTTTTATTTCTACCCAGGTTTAAGTGGTAAAATGCACATTTTTTTCCTCCAGCTTGAGCTGATTTTCACTTTCCCAAGACAACCATTAAAAAAACCATCACACCAACTCCTTCCTGACGGCCTATTTGCACAGGTTAAAGAATCAGCTCAGGATTGTCTGTCTCAGTTTTTAATTAAGTTAATCAGTTGTAATTACAGGTCTAAACACTTCCTCTGCACTTGCCAAAAAAAGCTTTACTTTTTTTCCCTCACTGTCTCCTATCAAATACTCCCATGAAGAGCTCGAGCAACACCTGCTCCACATTAAGATCTCCTAAATTCAGGTAACAGTGATACCAATTTTAGTATCGGGTGGTAATATCTAATTACTGACAGAACATCATCATAAAATGGTTATGAAAGTAATAATTTTGTTCTTCCTCAGCAAACACCGCCACAAAGTCTAAGAGAAACTCTGATTTACTTCCATTAGAATTAATTTCCAGGAGCTTCCTAGTTTTGTCACCGTAACTTCAAAAAAATGCTAATTAATTCTAAATCAGAATGTGTGTAATTATAATGGTTTTCTGCTGAAAAACAAATTACCTGGTGCCCTTGGGGTGATCGACACAGAAGATATTTCATATTCCTTTCAACAGAATAAATATTTTACGTTTTAGGCCGTGAAAATAATGTGCCAACCATAAACATCCCATCTTTTCCCTCCCGAATGTTTGGAGACTGTTTTCTTCCTCCTAGCATGAAGACACTAAACGAGCTGACAGTCTGCTTGCCAGTCAGTTTAATCTCACTCTCTCTCTGGGTTTGTGGGAAAACCGTGGCATGCCAAGTTATTTTTGGCCAAATGTTACAGTATGAAGAGCCTTCAGGAGCTGTCTTTCAGTGAGTGGACTAACTGGCAGCTGTTTCACCTGCAGAATGGGAATTGATGTTGCCATGGAAATCGAATAACTTTTTTTTTTTTTTCTCCTGTCTTTTCATATTTGGGTTTGCCCAAGCATAGAAATCAGTTCAAGAACGATCTCCAAAAGCGTAATGAAAGACAAGGAGGACTCTTGGAGGGAGCTCAAGAGCTGTTTGCATCTATTTCAGACAATGGTCATTTATGGACAAACCACTTGAGTTTCTCTTCCTAAACGGGCAGTAGGTGAAAAATAAAAATCCACATTTCATCCTTGTTTGTTGCTGACTGCCATATTCTCTCAGGTTGAATGTTTCATACTGATCAAACTTCCCAAAAATGGGCCTCTTTCAAAAGGCAACAGGGACAGTTCTGTTTGCTTTCCACCAACATTTTCATTAACACAATCTGTAGCACAAAAGAACATCATAAATGCAGATAAGGCTTACAAACATGCAATAAAGGAATTTATGCTTTTGCACATGCTGCAGAACATACGGTAGGACTCTGCAGATGCACGACAACAGGAGCCCAAGCAGTGAAATTTATGTGCCCTGAGATGATGCAGTTCCCAGAGAGACATCCCCACCCCAGCCTGTCTCCATCTTTAACCGAAAAAATCAAGGAGACGTTTCCATCCAGTCATGTAATCATCGTCCTTTCATGAGACAGTGCCTTAACCTTGGACTCTTCAAATTGTCCGAGTATGAAGTCACTGGAAGGGCTGCAAATCATGTTTTCACAGAGGGAGGATTTCACAAAAGGCTGGCGTCACCGACACGGTCAGTCACGCTGATTTGCTGTGCTCCTTTAAAGGCTTCAGCCAAAAGCAGAGGAGCTGCAAAATTTGCCCCAGCTTGACAAAAAGCCAAGAGCTTGTGATGCCCGTGAAGTAGGACCACGCTCCTTGCAGCCAGACAAACCACAGTAAGAAGTTAAAAACACATGGGTTAAGTACCAGTGATTGCTGCACTAAGAGGGATGTTGGTGGGAGACAAATCCACGGCAGGCTGGGATTGTCATCAGCACAGATTAGAAGCACAAGCCTCACCAGAAGCCCATAGGGTTTGTGTCCTTTGTGTAAGAACTTAAAAACTGGTAAGCGCTTTGTGGCACAGCGTGTAGGATTTTTGGGGGGTTGTTGGTCTGGGTTTTTTCATCAGTGTAGTTGAATTCACTGTTTTTCCTATCGTGGTAATTTCAGCTCCCACTCAACCCTCGGGGGAGAGGCAAGATCTTCCAATTTGCTGTAACAGTTACACTTAAACAGCTACAGACCAATCAAGGAAGAAAAAATGAGGCTTCTTCTTCTTGCTGAAATTCTTCAGATTTAGATAAATGTAAACACCGTTGCCCCTCTAGGTCTTCACATTTTCTTTACCTTTCCTCATTTAGTTCCACATCTACTTTAATAAATATTTAACCACATGCACCAGCACTTCCCATTTACTCTCTCCTTAGCTTAAAGATTAATGTAGATATCTGAGGAAACATCTTAGCTTAAAACCACGGAAAAATCATTTTGTTCATACATGCATTTAGGCAGACCCGTGTTTACCTGATTTGCTTAATGGGATAGAAAATTTCACAACTGCATATCAGCCTGAGAGTCAGGAAATATTGAAAGAAAGATGAGGAAAGGCTATTTCCCTGTGAAAACTTTTTACGGAGTCGTTTGCGAATCTGATTGAAATTTTGTCACACTGGAACCAACAGGAAAACTGCCGCTGTCTGCAGCAGAACAGGAATTTCATTCCTGTTCTAATTATTGCTCTTATTTTTTCCCCACAAATGAGCATTCCTGCTGGGTTCTATAATTTTCTTTTCTATTCCCGGTGCAAAGTACGAAACCACAGTCTAACATGCGAATGAGGACTAAATTTTCTATCAGACACATCAAGGACAAAGAAATTGCATTGTACCTGCATTTACCCTGCACAAACTCACAGTTTAGGGGTTTTTTCTCCTCTAATGCTGCAGATAAGAGGTTTTGCTTTCCACAAAGGCTAAGGAGGGGGCATATCTGAAACTCACTGCTGATCTGACCTCGCAGGCTCCTGGGCCACGTCAGCATGTTATGTACAACAAGAAATTGCATTTCTCACATCTGTAGAATATTCAGATTATTTCAGGCCTTGACAGTAACCATCCTACCTCCAATTTAGTTCTCAACAAGGTCACTTTTTTCCTCAGATCAGCCTAAATGTTTTGCTTTGGTTCTAGAATTGTAAACTCGAGCTGACATTTACCACACCCCTCGTTGCTTTTGAAAGATTCAGGGCCAAAATAATCTTATGGCAAATTCACCAGTTTTTGTGGGCTCTGTGGTGATGAACTTCAATCCAGCCTCCTGTTTTTAATACAATATGAACATGAAGGACTAATAAATAGCAAGAAACCTCTCAGAGCAAAATGTGTTTCAAACATCCTGCTTGTATTTAATGACTTCTAGCCCTGTATTTTTAAATGACACCGTGTTTAGGCCATGGTATTGCATCCACAACTGCAAGGGAGTGCCAATAAATATTCCTCTGCTGACATTCAATGCAGGATTCTCACCACAGCCATACATCACACTTTTTGTCAACCCAGCAGCCTGTCTGACTACAAGTTAATACATCTGTTTCTGCTTGCATTTATGACCTTAGGAGAGTCCAGCCTGGGGCTTTGCTTATTCTGCATGAATCCCTCGGATTTTTCTGAGAATTTTCACATATTTTCACCTAAAGTATCTATTTGTATTTAATACATGGATATTAAAATGAACAGTAACTCCAATAATGCCTGTTTTCTTCTTTCTTCTCAGTTTAACAACTTCCTATTTCCTTTTCCCACTTCATTCTGTTGTGAGTTCTCCTGCTGCCATCAACCAGCTACATCAAGCAGTTGAAGCTGCACCAAACACTTCAATTTGAGTTGAGAAAAGATCTTGGATAAGAGCAAACTTGAGTTTCGATTCCTCCTCGTCCATTGCACAGGAGAAAAAAAGGACATAAATTCCCACTTTTTTAGCTCCTTAAGAAATGTTTAGAAATTTTGGGCCAGTAACAAATGAAGGCAGGACTGCAGAAGTTGGCTGTGACCATGAGGAAGGACAGTCACTCCCACAGCTGTGGGCACTGCCAGCACCTGCACATTCACCTTGCACAGAACAGCACAAAGTCACGGCCAACAGCAAATGCCCTTGTTCATTTCAGAACCCTTCCCCAAATTTCACTGATTTTCATACCCTTCATCTAATGATCAATATGAAATAATTCTTATTTTAGTTCTTATTTATAATTATCTAAGGATAATTCTCCAGGCCCACACAGCGTCACTAATGCTGGATGTTGGCTGCTTGAGAAGTCTAGCAAAGTAAACCACAGTCGTGAATCACAGATCCTTGAAGATCATTCCTTTTTGCTTTAAAAAGAAAAGATGAAAAAAAAAAAAAAATTAAGGAAACACCAATAATTTGTAAATGCCAATAATTCAGGTTAATTTGCTGTCCGCCGTTTTTCCAACAGCATCTCTTCCTCTAGGAAAGACATGCCATTAAATGCTTAAAGGGTATTCCTTTTTTTAACCTGAAAAGGCTGCTTCCCAAACCTCCCTGAATGCAATTTCCCAACAAGCTTTCCAACACCATTCCCCAGGCCTGACTCAAGGCCAGTGAAGCCAATACACAGCCACTGCTTCTAATGACCAGAGATCCCTCTGCCAGAGGACTTTATTGCACAAGCAGATACCCAGATAGGGAGAATTAAAAAGCAATAATCTCCTGCAGAGACTAGAACAGATTCCAAACTGCAGCCAAGGTTTTTTTTGGGGATTTTTTCGGTGGATGTGTGCAGGCTTTGTAGATGAAATGCCAAAAGCAGAGAATCTGATTGCAGTGACCTTATTATTGCTCTAAAGATCCTTCAGTGGACAGAAAATGTGATGAGCTGCTAAATAATTGATTATTTCAAGAACTTAATGCTGAGTGCTTTTCACGCATCAGTACAACGTATTATTTTATAGGTGTTGGTGTGTCAGCAAAACTCTGAACCACTCACCTACACCTCTCGCTGGGTAAAAAAAAAAGGAGAGAAGTGGGAGTCAGAGGCAATTCCCCTGAAAGCTGGAAAGCATGGATTGCCATCAGCCTCAAAGCTGAACTGCAGTAAAGTTTTGCTTCACATCTTCGCACTTCAATGCAAAGCCCTGATATCTGTATTGCTGTGCAGGAGATGTTATTTGTTTATGGCAATAAAGCAGCAAATTCTCATATGCTTGGAGGATTTAATGGAAATTTTCGCAGCAGGTAGAAAGCTTTACTCCACCCACACACAGTATGTTGCTGTGTGGCAACAGATTTTGCTCCTGGATATGGAGCAAGTATAATGCAACTTATCTTAACTTTTCCTTCTCAGATGAACTTGTAAGTTACCAGGTCAATAAAAGTCAGGAGAGGTTCCCAAAGTGTTAAGAAAGAGGGCAGAAACAGACCTCTATGATCAGAGAATACACAGACACTGGAGCTCTGTGTTTTTGGAGGTGTGCTGTGATATGACCATTTTTTTTGTTGGCTTTTTTTTTTTTGTCCATGAGGGTGGTAAAATACTGGAAGAGAGGCCCAGAGAAGTTTTGGACCTCTGTCCTCAGAGGTGTTCCAGATTTGACCAGTCATGGCCCTGAGAAACCTCATCGAAATTAGATCTTTTCTGAACAGGGGGTTGAATTGGATTGGCTTCTGGATGAGCCCTTAAATGTAATTTATGACACTGTGAGACATGAGTAGGAGGGAAATACTTGGCATCTCTAACCTAATTTCCAAACTAATAGAGAGATAGAGAGATCTCTATCTAAAATACTACCCATTTAAAAATAAATGCACTTTGTCAGGAGGATAAAACCTCTGGTTCAAAGGTCAAAGCTGTTATGAACATTAACATTTCTAACAGGGACTTACACATAAAACCATCTGGAGTACTTAAACTAAATGAACAGAAATTCAAACAAAATCTGAACAGGAAAAGAAGGAATAAATAGGTAATTGACCTGGTTTCTTCCCCCTAATCTTAGCCATCTTTACTGGTACCAGACCTAAGGGAAATCTTCCCCTCCTCTGCAACAAGCTTCATTTTTCCTAAAATGCCATCATATCTGGGAGGCATTTAGGAGCAAGCTTGACATTCTGAAACCATATGCATTCACAAGTGAAAGGGAAACAAATAATAGTGACAACCAAGCTGTGAATAGCTATTAACATCTCTGGATATTGTGAACTCTCTTCAGACAAGCCTGAACGAGAATACGTTTGGTGTTTCAGTAATTTAGTTGCTCTCAGTTTTCCACAATTCTGGCACTGTCACACCCCAGTGATATCACTTGACTCTGAACAAAGCAAATTTGCTGTAATTTGCACCCATAGCAAAAATCATTGGCTTTGGCTCCCATTAAAACATATGTAATTTAAAAGAAAAACCAGAGGTGAACAGGATGCATGAAGATATTCATTTATAGTCCAATAAAAGCATCTTAGAGATCCAGGTGCAAAACACAACCTTGGTGCAAATTAATCATCAGTGTTTTACACAGCAGATTTACTGATAGGAACCATTTCCTTTTTTAATCTCCCTCCTGCCTAGTTTGACTCTCCTTTACTTGACATCCTTATTTATTTAATATGACTGGATGGCCTAAAATGATAGTTACTCTGAGAACCAAAGACAATCAGGACAGCAAGATATGAGCAACAAGACCAGAATGCAGGAACAAAGAAGCTGAAATGGAAGAACATGAGGTTTGGTTCAACTCACCTTTCTCTCCCTCTCTGATTTTCGTGTCTCTCTTATTTCTACAAGATAAAACATTCCTCTCACATACTCTCTTAATAAGCTTTGAAGTAGTAGGTAACTCCAGGACTGAATATTTGTGTATATGCAACAAGAAAGCAAGAAAATATCCTGAAATGGTTTGTTGCTTTGGTTTTTTTTAGGTCTTTCTGTGTGCTGTGTAAATGTCTTTACCAATGTGTCAACAAATATGGAGCAGCAGTGCCACAAGGAAACAAGAAGATGGTTTTAGCTTGTTGAAACACAGCAATAACTTCTCTGGAAATATGAAAAAGCCCTGAGAAATGAAGGGTATTATGCAACATAATTACTTCTGGATTACTATTTACAGTTATACTTTTGTCACCAAAAGTAAATTTTTGCTATTCTGTACTCAAACCAAAATAGAGATTTCTGTGGTCAACAGAAGTCAGTGACAAACTAACTCCAGCACTCAAAATATCCTGGGAGTTCTGTAATCCTGGGGCAAACAGAGCAGTTCCTGGCTGCTCCCCCATGGGTGTCAGCAGGTCAGATGGAGACCCCAGAGTTCGTGTCACCAATGTTCCTCTGTGCTCCCATTCCAGAGATGTGGAAGCCAAGAGGGAAACACCCTGGATAAAGAGGTCTGGGGAGCAGAAGGTCTCATAGCAGGTGGATCATGTAAAGGGCACCAGCAAAAAGAAAAAAGGACAACATGCAGCAAAATCAGAAAATAAACAGGAATGGGAAATGACTGAAACCAGTTGAGAAAAGTCTTTCTCTGAACTTGAATATACCCTTGGATTCTGCTCTGAAATGATAGGTACACAGAATTTTCCTAAAATCCAGATATTGATGAAGCCCAATAAAGAAAAATATCCTTTTCCTGCCACCTTTGCCTCCAAGGACAATGCTGTTGTGCAGCTGGATGTCCAAAACCCAGCTGAGAATTCATAGGGGATTTAAAGAGGTGAATATGAAAAAGATGCTATTTAAGCATTCTTTATACGTAGGAAAATGGACATAAAGTTTTATATTGTCAATTTATTTCGATTACAAAAGTAAGCAGGCAACCAGAAGCTGGACAATGCCAGACAAAATCAATGGTGAGAACTTGTTCTTTCTTTTATATCTATGCCCAAGTTCTAACAAGCAAGGATCTAATAGTAATATTGGTGTGTTTCTCTCCACCACATCTTATTTTCTGTGGCTATTAGTGGCTGGAAGAAGCCAGTCTCTGTCTCCTTGGGATGTGTGCCTCATTTAAATGCAGAGTAAAGGAGATGTTTCGTGTTTTCTTTCTTGCATGTTAATTGCACTGATTGATAGGACACTGGTCTTCATGCTTTGTACTTTCTTTTACTACCTGCCATAAGCAGTGGAACTCCGTTTAAAAAGCCCTGAGATAAGGCCATGGCAACATTGTAGAGAACAAAAAACCTGCAAATAATACCCTGGCCCTGGGCAAAAGGTGGTGGGGTTTTTTTATTTCAGTGTAACTTCTTGTTCAATCTAGTCCAGACATTCCTGATAATAATAAGTATTCTGCTATATTTCATCTTTAGTCAGTGTGAAATATAAAATAGTTTGGCTCATCTTTATGCAGAAATCATGGTTATCAGATAAAGCCAATATCCTCATTGCTATTAAGAACAATATTAGGTATTATCAGTAGGATGAAGTAATCAACAACATTTGAAAAGTAAGATTTTTTTTTCCTGGACAGATATTCCATTTCCCTCTTAGTTTATATATGAACTTATTACATGCATAATTTACATGTCTAGAACTCTTTCTTTCAATGGGTTCACTGAAAACTCAGGTGTTTCTGGCAAAGATTCAGCAAATCAGAAATTTACATGCATATTTATCTGAGATTACGGGCAACATTTTGCTGTTGCAGAAGGTCCACTAATGCCTTTAAGGCTTTTGTATTCCTCTCCTCCCCTACTCCTAATTTAAATTGAAATGCAGGCACCAACACTGGGGATGTAAAATGTTTCTGCCCCCTGATTTCATAGGATAACTTTAAGCACCTGTTGGAAATATGATCCCAACTAAAAGCTGGATGAAAAGCTGGCTCTACAATCTGACAGTAGATAATTTTTAAGCTCCCACACCCCTGAGAAGCTCCATTGCAGGACTGTGGCTCTGAAAGCCAATGGCCCAAAGCCTATTCACCCCAATAGGAGACTTTTCAGAGACTCCACTGCATTATTGATTTGGGCTCAAAAAGCTTAACTAGAAGGTCTTTCACAACAGAATGTCACTCTAGTGACAGCATTATCCCAAATTCTGCTGTTCCCCAAAGCACCAATGCAATTTAAACACCTGAATTGACGTTAACTGCTGCAAATTTCAATTCTGGAATATGGGGATGGTCCCACCTGGCAAATGCTGATTATTATTCTCATCTCCAAAGAAAAGTTCTATATATGGAAAGGGAACACAGTTATTTGCACACTGATTATTGAGTCATGGTAATTACATTTCATATGGGAAATGTTTTATGTCTAATTCGGGTTGTGAACAACTATGTGCACCTTGCCATTTATTAGTTAGGATGTGCATCAGTTGGGAAGGGCTCCTGATTCATCACACACTTCATATAGATGTATTTAAGCTGAAAAAAAAGAAAGCTATCAAGAAATATCCCACTTCTGATGATAAGCAAAATATTGAATTTTCAGATCATGAGAAATTGCCACATTTCAGCATCTGTTAATTTTGTATGGAGGCTAAAAGATGATGTGTCAATGTTCTTCAAAGAACATGGAAAATAAGTTCCAGATTCTGAAATATATCATTTTAATGTTCCAATCAAAGTGAAACATTTTTAACGTTCCCAAAGCATTTTTTGAGGGGACTGATGCTAAACTCCTCTTTTCTGTCTGTTCAAAAAATACGGAAGCTGAGGTTTGGATCATCTTTTTCACCAACAGACAAATTCCTTGAAGGTTTGCCCTTCCCAGGGGTAATGAGTTACTGTTCTAGCAGGGCCCACATGTTGCCTTGTGGGTACTGAAATTTGAGAGCTGAATGGCAATATTATTTATTATTATTATTTACTATTATTATTATTATTATTATTATTATTATTATTATTAATCCAAGGCCAGGTTTCTAACCCAGCTGTACCTGCTCCAATGCAAAAAGCTGACCAAAATAAATCTCTGCTGTCTTCTGTGAAAATGTGGATGTCAAACAAACCTGGCCTTGGGGGAAACATTCAGGCTGTGATTCCAATCAGGCCGTGCTGAGCTGGGGAACTGTGTCTTGCCTAACTGCTTTGGAAAACAAAAAATATTTCTGGGAAAAAATAATAGAATGTAACTGAAAGTTGTTTCAGTGGAACCAGCCTCAAAAGTCAAACCTGCATACAGAGAACTGGAGCGAGGGGGATTCCTGGGATTTGCTGACATGCCATATCCATGATTTAGTCCAACAGTTAGGGCCGTAATCATACCTCGAGGCTATGGCAGGGCATGCTGGGCAGCTGAGAAATGCAAAAAACGAGAGGAAGCTCATCTTTAGATTGCCTCCCCTTGGGCCGGTTTGCCAGGCTAGGTTAGATCACTCTCCGGTGACAGATGGCTGCAGCCCCTGGAGGGCCAAGAACCCGAGCCAAAAGTTCGCGGAAGTCCACGGGAGGGCTCGCGCCACATCGCGTGCCGCGGGTCCGGGCAGCTGCGCTCCGGAGGGACACCGAGGGCAAGGAGCCTGAAAACAGCTTCCAAGAGTTCCAGGCTGAGGAACTGCCTTCCCTGAATCCCAAAATCCAGTCCTAACGGGAGCTCTAACGGTTTAGAAGAATTACCGCCGTGAAAGGGGAAAATGACCGTTCATTTCTGCAGACTATTGATTGCCAGCCTGCAACCAAGTCTAGACCTACACACCAGCTGAATCCAAAATACGTCCAAGTCTGGTTTCTTACAGGAGATGCTCTTTCCATCCTTTTCTACCTCCTGTTCAGCTGCGTTTTGGCAGTTTTCAATAGAAATGATTAAAAGTATGACAAAGGAATGGTTTAGGGAAGCAGAAGATTGCCTCGATTTGGGACACACCCACCAAGAAAGAGAAAGGGAAAGATGTCTCCTTGTAGGATTCTTGTTAAAATTCCCGGTCACTCCACAGTTTCTGAAGGCTGTAGTGATTTTATCTCTGCTGCTTCTAGAAATGTTGATCCAGTGAAAGTTCTTATCATCTGACCTTGGCACAGCTACACCTGGTAATGCTGCCTGGCCAAAATCAACACCCACATGGAAACACCCCTCCAAAGAAAACAGCTACAGGGACGCATGGCCTAAATACCACCGCAGAGAGGCAAGTAGGAAATACCTACAGCAGTCATTTGGATCCACTGTTTTCCAAGAGTCTCTTGTAAACATGTATCAACAGTTCTGTGCTTGCCAATAAGTGCTGAGAGGAACTGCCTTAAAACCTTTCAGAAAAGACATAATTTCGCTATTTGAAAAGATAAGCGGTAGCTCAACAGAATATGGAGGGAAAAGCTAATAAAAGGAACACTCAGAGCAACATTGACATAATTATCATTTCCTTTTTAATACTGTACACTCACATAAACACAGCATGTTCTCAGCTAAGTATAGAAGTTGGTTGAGAATAAAAGTGCATCTGATTTCCTAATAAATTAGAAGAATAAGGAACTCCTTTAGGAAAATAAAAAAATCAACATAAAAAAGACCTTGCAGTCACTCTTAGATGTCAAATACCATTAAATACAACTTTGTCTCTTGCTAGAGAAGATAAAAGCTGTATTTAAAAGCCTTGCCAAAAATGTCCTTTTCAGTACTAATTAGCATCAATGGTCAAAGCCGCTAGAGCAAAAGAAGAACAGAGAAAGGGAGGACAAGAGAAATAAGTACCATCACTGACACTAACAGGATTTTTTTAAGCTTTGTCTCATGATACATTAAAGGACATTTTTCTTTTAATATAATGTCCTAAGCTTACAAGTGCTACGAGCAGATGCCCTTCTCAATCTGCATTAAAATCGAGTCTAAAGGCACACAAAGAAGAACCACAGCAGAAAGCACCTCTTCCCACTGTTTACCCAGTGAGAAATTAGCAGCTCTACAGCGTAAAATGAAGCTGAGACCTCCTTGTCATGTTCGAGACCACTTTTGGTTCGTACTCCAGGACTTTTCAGCCCATTCTCTGGATCAACAGGAAAAGACTGGAGCACAGTTAAAGAGAGCGAGTCCACCTGACTGTGTGGATGTTGTCTTAATGCTTTTTACAGTCATGTGAGTTTTACAGAGTCCCAAAATGGGCAATTTTACCGTTGCAGCAATGATATTCATTGGGAATTGCAATGGGTTTGCCTTTTCCAGCTTTGGCTGTGCAAAACAGCCCCTTGTTGACAATGAAAGCATCAGAGGTCAAGAGATGCAGGAGTTTCTCATGTATCAGAGTGGAAAGTAGGTCATCAGGTCTGTTCTGCCACGGTGCCAAAACCAGCTTGGTCTCATCTTTTCAAAGCACTGGGGGCCAAGCTGTGCATTTGCCTTCCTTTTCCCTGCTACCCCCAATGCATCTGGCACAGCTTAAAAAATAAACTTAACCAAACCAAAAAAAAACGCCCCCCAAAACACCCCAACAAAACCAAACACAAAAACCTCCAGATCCCTGAGTCTTTTCACTTCCGTGATCACCTGAATTTCATTCATTTCCACAGCTTAATTTCTTTCAAAAATACAGTCCCTGCTCACTTCTCATCCACACAGAGTTAAGTCTGGAGCAACTGTGGGAGTGCTGCAGTTCCATGGGTATAATCAGACACAAGAATTCCTGTATTTCGTAATTACTGCTAACTCAAAATATGGGTCAGAGCCTAAAAACTGATTAGCCCCTTGAGCTTTTCATGTCTCTTCTTGTCATGAGTGGCATGACAGGGGAAGGAGAATAAACAACCCTCCCCCTCACACGCAGCACACAGCCAGCCTGGGGCACTGAACCCTCGATGCACAGGCTGGGAACAGCATTGCCATAATAGATACACCAGCTTCCCAAATATAACCTGTCATTCTGCTTCAGTCCTTCTCATGAGGGGATCTTCTTTCACATTCCTTTCAGACTGACCATGCCACAAATTCTCTGGATCGGTGCTAAATGCTTAAACCAACATCCCTAAGTTGAAAGCCTGGTTTGCCCTCAGCATCCTGCCAATATTTGATTTATTACCGGAAAAATCATCACAAATACAAGACTACAAGTAGTAGATCTTAGACCTGGGCATCTTTTCATTATGGAAAGGATTATTTTAGACTGATCACCTCATGCTGAACAGATGGAAATGGTTTTTCTCCCTACCAGTCTTGAATGAGAATCAATGAGTTAATGATGAGTTGTTCAATTATTGAGTCGCTCTGTGTTTGCGATTTCATCTGCAGGGATGTTCATGCAAAGAAAAGAGGGGTTTTCTTTGTATTCTGAAAAAAGGTGTTCCAAAGGCCTGAGGGACTGCTTTTTAGGAAATGATCTTCAGTATATGAAGTGCAATGAAGCCAATCTCTTTCCGTGAAATGAAAGCTAGAAGTGACCAGCATCAGCATTTCCACAGCAAACAGGCACAGTGAGGCACAGCACGTGAACAACAAAAAACTTTTAGCACTATGTTTCTGAAGAGAAAGTTTACTTGCACTTAGTACATAGAGTAATTAAATCTTCCACTCAACAGCAGACATGCAAATAATCAAAATGCTGAGAAAAAAAAAAAACACAACAGTGTTTTTGGTAAGACAGAAAAAGGGACTTCTACCTCAAAACAGAAAATTACCACTTGAACAAAAGTTTATCGTATTTCTTTTTTTCATTTAAGTTATTGATCTCTGCAACTGCCATGACAGAAAATGATATTATTGCTTGACGTTCATTTTCTCCTAATTATTAATGCTGTTCCACTGGACACCCCCTCCTTGTCCCAGGTGGCACAGATACAAGGAATCCAAATTCTGCTTAGCAAAGTGAATGCCCCATCCAGATCTGCATGGAAATCAAGCTTCTCTATTGGAAGCAGAGCCTCAAATTGCTGCAGGTTAGTTTGTACAAGCAATTCCAACCCGCGTGGGATGAAGAGAAGATGAAAGTCAGCAAAGAATCCCCAGTTCTGCCTGTGTAAATGCGTTTTGCTTCACATCTAAAGTTCACTAGGAAGGGCTTGATGCAATACAAGAGGAGGAATCGGGAAGGCAACACGAGATTTTCCTTTCCAGCGTGTCTCATGCAGCCTCAGAAATGCTTTCTGACAGCTCCTCATGTGTTGAAGAGGAATTCTTCAATGTGCAATCAGCAAGGGGGTCTCTGTAGATGCAGGTTGGCATATGGTATCTCAAATTTCTCAGTGACAAGTGGCATGTTAGCAGAGCAACAGAGTAGCAGGGAAAAAGACGTTTTGCTAATCACTCCCTGTTGCCCACACCCTCAGGCAGAATCATATTGCTTTATGCAGATGAGCTCATAACAGTTTCTTCAATTTAGCTTTTATATAAAAAAGTGCCAGCTCCTAACGCTGTGTCAACAGGCACCCGAGGGCCTTCCACTTTACATTGCGAGTGTATTACTATTTAAAGATGAGCTTTTAGCTTAACATCATTGCTTGCCTTCAGAGTTTAATTACCGCCCTCCCCATGAGGCCCAGTGAACCATCCACTCCTCCCACGGGAGTTCTGCCTGGCAATGATCTTTAACTAAATAAGTAAATGCCAAATAAGCACTTCTTAAAGATGCAGTGGCTTGTTCCCTGCCCGGCTCTGATGCTGCAGGAGCCAGGCTCTGGTTTGGATCTCCCTGGCAGCAAGCCACGCTGAATTTAGAGCTCTCGGTTATAAATCTCATCTCGCTGGTACAAACTAGAAAGGGGGGTTTTAAAAAATGGAAAACTTATTTTTTTCCTTTTGCTGTGTCTTGTGCTCAATTATCCCACCTCATTACCTATAGGCAGACATCAATCACTGAAACAAGAGACTCTGGTACCCAGTTACACCAACCGTGTGTCACAAGGCTCTATACAGCCTGCATTTCTTACATTATTCCCCCAAATTATTTTCCCACATTTCCTTCCGCCACCTCTATCTGCAGGATTAGAATATTAGTACTGCAAAACAATTCATTCCCTTGAAATAAATATCCAAGACTTAAAATGGGTCACCACAGACACACTTAATTCTGTAACAATTCAAGCTACTGGGCAGGATAGAGGCTAAAAACTCAATGGTGTCCATAGAAAGAGGAATTTAAACTGATTTTTTTTTTTTAAGAAAAAAGAAATAACAAAAATTGTCACAACCAGGTGTGGTTGCAGAGATGTGGGAGTGTTACAAAGCAGCTACAGTAAAGATGAGCCCAGATCTTGGAACCCTGTACCCAAATAGTACCAATCTGTACTTCAGCACAGCTCTGACTGAGCTGGAAAGGATCAGAGCAGGGGATCTGTCTTGCCTGGCTTCTCTGCTAACAGGAAAATAACCCACTTTGGGCATGTCCCACCTCAGCAGGCATCACACCAGCAGGCATGGGCTGTGCTTTCTGGGGCACCGTTCAGCACACATTGCAAATGATCATAAAATCACTTTGTGAATGTGAAAGTCCTCTTGGACTTGTCCCCGGCTCGAGAAACAAAATTCAGGCCAGCCAGTCTTTAAAGAACATTGGGTCTGAAACTAAAATGAAGCTTTCCATCATGTAATTATATAAACATAATGGGGTTTTTTTGTAAAGTCACAAGAAATCACTTTCTTCCTCTGTATTTCAGAATATAAAATCCCTAATCATAATATTCTGGATGAAATAAAAGCACTTGCATTTAATCTAGGGAGGGAAAAATACTGTTTTGTTTGTGCATCAGGTTGGAAAAACATGCAAGCATCGAGTAAATGGAGTGCACAACATCACCATCTTCAGAAGAGAGCAGAAAGCTGCAGTTTCTGGCAGGCTCCCCATGAGTTATGGATATGGCAGCAGGCCTCTGGCAACATTTTGCTATAATGTTAATTTTTCTCTTTTTTGATTTTCTGTTATTTGTATTTATAAGGAAAGCTGTCAAGCATCAAAACCCAGGAATGTTCTTAAAATATTTACTTGATCTCTGAAGGTGTGAACTGCAGTTGAATAAAACTGGTGCTTCCTCATCTTTAAGCTTTTATTTTTATATTGTTCTCCTCGCCAGGGCATTTGAGTGTTTTACAAATATGACCACTCTTTCCTTTGAAAACACTAACTAAAATGAAAACTAAGCACGCATTTCTCCACCTGTCAACTCCTGTGCATGTTACAGGGTTTGTTCAGCTACTGAGGAAAATCCAAGCCAGGTAAGTGATTTCTCTTTTTTATTTCTTTTTCTTTAGAGAAAATAGTTCCGAATAATTGAAATGGAAATGGCTACCACCTTCTGTATGCATTTTAAGCTCTGACTGTGCTTATTTACAGGAATTATGTCTAAACACTGACTTTGCCCATTTCTTTGAGAAGATCCCTCACTGGCAGATTTGGAGAATGGCATCACAACAGGGGCTGTGCTGCCAGCACCCGTCTTTGAACAAGGCTGCAAATACTGACAAATATATCCAGGTACAGGGATCCCAGACTCAGATCAGCCATTGCTTCTCTCTTCCATGATATTCAGCTTTTGAATAAAAAGTATAATAAGAGCAATTGCCCTTGAGCTTGTTGTCACTTGGGGCTTCTCTTTGGTTCTGTTCCCAAGGCATTAATTTCTCTGGGTGTTATCTCTGAAAATTTGGCACATGGCTGAAATAAAAGGCTCTTAAAGCCTGAACTCACCCCTTCAAGGGAGCAGGACCAGAGTGAAAGGCTGGAAAACCTGCTGGAAGCGAGGAGTAAGTAGATGCTTGTGGAGACAGAAGCGACAGACCTCGCTACTCCCCCGATCCTGAAGGGAAGGGTGACTTCCCCCACTTCGCACTGCACGTGTCCAGACCTGGAGCTGAGGAACAGGCAGGAGCACTGCAGCCAGCAGGAATGCCCAAAGCAGAAGGGAAGCCAGGAACAGACCTTAAACCTGCAAACCTAAAGAGTGCCACAACGGCTGGCTGCTGCTGCAGAGCAGCACTGAGAGCTTCTGTATTTTCCAGCCTTTAAGCAGCTGCCAGTGGGGAGAGATGCCAGGAGAGGGCAGGGAGCAGGGATCCCCAGCAAGGCTTGTTCAAAGTGGTCTTGGCTGTTTATCTATGGACTACCTGCTGCTGACTGCTTCCCTAAGCAACTCCCTGCTCCTCTCATCCAGGAGCACTCGAAGGGCTAATTGGGTTTCACGTGTCATTAAATCTCCGATGTCGGAGAATTTGGAAAAGCACCACAAAATTCCTCTTGGATCAATGCTGCAAGTTAACAAAGAAAAGTAAATAGTCCCTTCAATATTGATGTCCAAGCATTAAAGAATAGGACCTTCAATTAATAATAAACAACAGTGCTGTCTTTAGCTAAAAAAGCCTTTTGCTTCATCAGAAAAGACAGCCTTCAACACCTGCACCAAAGGGCACCAAAAGAATGCTTTGAACAGGAGAACTAATTCAGCATCAGCTTTTACTGTCTTAGGTAGTTTATACTTTCTCATGTGGTACCCATCAGGCCCAAGCAAAACACCAGCTCTGCTACAAATAAAGACCAAGAACATTTCTTGAAAGAGTTGAAGGGAGATAGGATTATCTGCAGTTAGAGGAGCAAATAAGTGCTATAGAAGTGCTATAGTTTATAGAAATGGAATTCTTTTACCAGTTTAAAATGTCTAATTTATAGACTCATGGCAAAGGTGACTTTTTTGAACCCCACCAGGAGTTCCCAGACTGCTTTGACACAGCTAAAAGTGTTCCACAGCCTTATGACTTCTGCATTTGCTCACGTCTGTGTTTTCAGAACAGAAAGACAGAACTTCCTAAAAAGATGTTAGCAAGTGAATCATTCCGGGAGTCTTCAGCTATTTTCTCCACATTAAATAATCATACTGGAGAGTTTCTCACATGCTACCCAAACCCTTGACAGTGCTGTTCCAGCTGTAAAATCAAACCTCCCCTGTGCCACAAGACCCTTGTTGCACGGTTAAATGGAAGCAGCAAGTTATGCCTTAAGTAGCACAGACTGAAGAGCTGGGTGCTGCTACAGAGCCCTTCCCACAGATTTATTCCTGCTCTAAATATGATAATGGCATTATTTCATGCACATACTGTAATCACTGAAATATGTCAGCGATCTGTAAACGAGCATTGGAGATCAGATAAAACCAGATTTCTTATGTTTCAGACAAGGATTACTGTTAAAATCCAACCCGGAAATTGAAGCAACCCTAAGCATCCTTTTCTTTTTTTTTTTTTTTTTTATCAGCATTACAGCTCCAAACCATCTGTACTTAATTGTAAGTCTACAAATTGTCTAAAAACCAGCGAGGATTAAGAGGACACAAAGCTTCTTATGGACTGTTTATATTAGAGAAATTTAAAGACTTCTAAGATCACAGCGCTTCTTCTGCACTTGTTTTATTTCGGTCGAGCCCCTGTGTTTATCTTCCAAAATGGAAATACATAGAGCACGTTGATCACTGCCACAACAGCAGTAAGAGGTTTATCAGGGTCTTAAACTTTGATGAGAAATCCACTGATAGCTTAAGAGCTGGCTGACATTCACCCCGAAAGTTCATGCAGGGCAAGAAGCCCGACTGCTGAGCTCCAGTGCTCCACTGACTCCCAGAACTGGAGAAACTGGGCCAGTGGAGTAGGGTGGGAGATATTTGGCGTGTCACGCCTCACACGTAGCACAGAAAACAATTTCATTTGTGCGGAATGCGGGACAGAGATCTGGCTGCAGCAGGGTGGGAGGGAGAAATGGAAGTGTCGGTCACCAAAAGGGTCACCCAAGAGCCTTCGGTGCGGACGGCGTTACGTCCATCTCCTCCTGATGAGCAACTTCAGCGTCCTGAGCACCTCCAAAATGTTTTGGAGTGTGGAGCTCATTCAGCTGTGCTTGCTGGTTTTTTTTTGTAATTTATTCCCTTTGCCAGTGGTGATTTGTTTCAATCACTGGCTAGAAAGTAATACTGTGCAATTAAATAACAATTCATGAGACGAAGAACCGACATCGACCTGTCAATGTCAGCACTTTGCCCACCTGCCAACTACAGCTCTCTTCATTAAAGCAGCACTTGGTGTATCTCCCAAAAAAATCCATATCTGCAGAAGGGAAAAACCTGCACATCTGCCAGCAGAAACTTCCTTTTGGGGCTCTTTCTTCTTACCTTTAAGCTCCTCTTTAAATTCTTTTATTCTCTTAGATCTCTTTGAAAAGAAATTCTTAAAAAAAAAAAAGAAATTCAGGCTTGCTCTAAAACGCATCAAAAACTCCGAAAAAGCTCTTAGGACATTTCTCCTGGGACTTCTTATGCACTAAATTAAATGCAGATGCTTTAAAAATAACTGGTAAAATATTTAAAGTTGAGTGAGATGTTACAACTAATAATCTACTCCTTAAAATAAACATGCAAGTAATAAAGTAATAAAGAATTGTCTGCCTGGCACACAGACTGCTCTAACTGGTTTCTCCAGCTTTAAAAAGCTGGGTGATAATGGCTGAGTCCAGATTAAAAGTTTGTTTCAACACTTTTTTTCCTTTTTAGGGGTGAATTTTTTTATTTCTAGTACAAAAATGTCAAATCTCATCTAGGACAGCCAGTAAACAACACCATCTCTACATTTTCTTAGTTAAAAAATATATTTAAGGTCACTATGTTAGAGGTTCATGCAAATAAAGATCACATCCTTTTCCCCCTCCTCAAATTCTTTCATTACCTGTTGTTGTTATTCTTCTCTATTTTCATTTTAGTTACTTGCTTCTCAATAAATTAGCAAAAAAAATAGAGAAGAACCATTTCTTTAATTTTTAAATTTTTTTAAGCAAAGGTAGCTCTCCAACCTTACACTTAAATAAAATGTTGTTTCACTTATAATTTGAAAAGATGACAAAATTAAAGAGTTACAGGGATCCAATCTCACGTATCCCTCTGTGCTGAGATGAAGATTATTTCAGAATTAGTGCTGTCTTTAAGCCCACTGGCTTACTGTTTTACTGGCTTTGCCAACTCATAAATCCAATTAAGATTCCAGGCTGCATTTTAAAAGCTAAGGAGTCAATGTGTAAACCTACAAACAGCACATCCTCCAGGGCAAATGTCTGTGGCCTCATAACCTCCTTGTCTCAAATGAAGCTGTTTAATTTGATTTTTTATCCTCTTTTATATCTATACACATGCCTAGCTGTTCTTGGAAGTAAATATTTTCCAGGCAAATTCGTACAGGTGTGCTAAAAAAGTGAATTATGTCCATACCTCCTGGGCAAGATGGGACTTCCTGGATGGGACATTTCAGGAGAATCATTCTAATATTTAAAATCTTAATTTTTATACTTCCGGACATTGAAACAAGATCCTATTCCATCATTAATAGAGAAGATGATAATTTTGTACCTAGGAGTATTTTCAAGACAAAAAAAATTAAAATTGTGTTTGTTTAGGAAACAAACCAAAAAGAAGCTCTAATGCTCTGTAGGGGGTTTATTCTAATAATTAATTTCATTTTTCACACCTGTTACACCTCGTAACAAAATGAAGCAGTTAATAACACAAAGTAACTTTTATTCAGGTATTTTTTCAGTGCTGATAATTAGTTCCAGTCTGTACCTCTGACTGAACTTCACTGACTAATTTTAGTTAGGCAAGATCTGGTCAAATGAACAACTTTTTAATCCACTTCTTAGAATTTTTTCGTTTTATTACACTTCTTCATAATTTCTAATTACAGGGCAGCCTGTTTGTATGAGTTAGTGTAAAAAAAAAAGTTACATATCTGCTCAATAAAATTCCTCTCACAAATTTATTCTGCTCACATAAACCCACACAGCAGCTTCTCTCTTGTCCGTATTTTAAGGCTTGTTCTAAACAGACAATCCCAAATAATGTTACAATTCCCCTATGTGCACACCACACTTTTGTCAATGAAGTTATTGCAACCCACAGGGGGAAAGAGAAAATAAAAAATTAAAGGGGAAAGTGTGAGGGTCACAACACCAAACTGAGTTCGGCTTCCAGCCTCCAATTGTTGAGATTCCTCTCAGCCCCTGAGGAAAAGCAAATAAAAACACCAGTGAATGCGGTCTAGCACATCTGCTCATTACGTTCAAAATCAAGGATATTCCAGATTTTCCAGATTGCCTAAAGTGGGTCAGGAAGTCCAGGAATAACTGGTAAATCCTGGCTTCTCTAGGGTTCAGTGCAGATCCACTGTGACCACTGTGAAAAATCCTCATTTATTCCAGAGGAGTTACTCCAGGACTGCCGAACATCCCCAAAATTCAGATAAACACTGACTTCTGATCAAAGACTGCAGAATAACACAGACTGTAAACCAGAAAACTCTGTGGGGGGAAAAATAACCAACACCTAAACCCCCCAAAACTTCCATTCATTGAAGCTCCTCAAAATGAAAGATTTGCTCGAATTTTCAATGGAACAAAAACCCCAAACCAAAGCTAAGTCAACCGAACCATTCTCGTCAAAACAAAGTGCTTTGTTCAGGGCATGTTTGAGCTGCTCTGAGACTCTTCAGGGTTTTTCAGGACCTTTTTTTCCCCTTCCAAGCCAGGACCTGCAGTCCTGGGTGTCTCCCAGGATGAGCCAGGCTCACTCACGGCCACGTGCTTCCCTCCTGCCTTACCCAAGAGAGGAAATTTGGTCCTCCAAAGATGGGTGTGACCCTTTGAAAGGGTTAAACCGTTGGAGTTAAATCTTGTAATAACTAAGTATTGTCATGGTCTTATAATCTTTATAATTACGAGCTCTGCCAGCCAGATCCTGTTCTGGTTTCTGCCATGCAAAGACACACAGAAATTCGAGGTCATAAAACGACTGACCTTGTAGACCCGAGGAAATAAAGCCACTATTTATGTGTGGAAGGACAACAGCACAGAATTCCTAAAAATGTACAAATCTGTGAAGTTTGAGACAAACAGGGAAGTATTTATTAGCATGGTTAAAATACTACATCGCAATGAAAGCTTTGCAGGTATTGCTTAAGAGCACCATAATAACATGAATATTAATTTAATTCTTGGATTGTTTATATAGTATTCTTTCTGACCCTATCCCTTAGATTCTTAAATTCAATGCAACAGAGCAATTAAGTTGATCTTTATAAAAATTAAGAGATGAGGTCTCTTTCTGACTAGAAACTTATGAAATAACACCAGAAAAAAGCTCAAAAAGCAGCACAAATGGCACAACAAACATACAGCTCATCTTTTTAATAATTATAAAGAAAATTACCTGGTTGTACTACAACTCCCATGTAAACACCACCCCCAGCAGCTGGGATTAGTTCCTGATCTGAATTTACAATCCCTAAACAACAGCTGGGATTTTTTCATGAGTCACAGCTCGTATCTTCCAATCACCTCTGCCCTCACAAATTTTAAAAAAAGGAAAAAAGAAACAAACCAAAAAGAGGTTCCAGATTTTTAGAAGTCATCATTATCTCCTGGCTGGCCTAAAACAATCAACCTAAGCAAAAAACTATCAGCCTGGAGGAAGCTAAAGCCTGGGTATAATGCACCTGTCCCCTAAATTGGTTCCCTACTGAATATTATGTCAAGTGTAGGAGTTCAGTCTGGATTTCGTGCTGGGAATGTTGCACAACTGAGATCCCTAAAAAGCTTCCAAAAGCTTGAGGGCTGCCTTTGCTTCTCTGCCACTGAGGATTATCAGAGTGCTCTTGTCTAGGAACTCTTGATAGTATTTTGTCGAGACACTGAAATGTGTTAATACAGATTTCAAGTTATTATAAAATGTTGACATTAACTGCTCCAGCAAATTAGAAAGTCACCTTTTAATCTCATTCCTTTCTCCTTTGCATTTAGGATGTGTTTTGGTGAGTCTTCCCTCCTTTTTTTAGGAGATACCTTACACTTAGGTTAGTTTCTCCTCAGTTTAGGAACTTGTGTCCTTATCTTGGCAACTCTTATTTCCCCCAAGGGGTTTCTCCTCTTTGAAACTCTTCCTTTCCCTA
This sequence comes from Gymnorhina tibicen, assembly GCA_013399875.1. NCBI lineage: Eukaryota > Metazoa > Chordata > Aves > Passeriformes > Artamidae > Gymnorhina > Gymnorhina tibicen. Next base: position 380,595 of record VXAZ01000415.1, on the reverse strand, counting down.
CCAGCTCCTTCCGGCCTTACTTACCTCAGATTTTATCTCCCACTTTTCTGTTTTTCCCAAATAATCTTTTCCCATCTTTTTTTTCAATTCATTCACCACCACTCCTTTCTCTCCTGTACCCCTGCATTTTCTTCCAGTGCCCTGAATTCCCTCCCCCACATATATTTACTCACAGTTCTGCTCCCAGTAACTCTCTCTGTCTCTCCCTGACCCTGCCACATCTGTCAAACAAATTATATCATATTCCCTAAACGGGATATGGATCTCTGAGGATATAAATCTCTGAGCAGCGTTGTTCAGTTGCCCTCAGGAGCTGCTCGTTACTGAGGTGGGGAAAAGAGGAATGGCTGTTCTTCCCCATTCCTTTCCATCCACCCATGGGGGAATTCGTGGAACCAAAGGGGTTGTTAAGGTTTCTTTCCAAAATGGAAGGACAGCCAGCCTAAACAACTGGACTAAGGAACACCAGGGTACAGACCTCTGTTTGTTTACTCTGACAGGAGACCTAGGGCAGCCAAAAAATGCCATCAGGAGCTGGGCCAGCTGAATACCCTGAGGGAAGGCCAAAGCCTTCCTGTGGAATGTTTGCCCCACCAACACCAGTCAAAGACCACACTGCAGACACGGGAAACACCAACAAAGTGGTTCAGACCAAAGTCTTCCAACTGGAGTTGCATCAGAGATCTGCCTCAAAAACATGGAAACCTAGGATGAGATCCACCTTGTCCAGATTTTTGAGGTGATTGGGGGGCACCATCTCATCAATGGAGTAGGACATTTCCAGAAGGCAGTGTATGCTTTTCCAAGGAATACGCCTTAGATTAGGCAGGTGAAATTAGTCACATATTTCTATAGTTCATTGGTGAGAGGAGACCAAGACAGCTCTTCTTGGAGAAGACAGAGCCTTTCCATGACAGACAGGGTGCCACTTCCTTCCCTGTCCCAATACTCCAGTACAGCAAGCACTCCTCCCTTCCAATATTTCCAAGGAAAGCAGAAATTGGTTTTCCAAGGTGGAAAAACACATTGTAGAAAGCATTAAAAGAACTTTATACGTTTTTTTTTTATGCAATAAACCTTCAGGCAATGACAGAGAGGACCCTCTGAGCTCAATTTAAACTGCTGAGAACCCTACAAGAACTTGGAGGGAGAGACAGCCCTGCCTGGCCACGTTTTAACCGTGTCCTTAAGAAACACCATGTTTGGAGTCGGAGCAATATGGTTTTATGGAATCTGAATTGACACATTACTTAGAAATCTGATTTAGCAGTGGTCATAACTGCTCCAGGAAAGTGGTTTCTCTGCTGCAATAAACCAGGTTTATTGAATAGTTGTCTGGTAATCAGCCTGCAGTATGATTATTATTATTTACTGTCACCTGATTTCGCCCTTCGTTTAGTAATGGCTGAGGTTATTCATCATTCCCCGACGAATTAAATTGCCAAAAGACTTTCATCTGTCTTTCACAGGGAAATTATTGCCTAAAATATTTTGAGAAGCATTGCTCTTTCGTGTGCACACACATTTATTTATATACGTATGCATACACACACACACGGGGCTTTATGTTTTATTTCAGAAGACGTCACAGCAAGATAAAGGCTTGGCTGCTGAGTCTGCTGTGGTTTAGCTGCTTTAGTCAGTTCTTCTCTGTTAATTCTGACGCCTACAGTTGTTTGTTTCATAATTCACCACGTGAGTGCCTGCTGGAAGCAATTTTAATACCTGATTGCTCTTGGCTTCCAGTGAAGGAACGTCCTTCATCAGGGACAACAAGATGGGCTTGGTGAGAATTTATGAAGCAATGGCTGGATGTGACTACTGGGTAGAAATCACTTTTATTATGTGCTTAAAATGGTGTTTGGATTGAAGGACAACTGCATTTCTCAAGATGACAACCAATCCAACACCTTAGACAAGAGAAGAAAGCCTGCAGTTTGGGGTTTGATTTTAGTGACTTTAATGGAGGTTTTCACTTTGACTGACCTGAGAATTTAAGGGATAACTTAAACACAATGGGTATTTGGTTTTCATGTTTCATAAAAAGGCAGAGTTGACAAAAGTATTTCCCATAAAATAAACATTGAAACCTACTTAGGTGCTGAAGGTAAGACTCAAAAATAATTCAGAGTCACAGGAGTTTTCTTGATGACTTTCCCTCCACACTTCTAATCAAGGTAGTCCCAAAGGTATCATTATTACAGCTGTTAATAAAGATAGCTGATACTTTCTTCCAAAATGTGTGCTTGTGGCAATTAATATGCCTTGCTGCTGCCCTAAAGGTATGATTTAATTCATCAGAACCTGGCGGATGCATCCTAAAATAACTCTTTTAACTATTACAATTCTTGTGCGTGTTGCTGTGTGAACAAACCACAGGGGTTTTCCTGTGATTATTTTATAATAATATTGTGAAGAATAGAGAGGAATGTAAGGGGAATAGAGAGGAAAATAAAAATGTAGACTTGCCACAAAAGAACTTTCACAGAGAGAAGGAATTTGGGGAAATTTTAAGGAAAAACACAATCTCATCGCCAATGAGGAAGAAAAAAGACATGACCTGGAAGCTTAAAATGTTGTTACCACCCCCCTCCCACACCTATCAAATGCCTTTTCTATCCTTACAGTTCCTCTGCTGGCAGATCCAGTTTACCAAACCCTCCCCATCAGATGGTTTTATGCTCTCCCTGCCATGTCCGTGAGGAATTCTACTGACTGCCACATCCCAAAGAAACCTACTGCCAAATCAACCCTTTTTTATTATTGTTTGAAAGGAAACATTTCATATTCAGATCCTCATCATTCAAAGCTGATCACACAACAGAATGACCATGTCCTCCAGTACAGTGAGAGGAGTGATCAGGTGAGAGAATAAACCTAACCTGGAGGTACAGCTCTAGATATCTCAGGGAGTCATTTCATTACTCACATCTTATCAATCACACAAGAGAAACAGTTAATCTCCAAAACTGTTCAGCTGGCATGATGGCAGGATTGGCATTTGATCATCTGTGGTCACCTGGATCTTCTCTATTCTTGCTTTATTGCCAGTTTTGGTTGAGCTGCCTTTCGCCATGTAATGAATAATTTCATTTTGCTGAAGTACCCAGCTGTTCACAAGAAATTGTGTCAGGTGAAGTCTGGCTCAGGACGAATTTAAAGTGTAAGATGAACCTAAACATTTACTGAGGACAAGAACAAAAAACTGGAGATGTATTCTGAGAACATCAGAGCTGCTGTAGCTGTTTCATTATCCTACCAGTCAGTGCTTTTCTTTCCCACACAGATGTTTTTCAACCTTCCCTAAACAGCTGAAGGACTTCACAAAAGTACACAAAAATGTAAGAAAATTTTTTTCCTGCCTGCTCAGAAGGTCCACCTGAAAACTCAAAGGCTGTGCCTAGGAAACAAGCGGGAACAGAGGGAAGCAGAACAAAGTGTCACATTTGTTGCTGAGGTGTCAAAGATGCAGTTAAAGAAGAGTTAATTATTCTGGCAATACCAGTGTTCAAGGCATGTACACACCCCACAGATCTCTCCTACAGTCTCAGCAGTGCTCAGATTTCACTTGAGAGCATTGTCTGTATCAGAATTGCACAATCCTCCCTCCACAATTGTACCTGAAATGTGTTTTAGGGCAGGTAGAGAGGTTTTGACCCGACTAAAAGGCATCCCATGGTATTTTTTTGGTTTATGGGCTTCCTTGTCTTCTCATTGTTGCTGTTTGTAAATAGCTCCAAATAAATAAATAAATGAAATTAGTCCAGTGTGAAAAGAAATGTGCCAGGGAGAACAAAATTATGCCAGCTGGTCTTTGCCTTATGTTCTTCTGCTATTAGACCTGAAGTTTTTGAACCCAAAAATTCATACCATAATTATTCAGTTCAGGTCTTGGAACAGATTTTGTGCTATTTTATTTAGACACAGTCAAGAAAACATTTCTTGACTGCTTTTTTCCAGCTCTCATTAAAAAAAATGCCATGTCACAATTTTTTTTCCCCATACTTTTTGTAAGAAATCCAATTTAGTACAGTAAAATTCCTCATCATAGATAATCAGGCACCTTCTGCTCCAATAGGAGCTATTATACTTTCTTCCCATGCTACTGCTCTTTTCCTGCCAGACTATTTCCCAGGAATTTAGATATCATTTAACTGTTGTTTCCTTAACAAAACACTGTTATTTCTGTTTATTTAAATGGGACTGTAGTTGAACATTAATATTATTGTACATTTTCCTCCTTTCTCTAGTACATAACCCCTCACAGGCTGAGTGCTTTAGACTTCCTGATTTTCTGGAAAACTTGAAAATTCCCAAGAGCCCATTTGAAAGGATTTCTAGTCCTCCTATTCAACTTGACTTTTCTCCCTTCAGCAGATATTTTGCTGTGGAAATCCAAATAAGAGCACGGAAAAGTGGAATATGGTGGGGACTTGTATAACACTGGATTTGTATTCCTTGCTGATTCTCAAAAGGCAACACAACAGAAATGGATGGAATCCAGCCAGGAAGCTGGAACTGGACAAGAATCAGAGATGCAAAACTTCAGGTAAACTTCTAATGGATTTGCCATTCAAGATGGAAAAAAACCCCCAGTGAGCAACTGTAAGGGTCTGTTGATTTAAAGTTAAAATAAACTAGATTGAAGAGAACAGTGGAGTACAATTTTTGTTTTGTTTTCTGCCTGGTGGGAAAGGTATAAAACTAAATCAGTCAGACTGAGATATGTTAGACAAAAGGTCTATTTATATATAAAATGGCTGAGATACCTTTCTATTCACCAGCATTCATTTAAATAAATAAAAAATTGCATGAGGGCACCTAAACAAATTTTCTCATTCTTTTACCAACTTCAAATCATACCAAACCATATCTCATCAGTGTTTTGGAAAATGAAACATTATAAGAAATATCAAAAGAAAGCACTGTTTAAAAACCACAGAACTCCAGGGATGCCTGTGTACATTGCTCCTGTGAGAATACTGGCTGTTAAATTCTGATTTAATTCCCCTAAGATTAATTTATTCAATAAGTGTACCAGAGGTTTTAATAAAGCAGGAGTTCTGTGAAGCAAATATCTTTTAATTCTACTTTAACAGCTCTATTTGTTGTTAAGCATCTCTCAGCATTTCTACAAATTTATAACCTAGGTCTGGTCTACCTCTCCTCAATCTGAGGAACCTGCAGTAATCCTGCCTCTTTTTTCTCTCTAATTTATGATGGTGAAGGTTTATGGAGCATATAGCACAAGGAAAAGATACCTGCATCTTAAAATTACAGTGCACCTGGCAGTAATAACCCAGCAAACACGAATTTCCCCCCTGCTTATTTGACCGCTGTGGCCAGCTTTAATTCTCTGGCTTTGTGGTGAAGTAGTGGGTTTTATCAAAATAACAAGGAATTTGGGAATGCATTCCTGCTGAGAAATTGGGTTATCTCACCTTATCTGGCAAGTGGAAAAGAGAATCAAAATATGACAATGCCACAAATACTCCTTCAGTTTTGCATAAGCTTGGACTGAAACACTGGGTACACTTAATTCATTCTTGTATGTATTGCCTACCACTCCACATGAAGATACTTCTTGAAGTGCTTAATTAGCTAAAACATCTAAAACCAACAGTATTTTACCTTTTTCATTTATTAATGAAACTATTTTCAGTTTAATCTTTATTTTTCCTCTGGCGTGCTTGCTCATGAGAAGTGATTGATTCTTATTCTGTAGGACATACTTCTGTATTTGTAGATTTCTAGAATATGGTGATCTTTCTTTGATCTTTTTTCTTTTTCCTTTTGATCTTTTTCCCCACCAGTAGAAACTGTTCCTCTCTACTCCTTTTTTTCACCATGTAAGACTTCAAAAAAAAACCCCCTTTGTGTTTTGTTTTCACCAGATATCTTTATTTCTTGCCTGCTTTACCTTTCATTTTCACAACAGCACTTCATAAAGTTACTTTGTTAATGGTTTGGTTTTTTTTTACTTTTGTGGTAATACGAATGACCAAACTGTGCAGCACTTGAGTTTAATCTGATGTTTGCTTTCTTTACATCACATCAGACATGCTTCCTATGCTCATTCATTTAATCATAGAGAGATTTGGATTGGAAAGAACCTTAAAGTTCATCCAGTCCCACCCCCTGCCATGGGCAGGGACACCTTCCACTAGCCCAGGTTGCTCCAAGCCCCATCCAACCTGGCCTTGGACACTTCCAGGGATCCAGGGGCAGCCACAATTTCTTTGTAAATAATCTGAGCACTTGAAACTCTCTTTTCACTCTGCAAAAAATAATAAATTTTTCCCACATTTTGAGTTACAACTTTGCCAGATTCTTTTTTTTCTTCTAACAGCAGTTAGGCTCAAGGTGATAATTTTCAAAACTATTTGCATAGTATTTTGGAGTATTTAGTATTGGTATTTAATTTATATTTAAATACTATTCTCATAGTGTTTAAATATTTCCAGTAGATTTAAAAACCATATTTTCAAGTACTATTTTCACAATATTTAAAGGGAAAAGACGTGAGGAACACAGGTCTGCAGTCCAAAGTTATGCTCAAAGCAAGGCCACCACTGAGACATTTTTCCAGCTGGGTCTTGAAAACCGCCAAGGATGGAGACAGGACAAGGAGAAAACCACCAAGGATGGAGACAGGACAAACTTTCTGGATAACCCACACCAGCATCCAGCTGTTCCCATGGGGGAAAAGCGTTCCCTCGCACTGAGACTCATATCTTGTCGCTCCTCCTCCTGCCCAAGAGGGACCTGTTGTACCTATTGTACCTGCAGTGCCAGCACATGCTGTGGCCTCGTGTCCAGCTCGTTGTCCCAATCCCCAGGGCTTTTCCCACCTTTCCCACTGCCCAGTCAGGCCCTGCCGAGGGCTTGGTCCATCCCAGGGCCAGGGAGAGGGAGGTGGGTTCACGTGGATGGAAATCAGGGTGCTCCTCCTTGTCAGAGACAGCAGAACTGTGCACATGCTGCGCCTGCAGGTGAGGCAGCAAATCTGAGATCTGCCCCTCACACACATATTCTGTTATTTATTACAGGTTTCGACCTTGTTTATCAATAAATTTCAATAAATTTTAATTATTTTAATTAAAATATATTTTTTTTTTTAATTAAAACCCACGCAGCAGCGTTCCGATTTCTCAGCTTGCCGCCTCCACCCTTAAAGGAAAAGATGAGGCAGAAGAGATCCCAGAATGTGGCATCTTTCGGGTTTGCCCCCGGGCTCCAGCCCCACGCTGAGGCAGCGTGAAGCTGGCTAATCACGGTGTTTTCCAGCCTGGAACAGCTCCGTTATCAGCCACACGCAGGCTCTGACCCCCAAAGGCTGCCTATTGTGCAGCAGCCCAGCAGCATCTGGGGCCGCCAGCAAGGACAATGGATTGACCCGCTCAGCCTTTGCAAATTGAAACTGCCTGGGAAAATTTAAAAAATT